>VWYP01030873.1:5048-17008 GCA_013400435.1 Pycnonotus jocosus | reverse complement strand
TATACTACAACCCAGGACACAGACCAAAAAAAACCAAACCCAACATGCCAGAGAAAATTTAAGAAAAGGCTGGCCATGTGGCAGAGAGCAAAAAAATAACGCTGGCTTTTGTATCAGGAAAAAAAAAAAAGTTCACGCAGCAGCTTGGGGGGGGACCAAAACCAAACTAACAAACAAACAAACCCCATTAAAAAAAAAAACCAAAAAAAACCCCCACCAAAACAAAAAACCCCCACCAAACCAGATGGGAAACTGGTGAATCTCCAATGTTGGTCCCCTCCCCACAGAAGACGAAGCTGGTGGATGCAGGGTCCTTACTTTTGCCGTGTCTGCCCCTTCTTAGTCCTGGTCCCCAGATGAAGCCCCTTGCGGATCCCCGCCGGTCCACGGCTGATCCTACTGATGACTGAGAACCTTACATCCTAGCTTCTCTCACCTCTGAGCTCGGACCAAAACAAAGCTGAACACTTCAAGAAGAAACAAAACCCGCGGGAGAACTGCTGTCTCCAAAGCCACAGAAAGGTTAAACCGCCCCTCCCCCCCCCTTTCCTAAGCTAAGGGGAGAGCCCTAAGGACACTGCCCCTCGCCCAGACCCATCTTCAAGATACAGCAACCATTTCTGGCCATAGAGCCAACCATTAGAGGATCGAACAGAGTATCGAATAGACTAGTAGAGGGTCATCATAAAATCACCCCAGGAAAGAAGACATTCTTCTGTGTCCTATCACTACATACTCTTGTAAAATGTCCCTTTCTGTTAGGGAGGTTCCCTTCCCTTTAGGTACTGGAAAGCCACAATTTGGTCACCAGAAGCCTTCTCTTCTCCAGGCTGAACAATCCCAGTTCTTTCAGCCTTTTGTCATACGAGAGGTGCTCCATCCCTCTAATCACCTCAGTGTCCCTCCTCTGGACTCTCTCCAACAGTTCCATGTCTTTCCTGTGCTGGGACCCCAGGGCTGGAGGCACCTCTGCAGGTGAGGTCTCAGCAGAGCAGGGCAGAGGGGCAGAATCCCCTCCCTCCCCTGCTGCCCACGGGGCTCTGGGTGCAGCCCACGACACACTTGGCTTTCTGGGCTGGGAGTGCCCATGGCTGGCTCATGTCCAGCTCTCACCCCCAGCACCCCCAAGTCCTTCAGGGCAGGGCTGCTCTCTATCTCTTCATCCCCAGCCTGGGCTGGCACTGGAGGCTGCCCCGACCTAGGTGCAGCACCAGCACTTGGTCATATGTGACCACCAAAGCAATTCCTTATCCTCCCAACAGCTGATTCACTGAATGCATCTTTCTCTTGATTTATGGAGTAGAAAACTACTAATGTAGTTAGCAATTGAACAAAAAAGACATTTGAAGCCAGAAGAAACTTTTCTGACCTGCTGAAAGATTTGGCAGACTTACTTTTGACAAGATGAAGGACAGTGGAAAAGTTCACAGTACAATTACTCTTACTACTAAATCACATTTTCTTATAATTGATTTAGGCCTTATTTGCATATGTGGCATCATATATTGTGTATGTATTTTTTGTGACTCTTATAATTTCTGCCATTTGAAAATATTGATAATCAGATTTATACAAAATATGTCTAATGGGAGTATTCGTTTGGTTGAGTGGTTTGTTCTATGTCTTTATACTATTATCTTCTTGTAAAGATGTGAGAAAAACTAGGCAACACAATTTTACAAGGCAGCAAAATTAAAATGTTATGGCACTAGAGGAAAAAGGACTGGTTTAGCCTTTATCTGTCATCTTATGAGAATAAAAATCAGCTACCAAAGTGTTTGATCTATCTTGAATTTTCAAGGTTTTATCAGCAAGTAGAGAGCAGCACCTCACAGAGGTGGTAGTAATACCTTCACTATGCATCCGTGAGGGTAAAGGAAAAGACAAGCTCAGCTCTGCCTACCTTAGGGCTGTACAACCTCATGGCTTTGTGCCATTTGCTGTGTTAAAGTGGCCTCCTGAACATGCTAGTAAAGGTAAGGGAATAAATCCTCCTTGTAGGTCTTTACTATTTCCCAAACTGCTGCAAACAATTTACAGAGGACAGAAGCTGTCCTGAAGGATTTTGTTGCATCTGGTTGATTGTGAAAGTGGTTTTGGATTGGCAGTTCCCTGATGCTTTATTGGTGTGAAATACTTGCAAATTTCAGTCCTTTGGTATCAGAAATAGTTGTCTTACTTCTCTCCATCTTCAGTATTAATCTTGACTAGGTGTTGCAGAGCCAGTTTCAATTTGGTCTGTTACTGACCATTTCACTAATATGAATTGTCTTTTGCTGGGTGCATCTTGTTTGGTAAAGTTAATCAGCAGATGAGAGATGGAGGGTAAACCTCAGTGATCTATGTTTAATTTATTGGTCAGGGTCAGCATTGTTATAACTAGGGCTGAGAGTAGCTTGTTTTAATTGTAAGATGGAAACTTATAATATTCATGATTTTACATTGCTTTGTCACAACTCACAGATTCTTTTTTAAAAAAAGAAGACAGTTATGAGTCACTCAGAGCCGTAATTGTTAACTGATTAACTTTTAATAAGAAACTTCACATGATGCCTGAAATTTTTATTGTTATTTGAAACAACAATTTTAAAGTACCCTTAGTCTTTTTTCTTTCCCATTACATTCCATGTTTTAAAATGTCTTACAGGTGCAGAAATATTATTTGATGTGTAAGCATTTAACAGGCTGTGATTTTTGTTTGCTAGTAGTTTGTTTTATTTTGCCTTTTATTGTTGACTAATCCAAATAAAAGATCAATTCAAATGAACTTAAAATACCATGTTTGTAGCAGGGTTATGATGAGAAATGCATAGATGTGAAATTCAGTTTGGTCTACTGCTTTGAGCCATTAATTTTCAGTGGCAGAATATGTACCTCATGCTCCTTGTTGAAAGTAAAATTTGTGAGTGACCATTGGGTGTCACTGCTGCTGTATACATATATACAGATCTACAAAGATCTTTTACCACCACTATCAAAAGAGCAGGCATGAGCATTCATTTAGGGAAAAGAGGAGCTCACAGTGATTCAAGGTCTGCTTTTTTTCTTCTTGCAACATGGAAAAGGGTCAGCCAGAAACGTTGTGACTGATACCTGCAAGGGAGGAGATGTAATTTCCACAGGTATTCTGCAAGTTATAATGTGTATAATTAGGTGCAATTTTTCTGGGATGATATTGCCTAAAATATGATAATTTTTTCCATTAAGGAACAAATTTCTATTGAAGTGAAATCAAACACACCTTTCTTTTTTAGAGGAGTAAAAGCATATCCTGTACTGTTGCTGTTGTTTAAACAAAGAGAGTTATGGTTGCAAAAAAGGAATAATGAAAATCCTGAGACTGCAAACCAGCAGAATTAGAACTCTTCTCATATTTTCTGATGACTGAGAGCCTTACATCACCAACAAGTACAGCAGGTGGCCTATGATCCTTGAAAGGCTGATACATTTCATGTGGTTGTCAAAATGAAAGGTGGTTTCATCCTGGGTTGAAAATATGGCTGTTGTACTATAACATGGTTACGTTGCTATCTTTAGGCTCTTATGCATTGGAAGGCTCTGCATCTTCTCAGAAGCACACTGACTTTCATTTCAGGCACAGAAATCTGTTTACACAGAAGTGCAAAAAATATATACTAAAGCAATGTATTGCTTTACCATCCTTTGTATTTGAGAAATTAAATCAACTGTATACATGATAAATATCTGAAAAAAATATACAAAGTGTTTCTAAAAATGAATGTGGTTGGACTTTTTACTGCTTATGCATCTTTTGTTGTTGTTGTTCCCAGTATAAGAATTTTATCTATGATCTTTTTTCTTGGTAGGAGTAAACTATTAGCAGAGAAGACCAACACTGTAATTTTATCATACCTTTTTGGATCAAAGACATGAATGAAAGTTTCTTATTTAACTATAATATTATAGTTTGCAAGTTCTTCAGATGTTTGTAAACTTCAGCAAAATAGCTTTTTCTCAGCCATTTAAATGTTTAAGATTTTTCTCTTCCTTTCGTGAAGTTGTATAATTCTATGTAGGCATCTATGGATATGCCTTGCATGGATAATGTTTGGTTTAAATTAGCACAATATATCCTATAAATTTTTTTTATGCACTTGTATTATATTATGAATCAGGGTACTGCTATTTTTCTTGTTTTCAAAAGCAAGGAATTAAGTAAAAAATCCATCTCAATTCTATGCACATAAGATGTACAGTGACTTTGTAGTTGCTGGACATTCCCACAAATTATGTAAATAGCAAAGACAAGGAAAAAATCCAACTTTATCTACTTTTGAAGAGGAAGTTTAACTTTGGACATAGACAAGCATTGCAGACTTGTAAAATAAATTAGACCGGATGGGCGTTCTCTAGTCTGATTATTAACCTAAACTATGGCTGTCAAAGCTACTATAGGTGGCATGGGATCACATTCCTTTCATTTTTGGGCATTTCTAGAATTTCCCTTGGCCACATATTCAGTCCTTGCATACTGCCACAATGACAATCCTTACCTCTGAAGAGAATGTATCCCTGGTGGGCTGGAAGCACAAAATGCCATTAAAAGGTGCTGTTGGGTGAGTAAGCTGATGCAACAGTCGTAAAATGCAATAAATCCCACAAGCTCTAAATGCTGGAAGGTATTTTTTAAAAAGTATTTTGTCTTCTACAACCTGTCTGATACTTCATTGAAATTAATGCTCCAGTCAGAGAACTCCTGGTCCCAGAACTTGTACATTTTTCCAGCCTTGCGGTCATGATTCCTAGGTTATTCTTACTAAAAGCTAAAATCAGCTAAAAAAATTGTTTTCCCTCTGTTTTCAGTTTAGCCTCTCTTATCACGTAAAGTATTTCAGTTCTTCTTTGCACTATGTTCTTGTGGGATTTTGCTATGCCCATGGAGGTTTGAATGATGACTGACGTTTTTCAGTAATTCAAAGACAGATAACAGGTGGCAATGAGTTTCGCTTAAGATCGTATGAATATGAGAAGGTAAGCTGATGTCAGATACATCTGTATATACTCAAGGGTTATTTAAAAGTTGCAGAATTTAAAGTGGATTATAAAGAATTTTTGATTTCTAATGAATGGGAAGTTTTCCTACTTCCTGTACTTTAGAAAAGTCTGCACTCTCTGCCCTGATCTTGTTAAAAAAGCCCAATAATAATTTAAATCCATTCTATGACTAAGTTGTGAGCCCCTGTGTCATCAAAATGTAGAAATAATCAAAATCCTTTTGCATTTTCATGCTTATTGTGGAGATGGTCTGTACTCCAGGATGGTTTAAATTTTAAAAAAGTATTCCATGGTTCAAATTAAAATGTTCACAAGATGGGAAGTTATGATTAGTGTTTCTTCATAAGAAAGAGGCTGTAGATAACACAGTTTGATTATTGCTGGCAGGAGGTTGCAGCATCCTTCTGACTCCTTAGCCTTTTTGCATCCGTTGTATTGCACTTCGTAATTTAACTTGCAAAACTGGAAAAATCTTGCACATTGGTCACTCAGTGTGGAGCCTACTGGCATATAATGCTGTATCCTGAATGTTCAGGATGACTTCTCACAAGCAGTACCACTACAAGCTGCTGATCCTTGAAGAAGGAAGACGTGCTGCCCACAGTTTAGGTCTGTGGTATCCACCTTCCTTGGAAACCTAGCTGTGCAGGGTTAGTTTCCTCTTTCCCTTTATGATATGCTCCCCTATTCTGATCTCAAAATGCTTGGTTTTGAGGCCAATATCACTTTAGAAACTCTGAATATTTGATTTGTTCCTATTTGATTCAAACAAGGTCTACTATGACATATTTTCAAGGAACCAGTTTCAATAATGGTGTGTTAGGAGGAGGATTTGCAGAATTCTTTTGCTAAACTGATTATCTTCCTCCCTCCTCCCTCATACACATGTTGTTCTCTACTGTTTCAGTCATTGCTTTAGAAGCAGGAAGAAAAGTCACTTTTTCTCTCTGCTACTTTGTCCATAAAAACCAGCGTAAGTACACTACATGAAAAATATGTCTCCAAACAAGGCTGCTTCTACATGGTTGAGAAAAATGTTTGCTAAATGGCCACTTACATTAATGAGGACTCTATTTGCTTATTTCATTCTCACAAAGTTTTTTCCTCAACATTTCCATTCACAGTGGAAAAAATATACCATTAGGAGGTAGGAAGTAAGCTGGGAACACAAATGGAAAATTCTAAAAAAGGCAGAAGTCCTTATGAGGAGGCTGATGAGGAAAGATGTCTAAAGGCAGGAGGAACACCTCAAGGAGCAGACAGTAATTACAGTAAAGAAAGGGAGAACATGGATATTTCCCAGAAAGAAAGTACAGATTCCGGAGCTAGATCACTGTGAACGGCTTCCAGAAATGACAAAGCAATGCAAAAATTCAATAAAATTAATATCAGAGATTAGGAAATCTACGTTTTGATATTTAAGAATTAGGAGTGACGATTTCATGAAGCTAGTATCCGCTGATCTGAGAACGTATACTAAATTTTCTGAGTTTTTTCTTAAAAAGAGAATATCTTCATTAGGAGAAAGGTGACTACAGCCTTGTTAAAATTAAGTCTGTAACTATGCCTAGAGAATTATCAACTCATAGTGACATTAAAATCCAGTAAATTGGATTTTGAAAGAAATACCCTTTAAAAAGGTGTAGGCTTTTTAAATTAAACACATCTAAAATCTCCAGTCCAGTAAGTAGAGTTCAGTGCTTTAAGAGAGTATACTTGGGGCACAAGATCTGAGCTGTGGTAAGAGTTATGGCAATGGTTTTGCATTATCTGTGTTTGAATCATTGTCCTGCTTGGTCACACATAGTTTTCCTTCCACTGAGGAAGGCTCTGTAAGGTGGTACTGACTCTCCTTTCTCCTTTGCTACTGGAGGCTTTCCTTTGCTCCTTTCCACTTTAAGCAGAAAAGGCACGTACATATTTGTGGTGCTCTCAGTGGATTGGTTTGGTGGGAGAAAGGTGCTGCTTAACACCAAAGAATGGTACTATGCAGGCTGAGCACTGACCATCATTGCCACCGAAAATCATTCAGTTTGAGTCATACTTTTTCCTTGGCAGTACTCTCCTGCAAGGCCCTTTATGGCTGCAAACAGGGCCATCTTCTGTAGCTTATTTCTGTGGTCAGCATAGCTTCTGTTGCCATTTTATTTAAATTATTTGCTGACTTCTGATAGACTAAAAATAATACACAATCTAGCTAACCCAAATTTTTCAGCAATCTCAGTACAAGGTCAGATCAAAAGAAAACGGCAGATTTGTTAATACTGGTTATGTGGTTTGCCTACAAAATCTATGTATTTTTTTGTTCTCTGCTTTGAAACCAGGAGGATCAATATTTGCTGTCATGGTAGAAGTTTATCTCAGCACTTCAAATTCTATTGACAACTCTGTCAATATGTTTAATGAACAAAACTTTTTGTGTGTTTTGGTTTTGTAAATATAAGCTGAACAATGGTAACTATACATTCCTTTAATTAAAATAAATATTCTTACCTATACATGGATTGCTACCAAGCCCAGTAGTGGGAAGTAACACACTCATGATTCTATTTAATGGTTTGGACAATGTGAAACTGGAACTAAAAACATTAGTGATAAACCAACTGTAAAATCCAGCTGTTGAGCTTGGATGCTTTGAAGTATTTGTTTCCTTATTTTAAAATGTTCAGATAAAATGCAGCATTTCAAAGGTCATATGTAGCAATATGAAAGATAAACAAATAGCAGGTGTTTCCATTTGTCAGCTCAATCACAAATGTTCATATGTGCAATTATATCCAGTAACAGAGTGGGAAGAAAATGGAAGTATATGATGGTTGCAAAATCTTTATAATAGTTACTTAAAATGTACATTTTTTCAGCCTCTATTGTGAGTGTCTTATCTGATGAAAAATGAAAGATTTGTTGGGGGGGGGGCCGGTGTTTCCTCTTGAAGCAGGTATCACATAAATCTAGATTCACAGTTATTTTCTCCCTAACCAAATATATTCAGTGACTTGTTTCTTGGGGTGACAAAAGAAACCTGATGCCCTGAAATGGCAGCAAATTTTGCTGAAGATTAAAGATATATGCAACTATATATGTTTATGTTTTAATGGAAGAGTAATATGTATCATTGTTCTTTTGTTACTACCCCTTAACAAATACGTTCATGGCTCTCAGATCGTTGTTGTTTATCTCAAGGTTACCTAGTATGATGTACAGGTAAAATTTTTCTGAAGGCTTGAATCTCCAAAATACTAGTTGGTCTATTTAACTGGTCATAGGGTAGCATTCCTAGAGTGTTAAGACCTGATATATATTTACTGACTTCCAAATCATTGAAGTGGTGAACAAGAAAGAATATTCAGAAATCATATTAAACTGACTGACTAATTAAGACTGTTAGTCCTGCACTGTCATTTGGAGTGGTAGATCTATATACAGTTTTTCTGTGAAGAAAAAGAAAATTAAAAATCCCAAATCACACAATTCCTGCAGTGGTTAGGGTCCTTCTCTAAGGTGTGGCATAACATTCAGGTCAGTCTGTTTCTACAGCCTGTCCAAATTCTCCTAAAAGGCAGCACTATTTGTGTCTTACAACAATCTTCTGTGATCCACAGGCCCGCTGGGGAGACCAACAAGAAAAAGGTCTCGTGAGATTTCAGATGGGGATCAGGGTAGTATTTCTGGCACCTGCAGGACGGAGTTTCCAAAGCATTCCCTTGACCTTCCTCTTTCCTACAGACATTAAGTTCAGACTCAGCTGATCCTGGCATTCCTCACTCTTGACCAGGGAACTATGGTTACACTAAAGTTGAAGTTGTGGAGGTGAAACAGGAACAGCCTTCCACCTTCCCCACCCTGCTGGTTGCCCTTCTTACCACCTTAACACTTTCCCCTCTGCATCAGGACTCTGCAGATTCTCTGCTACTGCCCTGGTAAATTCCTCCTCATTTTCTCTCACTCACTGCCCTACACGTTCTTTGGAAGCACAAAAATATGTATCTTAATTTGCTGCTTATGGAAATCGTAAACACTTTACATATGCTCACACTCATAGTGTGAGTTTTTAAAGCTACTGTCTGTGATGGTATGCTGTGCACTATTTCTTCCTCGTGCCCAGGAGAAAGCTTGTTTCTAAGGAGGTTTTTCTAATTCTGCGACAGACAATGAAGTTGGTATTTTGCATCTGTGCTTTTTCCAAAATATTTTGAACCTTATAACTCTTGTGAGAAAATGCTTGTTTTCTGAAGCAGCTGTTTGGTAAAATAGATTTGCAGGGAAATGGAACATAACTCTGGAGATCGTGAGCTGTAGTAAACATTGCACAAAATCAGCAAACTAGGAATTTATGAAAAAGAAATGGAGTTTTTGTAGAAGGGTAAGTGTCAATGAGGTGGTTTGGTAACTCTTCACTGTAATTTGTTGTTATCACAGATCAGGATTTCATCACAGTTTGTAGCTTTCATCTCTCAGAGGGAAGGGAAGATACATAAAATATAAATCTTAAAGGGGTGAAGGCACATCTGAAGATGGAGATGAAATACAAAGGCTTGTTACTGACTGCAGTAGTGGATGGTAGAGTTAATGAAAGGGTTGTATGTAATCTTTTGAGTCTGGTCATAAAAGAAATAGCAGAAATTCATGGTAGGATAGTAGTCTTGGAAAGGCCAGAGCTTTCCAATTGAAGGCAGAGGTATAGTGTTTATGGTGCAATAGATTTCAATGATACAAGAATAGTACAAAAAGGCTTTTCTGCCAAAATGACTTCAAGAAATTAATTTTTAAAAAATGTCGAGATTGTGCTAGGTTTGGATGTTGGTCAAACTTCTGTCACTCTACTATTAGTTGCAAGGGTTTGGTAGCTGGGAGTTTATAGGAATGATGTCAGAATTAAATTTATCCTACAAAGATCAGAAAATAAGTGTACTGCCAGGTACATCTGCAGATGTGATAGCTAACATTTCTCCAAATTCACATAAAATACAAATGTTGATAGCTTCAGATTGATCTTTGATAAATAATAAAAGTCATTAAAGACTGGTCCATTGTAAATAAAGAAAAAATGGAGGCAAGTATGTCAGCTGCAAAATAGCAACAACTCAATCATTAGAGGACAACTTCACAAAGTCAAATGAATGAAATTAAACATGTTGGAAAATAATTAGATCAAATACATAAAATAGCTAGAACCTGTGTCTTAAACAAAGGAGAAAGCTTGAAGTACTTGCTGTAATAAATGCAGGGACTAGGCAAAGTCATCAGAAATGCAAAAAGATCTTCTTTGTTTTCTGGGCTTAATTTTTAATTTTTAGATACATGGGAAAATTAGTAAGAATTCTTAAAAATTTGGTCTAACGTTGTAAAACAAGTAACCCAAAAATCTCAATGGTCTTCACCATTAAAAAAATACGGTGAAGAAACAAACATAGCATCCTGTGAAACCAGAGATTTGGAGAAGTCTAGGCAGAGCCCTTAAACTGGGTTTTCAACTTTCATCTAGGGTAATAGAACTTATAATTGGAGGCAAACTAAAAAGTGGTAGAAGAAAGGCTAGAATATGAAAACTGCTTCCACTAGGATGGAAATGAAACTCAAATTAATGTTTTCAAACCAGGTTATCTAACCTTTTCGCTTGAATAATGAAAAAATTGCCCCATGTTCCTTCACTACCTGTGTAATAAGTTTCATTGTAAGTAGTAGAATTGAAAAAAACCACAACCACACTTCATGGATTAAGCAAAGATAACACATCAGAAAATAATTTGAAACAGTTATTTGAGAATATATTTTGGCTTTAAAGGCTTTCAAGTGGTTGAAGATGAAATTGCATTGGCCTGTTCTGAAAAGAAAATTATCAGTTTGGAGGAAAGTTACAGAGATTCAGAGATCAGTCTTTGGACCAATATAATTTAATATTTTCATTAAAGTCATTGGCAGAACAGAGCTAATGAGGCCTGCTGATAAAACAAAGTTGTTCAGCATCATCTAAAAGAGGGATGAAAAACTGGGTCACTTTGTCAAATAGCCTGCAAGGTATGAGATGATATTTAATGGTACAGCTACTTAGTCCTATCCTTAGGGAGTGGTAATAAGAAAATTCATTATTAACTGAAAATTGTTTAGTTGGAAATGACAAAAGATTAGGCATTAAGTGTAAAAGTTGATAACAGAAAAAGTACAAGTCAAGAGTTATGAAAAAAGATGTTAACAAGGAAAGGGATGATGGGATCCCAGGATTCCTTGCTAGCATGCTATATACTTTTACAGTCCTATAGTCTTTTTTACAGTCCTTTTACACATGAGTGTTTCTAATACAGTGTTTAGGAAAAAAGGATGCAGGCAAGGGTCAATATGCAGCCTGTTCTGAGCAAAAATGAAAAAAAAACTATGGTTTGTTTGGCATAGCAAAATGAAAGCATGACCTCTAGAAAGGGAGAAGGACTAGTTTAGCTATATAGCAATACTTATAGATACCAAATAAAGTAACTATATTAAAATTTAGAAAACCAGAAAAAATGTTCAGTTCAGAAATAATGGGAAGCTTGGGAAAAAGTCCAATAAGGGTAGAGAAACTTGACAGTCTAAGTACTTTTAAGGCACTTTGATGAGCATCTCACCAAGCAGAATGTTTAAAAGGCTTTCTAAATGTGATGAAACACCACAAGCAATTTTCCTTCTGCCTTTGCATCTGTTAACTAATTTGAGCTTTATTGAATACCTAAATATTCTCCTTAGAGCTTCACTGCCCTTGTTTCTATATTTACATGTATTCTTTAATGGTCACTTACTTACTACTTCTTTGGTGCTTGTGGATGGATTACTTTTATTGTCCCTAAAAACTAAATCCAAAAAGTTGGCAAGCAAACCAAATGGGCTGGACTACCTTTATGACTGCTCTTGATTCTTAATGGGTTTTTTGTTTTGTTTTGTTTTGTTTTTTGTTTTGGTTTGGGTGGCAA
>VWYP01030871.1:341501-404263 GCA_013400435.1 Pycnonotus jocosus | reverse complement strand
GTGGTCTTTTGTATTACTGCATTTTATTTTTATTTTATTTTACTTTCTTTTCTTCTTATTAAATTGTATTTCTGACTCAGAGCCTCTCATGTGTTTTGCTTTCAAACCTCAACAGTTTCAAAATACAGTGAGGTTTTTTTGTGTGTCATTAGTTTTAATTTATCTATATATAATACATAATATATTACTTAAAGTACATTTTGATTAATGAACTATGATTGTCAGATATTATTTTGCTCCAACTATCTGAAGATGGAAGGTTGCTTGTTAAAACAAGTGCTAAGTCGAAATAAAAATATTTTTAACTATCTCCATGGAAATGTAGAAATTTCATCTTGGCATCCAGAGGTAGAAGAAAATCTGCTAAAACAACCAAGAAGAAAACTTGATTTTTATGTACAAGTGGATACCTGATCTATTGTTAGTTCCAGTAAGCTTCTGCAAGATGATGGGGTCTAAAAATGTCTGTCTTTATTCTGTGCCAGAGCAGAGTGGCTGTATAGGTAGTCTGAGCAGCACTGAGTGCCCTAATCCTTCCATTTCAGCTGCCACTTGCTGACACCCTTTGAAGACCCTCCTCTCCCACCTATTCCCTTGGTGACAGTAGTTTCAAGTAGTATAAACTCAACAGAAATTACCATTGTACAAAGTACAGCTGATAAGCAGGTATAACCCAATTGATTTTGTTATTCATCACAATGTTTGTGCAAGACATTTTTGCATCAAAAATTTAGGCAATGCAGCCAGTGGATTAAACATCAACCTTAAACATTCATTAATGCACAAAGCCTTTAGGACCAGAATATTGAAAAGATCTCCTGAACATAAAAACTCAAGTCACAATGGGCATGTCTTGCTGCCTAACTACACACATTTCTGAAGAGTAGAAAATTTCATGAGTAGCTCATGAAACTGTTTTCACAAAGAAGCTCTTCTTAGGGGACCATGGGTAGAATTTGCTAAAGATAGGTACCTTTTCTAATGCATTTCCTTTGAGTTAGAAAGTCTCACTCTATACTAGAAAAAGGAATTGGTGTCAACCAAGGTGAATAATATAAAACTTTGATCCCAGGTTCAAACGACACCAGGAAAATCACAGTGAGCTTGTAGTGTTAGTGTCATGACAGTGAATCCATTTTTTTTTCAATAATGTAGTAATTTGGGATATTCCTTGCAAAGCAGGAAATTTTGTTAAAATGAAAATAGTTGGCTGTATCCACTGTTTAACTTACTGCTTTTCAAAATTCTTTAGCTAAAGGGATGGTTATTTCTGGAGGCAGATGTTGGAGGAAACCATGGGGGTCTTCAGAACATAATAGAGATTACTGACTGGCAGAAAGCCTTCAAGCTATGAGATTCTTCCACTGAAGAATTTTTAGATTAGATTTTTCAAGCATTCTGCCAAAATCTTGTGATAAATACATCTGAGAAACGGAGGATATGAAGTGTAGAGCCGAGGAAAACAGCATTCTTTTTAAAAAGCACTGGGTTAAAATTAATAGATCTAAAATTTATCCACTGACTCTTGGGAGGTTTTCCTGTCACTTCCTGAGAATGTAATATAACCTATTTTTAATATTGGACTGAATTATTGCAGCACATTATTTAAGGGCCATACACCCTGCTTCCAATTACAGCAGCCATTGCAGATGAAATAATAATTTTTGCAGTGGTGCATTCTGTAATGAGGATATGAGATCTGGAGGTGGGAGGGAAATGTGTGTCTTCTCAGAATTTTTATTATGGAATAAGAAGATTTCCTTTGAAGAGCCTACTTCTGGGAATTGCCCCTGAGGAAGACTAAACATTAAGTGTGGGACAAGCAGTGTACATAAAACTCACGAAGAACCCAATGTTCTTGTCCTTAAAATGACTCATTTTACCTCTTCCTGAATTTAGAGGTGTCTAGAAATGATCTATATGACGAAGGGAATGGCTGTTTACTCATTCTGACAATCAGATTGCTCTGATATATGAGTGATCTTGGATAGAAAGTGATAAGCACAGGCATTAATCAAAACCACTTAGAGCTGCAGGAAGCCTGATGGAAGAAGGAATTACTGCTGCTGCCACCTGTCGCTTCCATTCCTTCAAACTGGGCATGTGTAGAAACAGCTGTCCAATTGAGATTTAAGTACCTATGGCAAATATAAAACAGAGTGCAGTAAATAAAATAGCTTATTCTGTTTGTTATTGAGGTTGCCAGCTGGAAAATTTGCTATAATAATTTGGAATGGCTACAAATTGGTTTCAAATTACAGGAGTGGAGTGGAAGGTAACTGAACTGCTAGTTTGGCTAGAGAAAAAAGAGAGTAGCACATGTGGGTCAGGCCATGCTAGAGTCACCTATGCATGGACTGGCTGCCACAGGGCTCAGCTCAGCTTTAGCTTTGGTGGAAACAATCAGGAGTGGGTATTTTATCATACCTGTAGCTTTACAGTGTGTAAGTCTTGATCCTGCTGAGCTTGACCATCATTTTTACAGTAATGTCTCCAAATTGATATTTCCACCTTCACTGTGGATTTGCACAGTTTTGAGCCACTTTCCCTGCGCAATATGCCTTTGGGTGCCCGTCTATGTGCACTTGTATTTGAAGTGGGCATTTTATCTCCCCTTTCCTCAGCATGATTTACGCTTTCAGGGACTTTGTGAAGAATGAATACCCGGTGGTGGCTGAGTCTTGACAGCAACAAGAACCAGATCTACACCTTGCAAGTCCTGCTGGTAGACCAAACTTCTTGGTGTCACCAACCTAATCCTTGCTCAGTTTTCTTGCTCAGCCTACCTTTTCATTTCACGTCCTTTCTGTAGACAGTTTGAACTGATGCTCAAGTGACTCAAAAAGAGTTTTGCCATTAAATTTTGGTATATCTGCAGAAAGTGAACATAAAATGACTATGAACTTAGTTAAACCACATTTATTTAATGAAACCATTTCCTGAACAGACTCTGTGGTATTCATGCATTAAATATTTCTGAAGCTTGAAAGGAGATGTAATGAAAAGAGTAACATCAAAGATATTAACAGTCCCCGTAAAGAGAGGTTGGAAAATGTAACTGATATTTCTCAAATTATTTGCATGGGGAAAAAAAGGCTATTCATATTTTATTCCTTTTCTGAAACACTATTATATCATGTCACGATGTGATGAGGTTGAGGATCTGATTGATCATGTTTTTTGTCTTGCTTGGTTACTGTTTGCTAGGCCCACTGTTTGATTAACATGAATATCTGCAATCAGGAAAGTGGCATTTGTAGTGGTAAAGTACGTGTATGTGTGATAACAATTAAACTTTTCTTTCATTTCCATTATCTAATTTTTATCTCTCCATTTACCTATACTTTCCAACTTACTCCAATTATTTTTAAAGCTTTCACTGCTCTCTTTCATTGCTGGTAAGAAGAAGCTGATGTGGCTGAGTGTTGCCAAGAGCAGCTGTGGAAGATTCAAACTGCCCTAAGGAGCATTGTGACCAGGAGCAGTAGGGTCAGCTAGGAACAACAAATAATGAGGCTTCCCTTAATACAAATTGATGTTTCCACAGTGGTTTTCCTTTCCTTCTCTCTTTCTGGGGAAAAAAAAAATCATATTACAACGTTATCAGATTACAGCAGCTCTGAAAATTGTGTGCTTTGAGAGGCAAAGAAAAATGGAAGATTTTCTATTTCTTACATTCTATATGATTTATTTGCAAGGTGGATTGAAAAGCAAGAAGTGGAAAAGTAATGTCATGAAAAATTAATTGAAATTTTTCTTCCATTACAATATAATAAGTATAATAAATAAAATAATAAAAGTGGGCTGGAAGCAGTAACTGGAAACATAGGAGCAACTGTTGTCTTTTTCAGAAAGAAGCATTTCATAATCAGATGTGTGGTTTTGCAGGTTGCACCTCCCTGACCCCACATATCTGGATGGCAGGTAGAGCTGAAACCTGGGCCTTCCTTTGCACCCTGAGACCCTCCACTGCCTGGAGTCCACAGGGGATTCACACCTAAGAGAGACATTGCATCCAAGGAGTTCAGCTTTCCTAGGACGCTGGTTGATCTCCCCAGCATGTTCATAGTCCATTACATACGGAGCTATATTTCTTGTTCTAGAGCCTTAAGTTTGCCCAAACAGGCTTAGAAGGAGTCAAAATTAGTTTTTATTTTAATTTGTGACCTGATTAAAGGCTAAATGCTATAATCCCAAAGGCCCAGTGAGAATGAGAGGATGACTGACGAGTGGAAACTCCCACAGCCTGCTGAGGCCACTACTGGCCATAGCTGGGGTGGCGGAGCTGCAGGAACAGAAAGCCTCTGGATCCTCAGGTTCACTGGGTCCTGCAGCCTCTAACAAAACTGAAAAGCTAGAATCCATGTATATTTATGAATGTTTAGTATGCATTACAATTTTTTCAATTTGACATTAAAGTAACAAACATAAATTCAAAAAGCCCCTGCAATCAAAGGCAGTGTCGGAGGAGAACTTACTTCATTTGAACCTATGATATGTCACTCTACAGCAGTTCCTATGCTAAAACTGTATTTAAGTACATCATACTGAGATTGGTTTTTAAACAGTAATTTAGTTACTCTTTTGAACATAACACCTTGATGTCTATCTATTTATAATTTCATTTTGGAGTCTGCAAAAGATGTAAAATGGATTTTTCATTATGGTTTCATGTAGATTTCAACAGGAAAGTTGGAAGTTGACTAAGTGGCTATATATATAATTATATATTCTGTTGTATCTCACTTTCAGAACTGAATGCTTTACAGTCCCCAGGAACACTAAAAACCTTTTCCTGTAATTTTTAAAGTCTTTTTTAATGTGAAAAGCCTTTCCAAATCTGAAGTATATTCAGCTGCCTGATGTGCCAGATAGAGACAAGAATTAATATTTTGTTCTTGATTTTTTTAAAATAAACTGCATGAATTCACAGAAGCAGGAGACATACCTTGCACACTAAACCAGGGCACTGAGTTTATGAAACGGTTGCTGTTCACACTCCTGATAATTTACTGTTTTTATCTCTATTTGCCAGGATATTTTTGCCATTTTGAGATAAATCTTGCTTGTAGTTTTCTGACAGGCATAAATACCTCCCTTTTACTATCTTGATTTCTAAGGCTTTCAACAGCTTTTCAACACTTCTAGACTGTATCATCTGAAATTTTCACTTATATGAAGGGAACAGCTATTTGCATCGTAACTCTGTCTTGTAATTACCTTATCACTCAAGAATGTGATTGCTCCAATTTTTGTGTGTGTATGTGAACACTATTAATATTTTTGAGATTTAGTGTATTCTAGGGTTCTGGCAGCAGACAAAACTCACTCTTTTGTCTTGCTTTAACATTTGTGAAATCACAAACTCATTAAAAATGGCAAAATCCCCTGCTGTTAGGATATCAACTACTATATGAAAGAGACAAGGAATGACATCTAAGTCTGCCACAGTCCATTTGGAGAATATCCAGAAAGAGATTTCCTTTACATCTCCCCAGCAGGTTGCTACTTTCTCACCTGAGTCACCACAAAGCTATAGAAGACCCTTTGTAGAATAGCAGACAATAAAGACAGTAGATGCTATGTAAAACAGAAGAGCAAGAAGCAGCAATGAGGGTGAAGCACTCAAGACATGCTGCTGGTTCTAAACGGGCAAGGTGACTGGCGCTAAGTGGGGCAGGCATGTGTGACCAGCAGGGCTGCTGAGAGATCTTTCTGGCTAAAGAAACAGTGACTCCCCTTCTCAACTAGTGGTACCTGTTCTCTACTAGCCCCCCTCAATTAATACCACTCCACTCAGAGGAGCTGCCCAATCTACATAAGCTTACTCAACACTTGCTGCCAGCATCCCGCAATGATGGGGCTCTAGACAACTTCAGACAGATCCATTTTTCTCTGTTCCTAAGACATGCAACAGACAGTGACCAAGACATGGTGCAATGGATTCACATTACTAGAGTGACAGGAACACTAAAATGATTTAATGGCTGGAAAAGTACCTAACTGGTTGCAAAATTTATCGATTTGCTATCAATAGTTCTTAAACGTGTATTTTACATTAGGTGCTTTTGAGACTGAAGTGCTTTTGAGTCACAGTATAAGTTAAACAGCCTTGAAAGAAACACTTAAAAGGCTTATAAATCAATGTTTAATCATAAAAATTTTCATTTAATTTAGATGTGGGCTTGAACCAAAACCTCAAATCAAAATTTGAATATATTTAAACTTAATCCCTTTTTATGTGGATTTCAGTGTCCTTCTGACTGTTTGCATCACTTATGAGCCTGCCCTCAAAAACAGTTATGTTGGCTAAATTGCAGTGAGGTATTTCTTTTTAATAAATCTAAAGATTATTAAAATAATATTGTTTTAAAGTATAATCAAGTACTCCTAAGGAGATATCAATTGTGCCTGTCTGCATTTTGGGTATGCAACTTGGAATGCAAAAATTGCCATAACACCATGTCATGCTGTAACATGAAATAACATTGAGGAGTTAGTAAAAGTTTCACATAAAAGACTTTTCTGCAGGAAAGTGGGACCTCATTGAAATTTTCCATCAGAAAGAATAGCCTTTCTGTAAATATTTCTGTCAGGAAAATCCACGTGACTTACTGCATGTGTAAATTTTCATGCCTGCTGAGGTATTTCAAAATTCTGTGCTCGTAATCCCATTTCTGCATTGATTCAGCATTCCATTACATGTCCATGAAATAATTATAATGTAAATATAAAATTAATTCTATAAATAATTAACTATAACATTTGGGGGTATAAAATTAACCCTACTTGGCATATGCACTGTTTCTCAATAAGCTTAACCATACAGGAAAAATATTCATCTATGCTATTCCATTACTTAGCTTGTTTGGGGTAGGAATAGGGTCTGACACAGACACTAAATTTCTTACGGGGTTCAGTTTCCATTAATTTTATTTCTTAAACTATCTAGCAGATTGAATTGTAAAATCTCAGAAATTCATTTGGCTCTCAAAAGAGTATTAATATTGTAAGGGTAAGTTATGTTGTACTTCTGATACACAAAAGAGAGAATGAATCTCTGTTTTAAACAGAAAATTATTATATTGTTATAAATCTGCATTACTTTTCAATGCATTCATGGTTTTGCTTCCACAACTACCTGAGGCTGATTGTAAATAGGCAAGATTTACTCCCAGAAGAAGCAGAAATGAAAAGTCCAGCTCCCTCTGCCAGAGAAGTCACAGCCATCTTCCTTTGGACTTTATGATCTACACATAGGAAATCTCACTTTATTATGCCTTCTTTTTTTCACTTTGTACTCTCACTTGCACTTTTTAGTCACATTGTCTAATAAAACCACAGGAATTCTGCACTCCCCACAAGTCTGGGTGTAGGATTGTTACTTGCCACCACTTCATCCTCTTCACTGCAAGGCACCACGACAGGCATACATCTTTACAAGGAAGACTGTTAGGAGTAAAGACTCGATTTTTTTCTGAAACTCAGACCAAGAATAAAATACTAGACAGATTCATAGGACTACTCAGGTTGGAAGGAACCTTAAAGATTATCTAGTTCCAACACCTCTCCAAAGGGCAGCAACATCTGCCACTAGACCTGGTTTCTCAAAGCCCCATCCAATCTGGTCTTGAACCCTTCTATGAATGGGGCATTCACAACTTCTCTGGGCAACCTGTTCCAGCACCTCACCATGCTGACAATAAAGTATTTCTTCCTCATATCTAATCTAAACCTGCCCTCTTTCAGTCTAAAGCCATTATCCTTTGTCCTATCACAACCCACCCTTGACAAGAAGTCCCCTCCAGCTTTCTTGCAGATCCCCTCTCTCCTGATAACTCTTGCCTTTTCAGCTTGCAAGGCAGTGAGGTGGTTCTGAAAGGGCTTGTCAGGCTTTTGGGGAACCCTCTTCCTCTTGCAGGTTCTTGCTGTTGCAATCTTCCATTCTTCTGTGTAACTGCCCCCCTCCCTCCCTTCTGTGTGTGCTGATGGGGGAGTTTTAGGCTGTTTGACCAGGGCTGTGCTTGGGCCCAGCTATCCAACTGCTCCTCAGTCTCCCTGGCATTATGAAGCCCTCTCACCACGTCCTGCAGCCCAACCACCTGCAGCAGGAGGTCCTCCACTGGGCAAGAAAGGTCTCAGCACCTCTGCAGCCTGAAGTCTGCATGGCAGCCTCCCCCTTCAGCAGCTCCCTCTGGGGGGCTCAGATCCCCCAGCCACTGCTGCAGCCTGTGCTCCCAGACAAGAGAAAACCAGTGGGAGTTTGGAAGAAGATCTGCTGTTGCTTGTTAAATTAATTGCAATCATTCATACTTGTCTCATTAAAGACAGGGTGTGAAATCCCCTTATCTAGCAAAAGATTTGTTAATGATGTAATTGTCATCAGGATCTGGTCCATAGCACACAGCAAATGCTTCACAAAATAATGAAACAGGGGCAATATTTTTGTGCAATGAATCATAATGGTATTGATCACTGCAGTAATTTATCATACTTGCCTTGCTCCTGGCATTTGCCCATTGATGGATTCTGTTGGCAAAAACAAAATACTAATTACTTGTTATTGTGGATATTTGCAGGAAATTTAATTGGTATAAAATGCAGCACATTCTTGTGTTCAAAGCAATGCAAAACAGAAAAACCAAAACCAGAATGAAGTAATTCGTTTCATGGTTATGCAGGAGAGGAAGTATCCCTGCAGTTTATGCATAGTCATTTAAAAATATATAAATTACTAATGATAGAAACAAGCTGCAGAACAACTAAGAAGAGAGAAAAAAATGCATCTCATTATATAAAAAAAAGGGTACAGTTGATGATTTACTTACTGTGAATTGATTTTAAAATGTCCATATTTCTTCTCTTGTCTGTCTCCTGACAGTTACCTTCATAAGGACATTTCACACGGACTTAAGTTCAGGTTTGATAGATCCAAAACTCTTTTAAGTGCTAATAGTTTTCTTTAAACTTCAAAGAGGATATGTGTACAGGGCAGTACTGTATGAATTTGTAAAGAAGAGTAAAGCAAGACCTAAAATATATCAAAAACATAAACCAGCAAACCATGGACTAGGTTTTAAAGAAGTTAGTAGCTGAAAAATTTTAAGAAATTATATCATTGCTTTGTGTATTTTATGATAAAACAATTCTATCTTCCAGAATTTTAGGACCTAATACAATAGAAATACAGGGTTGTTGTCAACAGAGAATACAGTGGCTGCAGCAGTCACTGTGCCATTGTCCCTATGACACAAAAAAGATCTTTGACAGGTGTGTCTATTCAAGAAGCATGTTCCTGTTCATTTTTCAGTAGAATGGTAAATTGTTATCATTTTGAATGCTGGAAATAATTACTACCTAAAGTATTTGCAGCCATAACCTTGTTGTAGAACTATGCACTTCAGGAAAAAAAAATCTTATCATGGTTTACCTCCAGTTCCTTTGAGTACTGCACTATGTTGAGAATAGTAGGGCTTAGGAGCAACTTAGTCTGTTGCTCCTTTAACAGACTTCGATAAAAAAAGGGTTTTTTTAATATTTAGTGTACACTTAGATTCTTGCTACTTTTTTCTTTATGTAAAATTATATGTCTCATGCACTGTTTGTATATTTTCTGCTCTTTTCATTCAGCTTCTTCTCAGTTATTCATGTTTTCTGACTCTAATCTTGCCTGTGATTCTGCAGCTTTTATTTTGTGGGGCAGAAACAACCATTACCAGGAGAAAAGAGCAGTATTTTTCCACACATTGAACTTATGAAGGAAAAGGATTTTAAAAACCCCAAGAAACAACCAATCAACTCTCAACCAAAAACCCCCTGAATGATTGTAAAAGGTGGATTAGGAGTTCATGAACACTAGCCAATATAGCTGATGTCTAAGTACTGATGATATGATGGAGAAGTTCATTGACAGGTCCTCACAGTACATCCAGGTCATTGCAATAGTTAACATTGTGCTAAAAATAAACCCTCAGACTTTGCTATAATAGTGCTGATATGATTTACCAAGACAGCTCTGGCATTCTGTATGGGGTAAGTGCAGGCATGTTCTTGAACTCTGCTCACAGCCTTGTAGGAAAGCCTACCACAGAGTACTTTCTTGGTTTTCTTATTTCTGCTTTTTTAAGATGAGCAAGAAATCTGTGGCTTGATTCTGCTATGCCTCCGAAACTTGCCTTCCTCCTTACTTTTTAATTGCCTCTTGTACCTACTGCCTTTTGTGCTACTGTCAAAAATGAGAAGTAGTGAGAAAGGAAGGCAAACTCTTTTAAACTCTTTTATCCAAAGTGGCAGGCTGTTAACTCATTCTTTCTGCAGTGAGAGAGGCTGTTTGCTCTAAGTGTTTCTGCG
Organism: Pycnonotus jocosus; assembly: GCA_013400435.1. NCBI lineage: Eukaryota > Metazoa > Chordata > Aves > Passeriformes > Pycnonotidae > Pycnonotus > Pycnonotus jocosus. The sequence goes on along the minus strand of VWYP01030871.1, from coordinate 393,913 downwards.
GGGCTCGTGCTGTGCCTGTAAGTTGTGGGTATATTCCCAGCTCAGCTTCCCCTTCCCTACTCAGCCTTGCTTACACATGATGCTCCCCTGGTGCATTGCCATGCAGACAGGTGGGAAATACCTTCAGGGAAGTGTTTCCCTCTTTCTTGCTTTAAGAAATGCATCCAGAAATGTCTTTTTGTAAGCAACAAGGATTGTTATTTGTGTAAAATCTTAGGACACAGACTCTGATCATTTACTATTCAGTTTCAGTACATTTATTATCTGTCTGATAGACGAACAGGATTTCCAGAGGAATCTCTCAAACCATGAAGATTTGGTCTTATTCTTATCAAAAGAAGACTTTATACTGGCCTCAAATGGTGCAGGATCAGGCAGTACAGCCTTGGAAACATTCTCTACCACTGTATTTGAGCTGAGTGAAATACTTAAATTCATGAAACTCCATAAACAAATACTCTATTAAAACAAAAAGCACAAGGGCTCAGTCCTGCAGGGATTTGAGAGCTGTGGTTTTGATCCAACAAAGCACAGAAGTATGTATTTAGCTTTAAGATATTTATGCCCCAGGGTATTCCTGTGCACTTTGAGTTAAATACCTGTTTAAGTGCTTCACTGGCCAGAGTATTTTCGGCATCTTTTGAGACTGAGTTCATATGTAAGACTTCCCTCTGAGATCTCAAAGCATTTCACAAAACACACTAAAGACAGTTCTTCAAAATAATAAGGTAAAATACTGTCATAAGACAGAATATTGTATTATTCCCCAGAGTAGGTGTAAGATTCCCATCCATAACTACCTCTCCTATCTTTCTAAATCTGTGATACAGAAACATTATCTACTTTTGCTCCATTTACTAAAAAATGCCCTTCTCCAGTAAACACTGAAATGAATGAGTCATGTAAGAAAGGTAGGTTTTAAAGTAAGCTACAATAATGAAAGATAAGTATGTTATAACAACATCAAAAGACCCCATCTAATTCCGTTTTGCAAGCAGTTCAAACACACACGAAGAGTTTAAATGGATTTTAAAAAGTTCTGCAACACATATGCTCAAGAAAGAAAAAAATTATAATTTCTCCCTCTTTCCTAGAAGGCATCCCTCCACCCTACTGGACTAGTTGTTTGCCTGAAAAGCTCAGCTTCACCTCAGGAGGTACCACACAGCCTGCAGACAGCTTGGACCATGCTACCTTCTCCCAGTTCTGTCCTCTTCCAGCTGCAGAGGAAAAGGGGTTGTTGTGGAGAAGCACCATGCTCCAGCCTCCAGGAAAACCTTAGGAGATCTGCTTGTGGATATCCAGTCACTCAGCCTCTTTCCTTTGTCCATCCAAGTATTTTTTTCAAAGAAGATAAAACACTGACAAAGGATTAGAAGGTGTAACAACAGGAAGAGAATCAATTCTTAAGAAGTGCGTGCAAATGAAAAAATGTCTTTCAATTTTCACAGTTTTGTCAAATGGAATGATATTAGCCCAAAATAACAAGTATGGTAAATCTCATTCCTTCTGTTTAGCCAGTAATGTTAGAGTTTGGTAATGACAATCACACATTTGTTTTTCATGGTGGGAGAGGTATTTTTTTTCTGCCTATATTGTATTATCATTAGAAAGAATAATTTTGGCACAGCTAAAGTAGCACCTTCACTGTCTTAAAATAAAAGATAGCAAATTTCAGCCTGAAGAATGAATACCAGAAAAGTTGAAGGCACCTAGTAGGATGTCATCAGAAGGAAAAGGGTTAAGAAGGCTTAAATACCAATTTCTTAACAATCTTTATAAAAATTAGCACCTAGGATACAGAACTTAAACTTCTGAGTTGTCACCTCTGAATGAAACCAAGGCAATCACTTGACCTCTGGTATATGTGACACAAATTTCCATCCTGACCCAAACCATAAGAGCTGTGATATCTTGCCCTGTTCAGTTCAGCCAGACTTTGAAACCACTGTGAATTCTCAAGGCCGCCTAATTTTCCCTGGTTTTTCTGTCCTTCCCTTCCCTCAGGACTCTGTGTAGCCTCAGGACAGAAGAGAGAGGGAGAAGTCCTCGCCCTCCGTACATGTGGCCCTCAACTGAAATCACCTTGCAGAGCTGGATATGAAGGGGCAGACAGGATAAGAATGGCAGCAATGGAGCATCATTGCCTCTGTCCACCCCCCAGCCTCCCTGATCCTGCCTCTGGAACACTCCAATATCCAAAGGCAGAACCGCTCTGCCAATACACCATTCTGGCTATTATAAGGGGTCTTCTTCAACTGTGGGGAAATCTGTCAAAGGTGTGTCAGGCAGGTACACAAGGTTACTCAGCTGGAGACATTGTTGGCACTATGGTCTATGAAAAAATGCAAATAAATGGGTTCAGGTAGCTCAGAAAATAATTGAATAAAGGATGTGGGGTTTTTTTATAGGTTGCAGTAATAAATGAGTATTGTGGCTGTTCTCCATGTCTATCAAAGCTAGAAGAAAAAATAATTAGCCTAATTTTCAGAAATGGATGTATCAGGCAGATGTGAGAGAAAACCTTCCTTTTTTAAGGCTAACAGAAGAAAGTGCTAAAAGGCTTTAACAGGCTTTAAAAAAGACAGTAAAATCCCCAGTGCTGGATGATTGTGATTCAGCCAAGTGTCTCTCAGAAGAGGTGTAATCTTACTTGATTACTGGAGCACACAAAAGATTCATTTTAGGCCCCTTTCACTACACATTTCTGTGATTTTTATGATTTGAAAAAGCAATGGTAATTAAAACACTAGCTTTTTGCTATAATCTGCCAGATGGGTCTAGTGATAAATCTCATTCCCTTTGGCGTCCTTTTCTCAGCAATAGAGAATTTAAATGAGAGCTGACCTAGTTTACACATTCAGCATGAAAATGCTTTTGCCTATTTAAAAGGTGAATCTATTTCTAATAACGTGCTACTTAATTCTAATTATGTGCTACATAATTCCAACTGCTCAGTTTAAACAAGGAGAATATTTTATTAGCATTTTTAGCATCTCTGTCCCTAATTTCCAAAGCCAGAGCACTTGGACAATACCTCTGGCATTAGTAGAATGAGGTCTTAGCTGATCCTAAAGGCTACAAGCACATGTTACTGATTTACAGTGATTGCTGTAGTTTCTCTCCTCCCTCTCTCTTTCTGCTTGCCATCCCCAGTCACCCATCTCTGCCGTGAGAGATTCATGCCTCCTCGACTGCTGGGTGCTTTATAGCCATATTTTGTTTGTTATAACTTTGTAATCATGGATTAAGGTTTACCTTCACATTTCCCTGGATGGGCATTTATACACAAGGTCCATACACACCTCATGCTGTAGGTACCTGCAAAGTAACAACTGGTGTAGTGAGCTGTGTGGTGGCCTTCTCTTCTGCATTTAAATTTAGGTACCTTTCAGAAAACAATTTTATTACTTGTCACTTATTTTATGAGCATGCCATATTCCTCCGGCACAACACCACTTTGGATGTAAGATAACTTTATACTGGGAAATGAGTCAATTTTTCTTTCAGGATTCTTGAAATGTAGAGATCATGCTAAAGGCATGGTGGACAGCTTGATAGAATGTCTAGTCTGACATTATAGCCACAAAATGTGCTATATTTTGATGTCCCTGATAAATCAGAGTGTACACCTCCTCTTTTTCTCTCTCTTTTATGAGAATACTGGTTGAACAATGCAGCTTTGGGATTTGAAGGTGAACTGCAACAAACTGAATTGAGAGTCATCCTAAGTATATGAGCCAACCAAGAAACAAAATAACAGCTTAGAACATAATTTTATGAAAAATTCTTGACCACAGACACTCACTCTGGCTCTAAAAATGCTATAGTCTCAAACATCAACTTGCATATTGTCTTCAAGTATCTCCTGCTTTACACTAAACCACTTAGATTCCTCTAAGATGCTTTCCATTATTTCTCCGAACAGGTTTCAAAATCTTCTTTCCAGTAATTTTTATCATATGTTAGGGGAGAAACACTAAATAAAACTTAACTAAGATGGCAATTACATTGATTCATGTTTCTCAGTCTAAGTTTGGCTATGGAGTCACAGAACCACACAGTCACCCACATGTCTGCAATTATTAAAGATCTAAAAACATATGTGTTGATATTTCTAGTGCAATTGACACATTCAAGTAACAGGAATTTCCAGAATATTCTGGAAGTACAGCCAGGAATTCAGTCTGAGGCACTGTGAGAAAACCCAGGCTGGAGGCTTGAGCCTCCAGGTGCCTCCAGGAGCACTGGAGGCCTCCTCAGTCTGCTCCCACACAAGCTCCATGAGACCTGACACACAGAGAGGCTGGCAGGAAACAGGTACTGATTGCAGGAACTTGGTGGGCATCTACTAACTGAAGCAGAAATTTTAAAGTAGATGGTTCCCTGTTTCTGCTGCATGGTCCCCAGTCCTGCAGAGGAAACTGGATTTGATCCTGGCTTCTCTTGGAAAGGTAATGTATTCTCCTCCTAGAAGCTCAGTGTGCTTTCAGCATTTAAGTGATTCAGTGTGTTATTAAAGTTCTGTGTTCTTTTTTCTGTAGGCCAGCTAGCTCTTGAACAGAGTGAGTGAAGCTCTTCATCAAACAAAAGCAGGAGACCAGAAGGAAGTACAGGTGACAGCTGCACCACTGCAGACCAAAGCAAGTAAATGTGTAAGCACAAAAATATCCACAATGGACTAGCTTTTTTTTTTTTTTTTAAACGAAGTGTGGGGGTTTTTTTTGTTTGTTTTTTTGTTTTGGTTTTTTTTTTTTTTTGTCCAACAGCAGAAGGCAGATTTTGTTCCACCAAGGAGCAAGGGTGGGGCAAGAAGTAAAATAGAGATACTAGAAAAGCAGGGAGTTCATTCACCTCCAGACTTCGCTGTCATAAATAAATACACTTCAGGATTTCGCTTTTGTTTGCCAAAGGTAATATTTTTTTCTTTTCTTTTATTATTTTTATCATCCTTTTTACTACAAGAAGTATGACCTACAGAGTCTATACTGAAAATGGTTGCATGCGTTTGTCCTACTGCACCATGAAAAAGCTCCCATAAAAGTGCTGCAAGTCATTGTACTGCCAATTAATTACCTTTGAGTAATTTCTGAAGGACAAAAAAGACTCTTAAGGTTGCACCACTTTGGCAGCCTTTTTTTATCTATTTGGGTTGTTACTTGGAATATTTTGAGACCATTTTTTAACCATTTTAATATATTCTGAGATGCACAATGAGGGATTTCTTTGTAAAAGCTGACTGAGGTTAGATATAAAAAGGAAATTAGTAGCCTTGTTAACTTTAATGAGTATGATGTGGCACCCTTAAGCCAACAAGGACAGCACTCCAAATTGACACCAGTCTTTTAGCAGTTAATCAAATTACTACACTAGTTCAGAATGGAAGAGAAAGAAATCATGAAACTTTTGAGATTTGTAATGTAAGCAGAAGTTGCAATATTTCCTTTACATGAACACACATGAAGATACACAGAGAATTTAGTCTGGCAAACTGACCCATCCAAAGGAATTTAAGTGTCCACCAATGGTCAATTTTTAACTGCCATCAAATGCAGTCTTAAAAGTCATGTTTAATGATTTACTTGCTAAGTAAATATTTTTCAAAAGCTTGTGCAGTTAGGAAGACAAAATGATACATGAATAGAGAAAGTGTTTTCCTGGAAGGAATGACAAGCAGAGGATTTTTTATATAGTGATTTAGATTGCCACTTTTCTGAAGTTCAACAACTTTGGAAACAGCAAAAAGACTTGCTGGGAGCTAGGGAATTGTGACAGTTCTTCCTGCAAAACCACATTAAAAAACTCCTGCTGATAATCTTTTCACTGGAACATACATGTCTTCCTTATGTCAAAACAGAGCAGCTACAAATTACCTTCTGGACTCATTTCCTAAGCTGTAAAGAAAAAATTAACAGAAGGACCAGAAGATAATTTACATATGAAGAGTTCAGAGCTGAGCTTTATTAGCTATTTCTAAAAGTCAGACCAAAGGTCTGACACAGGATATTCTTGATGAGCTGCCCAAATTTACAGACTTGGCTCTTAGGTCCTCCAAAGAACTGAAAGATTTCATCTATGAATTTACTTATTTTCAAGTCAAACACACAGTCTCAAGGTAACCTTAATGTCAAAACAAATAACTATTCCTTACATTTATTGTTACTTGGCTGGTACTGAGAAAAGGGAACATAAAAATAAAAGTAATATTACAAGAATGTGATGTGCCATGAACCCACTTACCCAATAAGCAACTGCCCACCCGGCAAGAGCAGTGCCTGCCTTCTCACTTCCCAGTCTCTTTTGTATCTTTTTGGTTTTTTCATTCCTCCTTCACAAGGAATTTCAGTCATCTCTCCTCTTGAACCTCCTCTTTCTCATCTTAATGCTTGAGGAGTAGAATTTGCTGGGTAGAGCACTGTCTATTTGGGTTACAGTGGTGGATTTTTTGCTAGTTTTTGGGTAGAAGGAGCACAAATCTTGAAGCACAGGTGATTTGAGTGCTCATTCGAAAGCAAATGAACATTTTGGTTTTGCTTTTGGGATTGTTTATATACTTTATCCAATGCCTCTTGTAGCACAAAATTAGGAAGACCATGATGACAACACCACTGACAGTCTCAAACATCAGATACACATCCCTGATACTTCTCTCTCCTTCCTTTCCTTCTACTACCAAGTAGACTTTGATTTTCTACAGGCAGAGAAGCCAAACTTACTATCACGCATGTGAAGTAAGGTACCCACACACTAGAAGGTTCAGTAGTTGAAATCTTCTCTGCATATCTTTTGAGAAACTTTGTGCTAATCACATTGATTTTGAGTTCTAATTAGTGAGCTCAATGTATTAGAAGCTGTGAATTGTCATCTGAAGGAGTCCAAATTTCCATAAAACTCAGATAAAGCATTAATTACAGGTGCATCTCACTCCGAAAGGACATGACTTACATATTAAGTCCTGTAGTATATAATTTTTGGCATAGGTGTTAAAGCATTATCATTTAACGCCCTCGTAAATTTGTGCTTCCTTGAAAAGAACCAGAAAAATTTCCTTGACAAATACCTAAGACCAGTACCAATTCTTATATTCTGTAAAGTTTGTATAATCAACACATACCAACATCCTTCTTCTGGGATATAAATACAATGTATTAGCTAGAGTTCCAGATAGGTATGTAGGTAGAAGAATTTGAAATCTAGAGGCAAAATAATACAACCCTCATCTGAGCCAATTACAAAGTTTGTCTGGATTACCTGTCTTTTCAATTTGATAATTAATTTAGTCTATTTATTAAATTTTAATTGTAAACTCAGTTTTCTTCATGCAGTGTTTCATCTTTAATTCATCTTTTTCAGGAATCTATTCATTTTCTCACTCTTGTTATTAAAACTCCAGAAAAACTAAGTAAACCCAGATTATGCTGCTGCTGTCAAATCCCAAAATAAATCATAAATTCCAGATGGGGGTAACCTCTAAAAAAATCCTGCCCACCGTGGGCTGCTACCAAAAAAAAGTCATGTTCCCAAGAGTTTCTTTTTAATTCTTAAAAAACCCCTACTGTCATTACCACAGAATTTAAAATATTTTATATCAATATTTTATTTTAATTTTGAAATGTCTGGTGTCTTTGTGAGCTATGCAGTTTCTCAGCAATTTGGGCTCCTTCCAGAGAAAGATATTTTTAAAACATTTAAATGCATTAAATTTGTTGACAATTACATTTTAAATCTTAGCATATGGTTCTACTGTGTTAAATCCTTCAATAATTCTTTGAATATCTCTTATCGTGCAGTTAATGTCACGAATATTTTCACTTATTACCATGTTCCATAAAAATATTCCTCCATGTGTCATTTTGATTGTATTTTATTTCCTGCTGTAACCCATAAAATCTATAAATACTTTTTCATGTATCTTCTCATTTCAACAAATGTCAGCAATAATGCATGCAGAGAAGGGGTTTTTTTAATAATCACTCTATTTTTAATTTTCATTACATGCCTTCTTGGCTGTATATCAAATAGCTTACACAATATTTGGAAAAGCATATTGCATGTTTTTAACCTGAACACAGCAATTGCAAGAAAAAAAGAGCAACTTTTGTCAAAGCAATTCAGTCAAAGGATATAAGTTCATTTTTCCCTGCACAGTGAAAACTATTTTCCTTATATTTATGTTGGAATTCACTGTAACTGATGTTAGCTCAGTAGTTTTTGATTTCCTGTCAGTAAGCAGCACAGGGTTCATCCTATTCTCTGATTCTTTGTGGATTTCTTCTGACTCCTTGCATGTCTCTTGCACAGAATAATGCACCAAAAAAAGGCATAGACCTTGATCTCCAGAGCACAGAGAGACGTCACAGAGTCTTCTGATAGGAACAGTCCAATCTATCCTACCTGTTCCTGGCTTCATGTTCCCACCACCTCTCTTGCTTCTCTGATGCCTGACAGATGAGCAGTGAGCTCATGAAAAGAAACTAAACCAGAAAGAAACAAAACCAGCGGAAAGCTACTCTTGCAGATGGGCCAGACCAGTTTATCTGGTAACAGTTCACCTTCAGGTCAATCTGGCTTTCAGGAAAAACCTCACCTTCACTTAGCAGCCTGGTAACACAGCATCCAATTAAAAAATTCAACACCTACTTGGTGCCTCTGAGTATTTCAAATTAATTAACAGCTTTGATCCCTACCTTTAGGTCTCTTGGCAAAACAGGCTAACAATACGATTTTGAACATAAAATGTTCAAAATTTTTGAACTTTTGTTGCCTGCAACATCAGCCCAGACCTCTCCTCTGCTGCCTGGCCAGGCACAGGAAAACAGCTTAAGCAGGACTTGTGCAAGGCAGCAGCTCTGCAGCCTTACTGGGGATGGTGAGGAGAGGCTGACAACAGATATGTGAATCATTCATCACAAAAAGCTTTCATTCCTCCTTTCAGGCTAGGTGACAGCTCTAATTCCTCAAGCTCTATTTTCCTGCAATTCTGATGAATTTTTATGGCTATGACTGTCTCAAACATTGTTGCAAAGCTCTATATTTAATATTGAAAACCCAAGTTGGGAGCATCACAAAGCCTTTTTACGTCTGCCTTTCTTTTCTCATGGCGTTTTGTGCATTTTCCGACACACAGATGCATTAAAGCCAGACAATTAAAAGGCCAGTGTACAAATTTAGTTTGATTGGATTAACCAGAAGCTTAAAAGGAGCTTGCCTGGGATCTGTGTTTCACTCCCAATAACAAGTTACCTACTCCAGCTGATGCCCTGCAACCCACTGAGGCAGCAGCTGTCAAACGTCCTACTTGAAACCCAGGAGCCCATCCAAGGAGATGCCTTGACCTGAAGGAAGGAGAGAAAGCTCAGACTCAAAGAGCTCTGGCTGCATACATCCCTCAGCCCACACAGGGAGCTCCTGGCAGCTGGGAGGCACCAATCTGTAGGAAGGAAGGAAGGACAGAAGGAAGGACGGAAGGAAGGATGGAAGGACGGAAGGAAGGGAGGAAGGGAGGACGGAAGGATGGAAGGAAGGATGGAAGGACAGAAGGAAGGAAGGAAACATTAATGCCTATGAAAATTCACGGTTTTAGAAGCATATAAAGTGCTTAAAGAAGTGGAGGGGAGAACAGAAATACACACAGCTTATTTAGCCATCTTGTAAAAGCAGAGAAACAACTTGTACCCGAACACATAGGAGTGTAACTTGCTAGGTAGAGGTAATTAACTGAAAACACAGGAATTTAGTTGCTAGGTAAAAGCCACAGAGATAAGATGTGTATTGTTAAATCTCAGTAAAGCAGGACGTAGGTATTGTGAAGACCCAATAAAGCAGAACCAGTTGACTAAGAAACCAGCAAGAACCAGGCTCCTGGTTTTGACCAGGACAAACCGACCTGGGAATTAGCCAAACCTTCACTGTACCAGCCCAGAGATGGAAGAAGACTTCTTACTTCATCAGAAGACCCTTGCCCACTAGCACCAGGAGGCATGGCACCACGCAAGACTAATTATGATATGAAACACAAGGAGGCAGAGAATGGGTGGGGAATGGGTGGGCAGGGAGGTGTGGGTTTTTGAGATCTAAGTGTATTTAAGCCTTAATCCTGTCTCAACCAGGTACACCTATTTGGTGGAAATATCCCCTATGTGTCCCCTATGGAATAAAACACATCTGCTTTACAATTTCTAATTGTAAAGTCCTTATTCCACAACACAGGAAGGAAGGAATCAAAAACTGCAGAAGACAGGAGGAACACATCTCCAGCATTATTCCTGAAACAGAGTACAATAAAATGTAACTTCAAACACTGATGGTGATCTTTAGAATTGCAGGAGTTGTAGTCACAGGGTCCATTGCACATGGGAATTCTAGGTAAGGGGTCAAGCAGCAGTTCAGGCTGGAATATTTGTATTAAGATAAAATGCAGCATGTAAATCAGCAACAATTTTATCAGAGACTTCGGTTTTCTATGACAATGTGATTATGTCTCTCACAGCTTGCTTGGATATACCAAAAATGAACATGCATCTTGACCAACCAACAAACTCACTTTTATAGTCTGTTGCTTTCATTTTTATCTGAAGGCAAAAACAGTTTGGTGATTTTCTTATTATTTTCATTAAATACCTGGTTTGAAACTGAGATTTCCAAATCCTCAAAGACAAAAAAAAAAAAAAAATTAAAAAAAAAATCAAAGAAGTTACCTACTTCAGCATTCAGGGAGTCAGGGGGTTTACTTGTTCCCTTGCCTACTGTCACAAAGGCTTCCTCTAGAATTTTGTATTAGCTTTTATGGAAATAGTTGCTTGGTAATCTGTCCTTCTGGGGCTGGTTGGAAGTTATTTGAGTGTATTCTCCACATCTCAGGGAAAAAAAAAGAAAAGTGTTCTGCACACAAAGCTCCTGAAAACAATAATGAAAATTAAATTTCTTTTCCTCAGAAAGCAGCCGTATATGTATCACTTTCAGCACAGTTTTATTCTACTTTCCCATTTACTTAAAATAGTTCCATATTTTGTGTTTCTAACAATATATACCATGTAAATGCAGGTACAGCTGAATGGAGCAAACTAACAATTTTTATGGGGAAATTACTCAGGCAATAGTGAAGCATGAAAACAAGTCACTCTTCCCTGCGCATGTAAAGAATTATTAAAATGGTAAACCAAGACACTGAAGACAACAAAATGTCACAGAATGCCTCAGGCCAGTCTTGTACTATCTGAGCAAGAAAAGTACCTGATGACAGCACTCTGGAATGTCTTTTGCAAGGAGTGCTGACCTGATAATGCCCTCATTAACTAAAAAAACTCCACTGGGTGAATGTTAAGAGATAGGATTTTAACTACAGGTAAAACATGTTTTCTTCTGAGAGGTTAGAGTTGTCTGGGGAGAAAAATCATGAGGCACAGTCTGCAAGTCTGCTGGCTTGTTGAAAGTGTTGGAGGGAGTTAAGTTGAATTAATGTGTAGCTGATACAAATTTGAGAACAAAAGTCATCAGTTGCAAAGCAACATTTTTGATACTTTCTCTTTCAAACCTTGAACCAGTTCTGGTTATATCTAAAGAACACCACAAATAATATTATGTGAGAAAACACAATGAGAAAACAGAGTAAAGGATCAAAAAGGAGACCAAAATTAACTGTCTCTGGTAACCTAGAAACCCTGTACAAGAAAATATCCTGTCCACATCACTATTGTAGGCTCTGCAGTCCTGCCTATATCACAGATGCTTGTTTGGAGCTACTTGACAGTTGACAATGAAAGGAACATCTGTTTTCTGCTTTTAAAAGATTGAAGCAGGAATAGAAACAATTTCTCCCTGTGACAGTTCTGTCACTTTCCTGATGCCAGTTTTAATCAGGCAACAAACAGAATTAGAAACATATAGCTGTTCTTCGTAGCCTGACGAGAAACAACAGCAGTAACAGAACAACAGAATCTAGCAACATTAAAAAACCATTAGATGGATGGCAAAATGTTAGGGGACTGACTGAAAGTTATTAGTTTCCATTTTAATTTTTTAAAATCTCATATTGGAGCTTTATTTCCTCAAAAGGGATCTCATGTTTGCTTCATGAATTCAGTATGAAATGTTTGACATCCACAGCAGACATCTTATCTTCCTTTTTACCAAGGATCTTCCTCAACATCTGCTTGCATCCGCCTGAGCGCTTTCCTGAGCACACTCCTACGCTTTTAGGAGGCCCATCACAGCTCATTGTCCACAAAGAGTTCACTGCCTGGTGCTCATCAGCCAGCTCCTGCCTGAGCAACACTCTGCCTTTACACCAGTATCCTGCCTGCACCTTGCTTTTGCTCATTCTCTCTCGCAGATGAGCTCACTTCTGTCACACTGTGCCTGGCCCCCTGGCTGGAGCACTGTCTTTGTTGGCACCCTAAGTGAAGGACTGGGTTTCTGTCCCTCACAGCCTGAGCTGAGCCTTTAATTAGTTCCGTTTTCACATCTGCTTTCCCAGTTCAGGACATTGCTGTTGAAGGTCTTGGTGTAGCTAAAGATCTTCTGAATGTCTTTGTTATTCTAATTTTGGGGGGGAAAAGCATTTTATTAAGGGAGGGATATATATATAAGACTGCCATTGTATGGAGCAGAAAAATACCAATGTTCCAAAAAAATTAGGACAAAGGGGGTAATGACTTGTCTTTGACAAACTGTCATTTCAGAAATCACTCTGGGACACAACTGAGCCACCTGACTTCAGCAGGCCAACACCATGCAGTGTTTGATTACATGTTTAAATATTCAGATATATATACTTAGATGGCATTGAATCCGAAAAAATCAAACTGATAACTTTGTAATCCCAATTGCAATACAAAAACAGCAAACTAAAAATTTTCATCACCCTTACAAACTAACTTACTATTTAATAAAAGAAAACTCTCCCATAATGCAAAGTTACCTTGTCAGAAATCACTCACAGATCCAGTAAAATTAAATAAATCTCTTACACTCTTTCTCAGATGAGAGCAGTAGTAATCTCAAAGTCTGACAGAACTGTTCAAATTCATTAAACACTTGTCAAAAACCCAATGGGTGAAAGATTTCTCCTTTAGAAGGGGGAAGCAGCAGGTTGTGGATGTGCTCAATGCCACACCAACCTGAACTGGAGATTTCTTTATGAGAGCAGCTACAGAGGTGACCAGACCATAAGCACTGCTTGCTGACCATAAACATTTTATTGTCTTCTAATCTTACCGGCTTCAGACTGTCAGCAATGCTATTTCTGCTCCATTTTGTTCTTTTGTTAGAAATCCAATGTAAGATTGCTTTTTTTCTTAATTCTTTATAAACCTGACCACCTTTTGGGATGCAGTCAGCAACTTTTCTTACATTAAGGAATTATCAAAGGATTTAATCTAAAGTAAGGAATCAATAAGGAATTTTCACTTACAGTATTTTAAAACACATAATTTTATGGGAAAAAATGTTCACAGCATGTGAGGAAATTTGATATCATAAAATGACAGAATTGTCCAACAAAGTTAGTGTAAATTTCGATGATATTAAGTTCATCCAGTGTACATATACAGAATAAACTGATGCTTTCAGTAAAAGTACTGATAATGAATCATTGTTGTAAACAGCAAGCTTCACACCAGTGCCATAACACATTTCCTACATTTTAGATTAAAAAATAGGTATTTAGCATAACAATTGAGTTTTCATAAGTACTTATCTATTGCAACAAAAATTGGGGTATTTTGGTGAGGAAAATCCTTTCTGTATGAGCACATTAAAATTGGAGTTGAACATTTCATAGAGCACTTTGATTCTCAGAAAATATTGCCTAAAATATTGCTTTTATGAGAAAAGTTCTTTCCCATTGAAACACTGTGTATAATCATATAAAAGTAGAAGCTACAGTTTTGCATTTACACAAAATTTCTAGAACTAAGCCTTTCCAGTTTCTGTGCAACTTATTTTTCAATAATAAACATTTTTCTCATACTTAGTAATTCCCGAAGCATTGCAAAGGCATGAATAAATGGTTCTCACTGTAATTAGCTCATGAATGGTAATTCTCATCTTATGAGAAGTTCCCTTTTTTTTCTAGCAATGCACAAAGGACAAGTTATAATACAATCCAAATAAGATACTGAAACAGAAAACATGTTGCTATCAGGAAAATTTCAAAATTGCTGGCCTGTTACAGACAGAAAATAAGTAATAGAGAATGTATTTACTTGTTCTGCAGACATCCTGTTACGAAGTAGTGAAATATGCCATGGTTTAATATACTGAATTTCACTTAAAAATAGTTATGTTAAACTCATTGTGTTTTGCTATTGAAATTCTGCTCATGTAAAGTTTTTATTTGTAACATAAACTTTATTTAATTATGTTTTCAACATCTAGATTAGGACAATCTGGTTAATAAAAAAACATGTAATGACTCACTTTTTCATTACACAAATGAATATATTGCTTCCATTACTCCAGTTTTGTCTAGAATAAAAAAAAAAAAGTTGAAAATAATTTATTAGCAAAGCATATTTTGCTTTGTTCCCTATTTCTACACCATTAAATGTATTTTTTAATTATTTTAAAGTGTTAGAAAAAATATGAATATTCACTTTACCATTCTTCCATATTTCTTTTTTCTTATGCTCCCTATCAATAATTGACAATAAGGCTTGAACCAATTTTGTCATGAATTATCTTGGTTTAACTGTAAGATCTCAGTTCCCTTTAGCCAGATCAGTTCAGACTGCTCCAGAAGCATTCTGAATTCAAGATCACATTTGGGTACTCCAAGGCAGAGCAGAACCAGTTCCTGCTCAAGAGCCTCAAATAACCAAGAAAATCCATGGGGAAGGAGATATGAAAAATCAGAGGGATTTTTCCTGCATGGATGAGTCCCACAGCCCTCACATACCTGTGTTACAAGTGGTACAGACAGACATATGAAGAGAAAGGGAATGCTTGATCAGCTCCTGACTTGCTTCCTACTCTTAAATGTGTCTACAAATGAGCATGTTCAGTACAGCAGCTTTGGGAATGTCATAGAACGCAGTTATGCCCGGGAAATCCACATGTGCCGCGTGTTTCCGTGGAGAACATCTGTAGCATAAAATGGGTATTGATTACAGGCTGTTCAGGCTTCGCTAGGTGTGTGCTCTACAATTCCTAGAACGGATCCGTGAATCCACCCGAACAGAGTGGAAGACATCACCTGGTTATAAACTCTGTTGATATCCGAAGGGCTGGTTAACCTTCAGAAAGTGCCCTTCGTGCGAATGAGCGGAGCCTGGATAAAAAGATGGTGTTCCACTGCCCTCTAATGGCTCGCCAGAACCAGAGCCCTTCTTTTGCATTTACTCTCCAAAAAGCTCTCCCAAGCAGGCCACTGAGACACAAAGACTTCTAGCCAGAATGAACCTCACATGCTTACCCTCACATGCCAAGACCTGTGAAAAGTACCTATACAGCACCCTGGGCGTGTTGGAGAAAAAAAACTGGAACCCTCCTGAGTGGAAAGAAGGTTTTTCAAACCAGAGATGTAACTCTGTAGTTGGACAAACTGTGTCTAAAACATCAGTGACTGAAACTTCAACATCTGAACAAGTCTTATCAGTCTGATTTGATAAGCCCTGAAGGATCTTCTGACGTAGCTCAGGGAAAAGGTATCTTTAACAACAGTTTCAGACTTTTTGTGTCACTGCCTAGAAACTCTCTTAGTAACAAATTTATGGATAAAATATTTCAATCCAGACTTTTAAGCCTTTTCTTTTTATGGAGAATTACTGTTCACAGAGGTCATAGGACCTCTTCAGAGTAGACACTGCTTCTCAGTGTCAGGAAGGGATTTACAGTCCAGTCCTTAATAAGAGTACCAATGACAGTAAAGATCCCCCAGCTATTAAAAATGACACAATCAATCCTATTTAAGTGTCATACAACTACTTAGCATGAATTATAGTGTGAGTCATTTTTAACCAGGGAAAAGAACAAGCTGGTAAACCACCCATTTATTTCAAAAAGATCATTCAGGGATGCTGTTTTCCCGTGGAATACTGGGGATGAAGAGCCTGTCACCATAGTAAGTGCAGGAGCCCTAAAGCAAGTACATTTTATATTTATGCAAAAACCCTATGACAGTGCCATTTTTTTTTTAGATTTCATAAATTTCAAAAATGGAGGGTATCTAAATTGCACTGTTGCTTTAATCCTGCTCCACTATTCAGGAATAGATATTTCATGTTGAAAATCCACAGAATTTTCAAAGTTTAATGGCAATAATTTTTGCAGTTCATCAAATATCACTTCATCCTGTAGTTGGAATCTATCCAGTTGGGGGGTTTTCCATGGAAAATCTGATATAAGATCAAGTCTTTCTTTTCACAGCTAGAAATGACACATGGGGGGAAAATGGTTAGGAAAATTTAGATCTTTCCACAGGTAAATAATTTTGGGTATGTTTGAGTGTGTCTTTATTGAAACAGGATCCAGGAATGAAAATATTTCTTTTTTCCATTTTCCAAATTTGTTACTAATTCTAAGTGCTTATGATTCATTTGACTTGGTTGTTTTGTTGTTTTCTTTCTTTTCATCTCTTCCTTCTTATGTAATAAGTGAACAACAGCTGTGCTCCCACTGAGCTCTCAGTCAGTATTATTTCAGTGATTTTGAAGCTAAGTAAGCAAACTGCCTCACAGTGACCTGGAAGCAGTAATAATAGGATCAAAAGATATTCTGTTATCATCTGAAATGTGCCACAATTATCTGTTACAATGGCTTCAAGCAGTATTGATTCAACTAGAGGCTTTCAATAAAACAGTTTTAAGCATTGCTGAAATCTCTGAATCTGTCTTGTTGCAATGGAGAGCTTTTGCACAAATTGGATATTTGCAGAGAATCTGTCTGTTTCTCTGCTTGAAATGAAACTGTTCTTACAACCACAGTCACTGAAGGAACCAATGTTCCTTGTTTGCACTACCATATTTGCAATCAATTTATAGACTTATTTCATTAAAGCACTGAATAACAATGACATGTTTGAGAGCTATGCACATGTTGTATGAATTTAATGCATGCAATGGTTTGGTTGATTTTTGCCCTTCAGAAATTTATTGTAAGAAATAGGGGAAATGTAGTGGTATGTAGAGAAGGCACAACTTCATCATAGGCAGAAATCAAAGACTGATTTTATCACATGGTGAAGAAAGGACTGCCTTTAGGGCATTATTGCTTTGAGAGAGAAGCTTTTGCTTTATCTGTATCTATTCATCAGCTAAAGTGCTGTTCATGGAGTAGTAAATCATGAGTCTTGTGGACCTGCACACAAAATACTGCAGGCATTGACGAGAATGGATGTGGATACCGAGCAGATGACACTGTTGTTTGTGTGTCAGCATTACTGGAAAGTGTGTCAGGAACAGGTGCAGCCTTCAGAGCAGTAAATGCACTGTGCCTGAGGAAAAAAAAAAAAATTAAGACAAGTTAAAATGAATTTAGAGACTCAAAGAGAAAAACTAAAAGAGCAAGCCCTCTCTGAATAATAGCTGGTTTCTTGTCTGCCAGGGCAATTAACTGAGTGCTGAGAGGGAAGAGAGATTCGGGGTCCATTTTGAGCTCTGCTACACCACATGAATTCTGTTGCAGCTTTGCTTCTCTCTAGAGGTCATGAACACACTCAGTTCCTTAAAAGGGACTGTCAGGCTATACTGAACATATACATGTACTTATAAAAAGGCTTTTTCTGTCCTTGAATGAATACAGAGAGAAAGTTTTTTCCAGTCCAACCTTTGTGCAAGATTCAATACATGAAAAAATGCTTTAGAACTAAAAAAAAAAATAGCAGCACTACTATAAGGACTTCAATGAGAACAGCATACTATGAGAGTCTAATTGTTAAAATACTGAAATTCCTTTGTATATAGTATACAGTTATAGTTTAACCAGTCTAAACTACCTATTTCTGTCCACATAGTGGATCCCTACAAAAGCCTTCAGAACAGCTACTCTTAATCTCATCATCCATCTTCAAATTTTGTAGCAAGAGATTTTTAGAAAAAATTGCACAAGGCAAAGAGTATCTTGAAGTATCCAGAATTAATTGAATGTAGAACTCAAGCCTGGGCTAGGAATCAGCTATGTTTCTCAAATACAATTCTTTGCATCAAGCAGTATTATGAAGACATATTTAGATGAAACTAAGATTTACTTTTCAAAGAACAACATTTAGCTGAATTTTTGTTCTTGCCATCCTTGTTGATTCTGCCCATTGATCTCATAGGCACAGGATTACTTCACTTTGTTTCTGTCATTCCTTTTCATAATTTTACCCCATATATTTCATTTTAATCTGGTCTATATTCCAGAGGAATCTCAAGAGTCTACAGTCAGAATGTCTGTCTTTGCAAGCTGAGTTCATAGACGTTTCTACCTCTTCAACTAAGAATATAATAAAATTAACTTTTTCAAATTTGAACTTCTCTTTTGAAAGACATGGCTAATGAGTAAAAATAGAATCAGCTCTGTATGATACAAAGAACTTTCCTGTTTTGTCTGGTTTGCTTTTATTTCCAGTTTTAGCATTCTTTCATTGGTTTTTCTTGGTTTCTGTTATCTTTTTGAAAGGGAAGAAGTGTTTTGCAAATGAACATATGCTCCATACATGTAAGGAAACAATAGAGCAGATTTTCTGTAAATGTACTACAGAAAGCCAGTAATTTGTGATGTGCACAAAAAGAGGAAATAAAAGCTGTTTTCTTGCTTTGAACATCTTGTTTAAATTAGTGATTTACAATACTATACATATAATTTCACTAAAGCAAAAAGGAAAGCCATTAAACTGAGACCAGCTCTGCAGATTTGTACCATGATTAGATTTGCCAATTGTTCAAATATTTTACCGTAACTGTGTGCAGTAAGCGTTCTATGTAGTTGTATGTCTCTGATGTGTAAGTGAACACTTCCTTGTTGCCCAGCTACCTTCAGCATGGGAAGTTGCTTTCCACATGTTTCAACTGGAATTTCTCTCTTCCACATGAGACTTCCATTTCCTCTCTTCACATGAGACTTCCATTTCCCTCACCCATGAGACTTACATTTTCCCCAGGTACCACATCCCTGTCCATCCCCAGCCATGCCACAGGGTTATGCTACTTAATGCTTACATCTCCAAGGATTCAATCTACCAAGAAAGTGCATATTCTGACCAGCACAATGCTCTGCAGATGATGGGAAAGAGAGAAAAAAAAATTTTTTTTGAGCTATCTCTTCTTAAATTTCAGTGGTGGTAAGCCATTTGTGGCTGACACTGTAATGCAAAAGGCTGAACTATAATGATGCACAGTGCATTTTAAAGTAAAAATGAAGTATTCAAATGTGGTGCTTGTAGTTTTATCAGGCCTTTCTAATTTGAAACTTAATCAGCTATAGAGGAAATGTCTTCTTGTGTTTTCTCAGAATCCTGGCTGATGGAAAACATTTCTGCTGGAAGTGTCTGCCAAAGGGGTTATTTTCCATGCAGAAATCATACAACATGTCTCCCATGGGCATTTCACTGTGATAGCATAAATGGCTGTGGGAACGGGGCAGATGAAGAGAACTGTGATGAGCATTCCAACATCTGTTAAGTACAAGAAACAAAATGTGGTTGTGAGATGCGCTCCTCCAGCTAATGCACACTCTTATCGTTAATAGTCACCACATGATGCACAAGCCTGACAAGTCTGGGGGTTTCAACATAATTGAATATTTTCTTTACTTGAATGAATGAGGAAATTACACCATGCAAAGAAAACTGACAGGGTCTCTAAAAGCATGCCTCAGATAAATTCCAGCTGTGGCATCCCTACAGAATCCCTGTTATATTATACTCTGCTGTGGACAGTGGGTAATCACTGCATATCAGTGTGCTGAATCCTTTAGAGTAGATGCATGAACTCCCACACATAGGTAGGGGTATTTATGCTCAGTAGCACTTCTTACCAGTAGAGATGAAGAAATTATATTCTATGATGATTTCAATCATTTTAAGTGTCTTAGATGTATGCATGCATTGCTGTGTGTGGATAAGCATGTATATGATTGGTGTCTCATTGATCTCCATGCCGACTTTCAATCCAAATACCAATGAAAAAGTCAGATCAATGAGACCAGTGCTGGCTAGTAAAGGATCCCTATTTTGGAGTATCATGCCCTCTACATCACGTTCGACATGTGGGACTCTGGAGCATGTTGGGTCAGAAGATAACTGTGACAACTTTACTGCCAGCTCCTGCTTTGTATTTTGTCCCCATCTGCCTTCTAGTGAAGGTCTTACATGTCTTTCACTTTCTTTTCTTGTACTGGGTATTTCAAGTTATCCTTCTGTGCCTCTTTCCTGTTTCTTTACCTTCACCCCTCAGCTTCTGTCTTTGGATGCACTCATTTGTGTTTATGACTTTCCAGACTGCACCTTTCCTGTCTACAGTTCACCCACAGATCAAGTGTCACACCGCACTCTGGTGTCCCAGCAGGGATCCCTTAAAGACTGACAGTGTCCACACATAAGAAAGATTCCTATCTTCTACCAATCCATACAAAAAAAAAAAAATCTCTTACTTTCTGTCAAATATCAACTTATACAATTGGCTCTATATTTATCTGGTCCAATCATGATCTGTTCTCATCTATGGTTTCTTCTGTGGTTTTGCCTGAAATTTGAGATCACCAAACATATTCATTTAGTGAAATTGATGCAAACTTTCTGGGTTTTACTGTCAATTTTTGACTTTCAGTCTTGTCCTGGAACATTTCCATTATCATGCAGAGATTTTCACTATAAACCGTTTGTAACTCTCCATGACATACCATATACCACAGTATGAGATTCTTGACTACATGAATCATTCTATTTTATGTTCTTTTTATAAACTAATCTTCTAATAATATTTTGCATCAACATTAGATTTCTCTATCTGTCTATCTCACTGCCCTGCTTATAGTCTAGAAGATGTCTGACAGTCAATTTATGTGAGATTTCTTAATTTGGTTTTATAATTGCTACTCACCATCAGCAGAAAAGACAATAAAAAGTTTGCATCCCTTATAAGAAAACACAGGTATCTCACAGACAAATCAGCATCCATATTCTGGTTTTCATTAAAATCCAATAGATGATTTACCACTGAAAAGCATTACTACTTTTTACAGGAAATAAAGTGAATGTATCTTTGATATGGTTCAGGGAAAGCCTAATTATCTTGATTTATCAGAATTCCAACTTAATCCTAATGTCCTTATTAACACCCTTAAACTATTTTACACTTCTAAGGATCTTCACTGGGTACATACATTTACTAAAATTATAGAGATATCTGAAATCTTAGATGCACTCAGGGAACTTCTTTACTTTCCCACAGCTTTTTGCATGCGTATCAGAGTGTAGCAGGGTAATGCAGTGGAGAACTCAGTTGCAGGTTGCAGCTTTATAAAGTTGCAGGAAAATGGTAATTACATTCCTGGAAACTTTTGGAATGTGGGTGTTGTTTTTACAGCACCCCGGAGCAAGAGAAAAAAGAAAGAATTCTCTATGAACCCTTTTTTAAAAAATCTTGAAGTGTTTCATGTTGATCCCTTCTAAAATATTTCTTCCTGCCTATTTATTAGGATTCATAAACCCAAACCCCTCAGCTCGGTCAAGTTAATACAGCACTGGGACAGCTCTTCAGATGGGCTGCCAGGCTGGGGCCCCTCAAAAGCCTTTCCCTTAGATCCGAGAAAGCAAAAAAGGTGTCTTGGCAAGCAAGAGGCAAGTTTAGATGCTGTTTTCCCTCTGGTCTGCACTAAAATCAAAGCACTCAATTTCTCAGAGAAGTGGAGTGACTTAAACTCTTCTGCATTCTCTAGTGGAAATTGTTCTGTCGGTAGTTTCTCAGATGTTCTCATTATGAGCTCAGTGGGTCAGAGCACGAGGTTAATAATGCCAAGGCTGCAGGTTCAACACCAGTGTGGGCTATTTGCTTAAAAGTTGGACTTGATGATGAATTGGACCTTATCCCTCTCTGCAAGTCCCTTCCAACTCAGAATATTCTATGATTCTGTGATTTGCACACATATATAAATTTATGTGTATGTCAAATACCTGTTTTGTTTCAGTTACCCTTATTGTAGCCTATGGACAGTAGGATATTAAACTTGATTTAAGTGTTACTTACATTTTCTTTCAATGAATGTAAATCACTGCAGTCCTAGGAAGTGCAGCATCAGTGTTTTATAGCCTTCCTGAAAGAACCTTACCAAGGTAATTTGGGGGTGTTGCATCTAGGTGTCCAACCCCTTTCTAAAAACAGGTCCCAAAATTACTCTCCATGTGATCAGACAAACTTGGTGAGTCATGTGTAAGACATTCCCTTAAGAATTCCTCTTCCCAGGCCTCCACCAATACCCAGAAGTTTCCAGCTGCATGGAAACTGAACTGTTTGTTCAGTTCCACTTGTTTCAAGTACCGTAACCCTCCCGCCAGCAGAGCTCCCTTTGGTCTTCAGCCTAAAGCTGTTTTACAAGCAAAGAGATACCTAAACACACTCTGCATTACGTGACTGCAGAAAAGGTTGAGCCCCTATAGATATTTATTAGGTGATTTACTAGTACGTAGTGAATGCTGTGAGCATTTTGCTGCAAGGCTCACTTCAGCGTGGAATTCATCTGACAAAATATATGTGTCAGCAGGGTAAACCAGCCAACTAACACAGGTCATAAGGATTGCACACAGAAGTGTTTATGTCTCTCGTCCAAACAGCTTGGGGTGTGAGGAGATGTGCCTTTTGAAGTGTAAATGTTTGCAATTAGGTCAGCTGGATGCTTCTGGGGTTTGTCATTCCTACTGCTTGAAGCCTGACAGCCCCAGGCCACTCACTGAAGATGACGGGTGGTGCAGCCAACAGTGGGATAATGAGCACCCACCAAATATTGCTGAAGTTGCCAAATCAGGAATTTCAGGATTATTGATTCTTAATGATGACTGACAGGACTATTTAATTTTGTCAGTTCAGTCCTAAAAGTTTTCAAAATTTATGTATGGCTGAATCCTTGTTAGTATGACAAATTCTTGAAGACCTGTCTGGCTCACCAAAGGAAAATAGTTAAAAGATGCCAGTCTTAAAACCCAGCAATGAAGTTACCTGGCCTTCAGCTAGTTTGTTCAAAATAGTTGAGTACATTTACTCCCCAGTCGGACCAAAGAGATGCCTGTCATTTCCCAGGCCCAGGAGGCCATTCAAACTTCATCTCAGAATTTAAACAATGGGGACAGATGACAAAGAAGCTGAGGTAACCCAGGCTTCAAAGGCAAGGTGAGTCACCCAAGGAGCTGCACCTGGCACAATGTAAAGCAAATGTGCCCAAAGTCCTTTCCTGTCTCTGACCCTGTGTCAGCTCACTCAGCTGAAAGGTCTGATTTTTGATTGTTGCAACACTGACTAGCTAAGACTTAATTTTAACATGAGGTACCAACTAGCTTTAGGTCACTCACACACAGGCAGATCCACTTTTTCTCAGATGAAGTTTTCAGCAACTGTACAAAGGTAAAGAATGTGTGAGTATCTTGGAAGTTTCTTCAATTATTATATGAGTTTCTTACAATATTACAGGAGTTCTGGAACACATACATTGAACAACATCAATATTATCAATATACAGTCACTTTTGTGAACACCTTTTTAACAATATAGAGCAGCATTTGCTTTTGAAATTCATGTTTTGATCATGTTGGTCAGATCTGTCAGATGTGCACAGGTGCAGACAGTTTTGTATGCAATACACAGAGATCTAGTTTTGCTCCTGCCACAGAAGAATAACTAAACAGAAAATAAGTCTGTCTAGTAAGAAAGACCTAATTTTGCCATGAAACTAAGCTGTGAAACTGTCATGAAACTTTTTTTTTAAATAAGTACTCAGGTCCCACTGCTGGCACATGACTTCTTGGAGTGTAAGAAGCTCTTCTCTTCTTTCTATTGTTTTGAACACTGTTCCCTTTCCAGGATTGTCTTGTGGAAGATGATACAACCTTGAGAAAGATGAGAGCCAGGGCTAGTAACTGCTGTCAGTGACAGAGAATAAGATCTCAAACACCCCATGGTCAAACACCATCTCCAGACATGTGACCCAAATGAACTGGATTTTGCAGTAAGAAAGGGGATTACTTAGGCAACCCCCCAAATAAACTTGATGTTATTTCCCAGTGTATTCCCAGATTTTTGCTCCGGCTAGCTGAGATCTTTCCTGCCCTGCTCCCCCGGGATAGTTCGTGGGGGTTCAATCTCTAGGCTCCACGTGGCTGAGACTTGGAGAATGAAGAGCGGATTCTGCTTTGGTTTTCAGGTCTTTATTCCATGTGGGATGGAAGGCAGAATGCTGAGAATGGCCGGTTCACCTTTTCTTATCACCTTGGGTGAAACCCGAACCAGGGGGGTCTAGATCCAATGAGGGAGGTGGAGGGGCGTGGCCAAGGCCAAGGGCATTTTACACTTGAATGGGGAAGGGTGGCACCCTGGCATCTTGCCAACAGGAGAGGGTCAACCAGGGGGATTGACAAGACAGGGTGATACCACTAAGGGGTTGGGATAAGGGGATCAGGGGAATGGAATGAACCATTTACAATTTGTGATAACACACTGTAATACCAGATCCTGCAGGTGAGACCTGAAAATGACAGGGTTTTTTCTCACAACAGTACCATAACAGAAATAAAGAAAAATATGAAACCATACAGCCAAATTTCTATTGCTCATTGCAAGGGCACTATTTTGATGTCATTGATGTTTTCTTGTCGTGCTTTTTATCATCCTGTATAGTCGATCATGTCACTTTTTTTTTTTTAAATCTGTGTGGTGTCTTCCTGTTTTCCATGCTATATGATTATTTCAACAGGTATCTCAAGCACAAATGTCTCACTAGTTTTAAACCTGTGTACTTGGAGATCTATACAAATTGAAATGGCTGTAAGTGCCCGTTTTCTCCCTGCCTCTGGAAGCCCCATTCATCACCTGTGATGTGTTTGTTCCTGCACCACCAGCAGTGCATGTGCTTATGCCATTGATTTAAAAAGAAAGGAACAGGCAGTGAAGTTATATCTGCAAATGACATTTCCCCTGCAGTCAGCACTTAGGAGGGGCTGCACTCCATGTTAACCATGTCATCAGGATCAAAACTGGGATCTGGGTTTCTTATAGGTGTCTTTCATGCTAGGAGTATCCTTACTATGTTTCTGTTAAAACTAAAGATCATTCCTTAAGCTGCGAAATTTGCTAGAATTATTTATGTATTTATTATACCTCTTCTCTCAAAAGGCCTACTGGGACCTCATGATCTATACTGGAAATCCCTGGATGTAACCAGCAGACACCCAGCATCTCCTTTTAGGAAGCTGAAATAGCATTTAGTACTTGGGCAATTTCCCATGCAGATGCCACTGTTCTGACTGTCACAGAAAATTACATATATGGCAGAGCTCATAGTGTGTGGGAGGGAGATGTTAGCATTTTCCATTGCTCCCACCAAGGAAACCAGCACTGAAAAGTGCAGTCTTGGTTTCCCATAAAAGCTGGTTTTAACAGTATCCAGGGAAAAACATTATTTGATTTTCTAGCAGAAAATTAAGGTTTTGCTGCTAGTCCTTTGGCTTAGGGCAAAGAAAATTAACAACTTCGTGTCTTTAATGATACATTGACTTAGCGAAGCCCATGGCAGGCACCTGCTGGCATCAGAGCTGGCACCAGCAGCCTTAGGTCCAGACTCCACAAGACAAGGACTGAAGCAAGGGAGGGAGGGGGAGCTGAAATACCTCTCCAGCCTTTCTAGTTCCCATAGGAAACCATAGGAGGGAAAAGAAGGTCATAGAATGTATGGAAAACCTACAGTAATCATACTGAGAATGCAAATTATTGCATAAACATGGGGGGAAGGGTTTGAGCTGTTCAATTTAATGTATTTCTCAGTCATCAATGAACCTATTGCTGGTAAATCAAATACATTAATGAGCTACTATCAAATATCACTATTTGTGCTATGTCGTTCTACTGGCAATTTTAAAAATTCCTTTTTTGTGCACTTTCTGTAAAACTTACTTTAAATTTCAAAGCAATGTAACTAAGCCTAATCTTGGATTCTCTTGAAAGTTTACATTTGCATATTTCTTACACTTACATATTGTGTTATCAAGTATGATAAAACATCCTGTTTTCTAACCATGATTCAGTTAACAAAGATCAATGATAAACTACACTTGAGATTTTTCCTAAGAAGATCTGTAGTTAAATGTCTCTTATTGACTGGACATAAGTAAATGATGCAAACATTTTGTTTGATAAATGAATATATCTTTTTCTGTGAAGATAAAAATCCATAATCTGTTTATTCTATGAGATGAAGCCACTTTTAAAGTGTGAAATTTAAAAAATGTATAACATCACCAAAGTTGAACCTCAAAGTGTTTCAACTGGCTGTCTAAAAAAATACCAGTCCTTTGCCAGCATAAACCTTAAGAACTGCTTGTTTTCATGACTGTCATGAATTTATCAAAATTCTGCCTTCATTTTAGTTTCCCAAGGAAAATTAAATCAGTTATTGTGAATGTGTGTTTATCCTAAGTATAATCTAGAATATACAAATATACACTGCATTGTAAAATCTCCACCTAGTGGTCTCTATTTATTGTGGTAATACACAGATTACACATCAGAAATGCCAATATATCAGCCTATTATTGCTGAGATGACTGGTGAGTTAAGCCATAAGTAGAGACAAAATAACATCAAATAAAAGGGTATCATTTGCTTTATCTAGTATTTACATTCATATTCAAAACTAAGTAATAAATTTAGGCTATTTTTTGAATAAATAGATAAAGGAAAGTCAGAATAAAAGAAGACTAGCCCAGACCTTAAGCTCCCTCCTTCAAAACTCTCACACAATACATGAATAAAACCACTTTCCTTATTGTTTTTCAGGGACGTTGGAGGCAATCTCATTAATGCCCTAACTAATCTCACCTTCCTGGAATGCAATGTGCTCAGTGTACTGTAAGAAATAAGATGTATTCAAATAAGGCAACAAAACCCTTTTGAATATGTGTGGCTCTGAGTCCTCAACATAGGATTTGTCTCGATGGATAAAGCCTCATCAGGACAGCTGTGCCTTTGTCAAGGAGGTATTCTTTACGATTAATTGCATTATTGTATGCGCAGTCACATGGCACATTTTGGCAATTGTCACAATCACTTGTTTCAACAAACTGAATAAGAAACAGGCCTACTGTATTATTTTTGCCTTGTGATCAGATCATGAGCACCAGGGTGCTTTTTAAACTCCACCAAATCCTGGGACTTGCAATCTGATCACAAAGCAGAAACAATCTAGTATGCATGTATCTCAGCATACAGATATTTTCTCTTGTTGAATCCATTCCTCTTTCAGAATGGGCTTTCCCTTTGCTGGAAACCCAAGGAAAAAAATTAAAATGAAAATATAATATATTGGTTATATTAACTAAAATATAAATAATTAAATATCTTGCATAGGGTAACAATTTTTATATATGTATATTCAGCTATCTCTCATATAAACACACAGGACAAGAAAAGAAGGCTCATGAACATGAACAGATATTCTACAGCTTTAGAAATGCAAAATGCTCATTGGTGTTATTCATGTGGTATTTTACCAGTGAGAAACAGGAACTGGGGCTGTATCAATCACAGTGAGGGAAAAAGCAAAACATGCTAAATCTGTACATGTAGCATTTCCCTGTGAAAAAGAAATCCCAGAGTTTTTAATTAAAAAAAAAATCCATATTTCTCTTTTACTTTGCAATTTGCTTGTTTTCATTTAAAACTAAGGTAAGTTTTATTTAAACAGCTACTTAGTCTTGTGTAGTTTTCTTTTGCAGTGACAACAGGAACACACCTTGCTGCAGCTTGAAAACATTAACCAGGTGCAATTTCTAAGAAAACTAGGGAAAGAAGCACCAAGCAGTAATACTGAAACATAAAATAAACACTCAATAATAAACTGAATCATTAGGTACTCACTCTAATACAACTTTTATTTTACAGGTTTCTTCTTGGAAGGCAAATTCACTTGCCACCTGCAAATACATTTTTGACATTATAAGATTTGGGGGAAATCACAAGCTTTCTGAAATCTCTTTTTAAATTATGGAGTGTGAGCTCTTCTGTGCCAGTAATCAGTGAGTGCACTGCACCTTTGCTGCCAGAGCTGAGGCAGGAGGCTGTGCACAACCAAATGCAGAAGGACAGAAAGTGAGAAGTCAAGAGCAAGCTGCGGGCAGAGCTTAGTGGAGAGGGGAAGCTTCAAAAGTTTGTGTGGTTTACAACAGGTACGGTTGTATGAGCTAAAAAACAAGGCCTCCCCTGTGTGGGTGACTGTCAGGATCCCTCCCTCCTGGGCATACAAGAGCCCAGCTTTACCTGGCTCCCATGGAGCTGATAGGACATTTTTCATTGGCTTTGGCTCACTCTGAGGATCCCCATGGTCTCTGTGAAGTCTCTAGAATGACTGCTAGGGCAGCATCTCTGTGCTTTGGAGGTGAACCAGCCTCTCCCAGGAACTGTGTGGGGAACTGAGACACCTACAGCAATATCTGAGACCTTCACTAACCCTGGGGATAGGGGCGTATGCATCAGGCTCATGTGAATACAAAGCAGCCGTGCTGCAGCTGGGTCTTGGTTACCTCATTATCTGGCGTGACGTGCTTAGGCAGGAACATAAAACAGGAACATAAAACAGCTGAAGAAAATGTAGAAGCTGAAAAGAGAATGGAAAGCTTGAAGGAGAGGGGGAGCTGTCAGTGGCTGCAGTGACATGAAGGATTGAAACAGGCTGCTACTGGCTGTGGAAGGAGAGTGGAAGGAAGTGATGTTATTTGTTGAAGATGCCGATTTGCTGGCATAATGAAAACGTGTTCACTAATATCGGTCTTCTGAGGTGAATTTACTTTGGGAGTTTTAATTTTTTTTTCCTTTGTTTTTCCTTGTTCTACCTATATTAAATGTGAAAGCTTCATATCTATGTAATTAGGCTTTGATTCATCTCACCTCTCAGCAATTATTAGGTTCGTAAATTATAGAGAGACCCTCAGGCAACCAGGTTCCCAAATTAGATACCTCAGATGAATTAGTTATGATGAATCAGAGCTGAAATGATCCATGTTTAGCAATTGCCAAACATCAGTGCCTGTACCAACTGGCTTCAAAGTGACTTATGGATAAAATCAGAGAAAGGAAGTACTGGATGAACTGAAATTATAATAAAAGCTAATTTTGCTGCTATTAAAATTTTGAGATAGCATGCTTCCTCACCTGTAAGGAGAAAATCTCACTACTTAGAGTTCCTGAAGTTGGCATATTGAAAGGGATGGGTGGAATACGAAGGGTAAACCTGACTGCTTTTGTTGTTCTCTCAAAGAGAATCTCTCCAGCAACATGATTACAGACTCACCATGTTATTTGTTTAAAGATATGAAGTATTTACAAAAGCTGTGAGTTATAAATGAGAATCTCACCTATTAATTTACCATGTCTTTTTCCTGAAATAAGTATTTTTGTAAGTAAAACCTCAAACATTTCACTAGCATAGTACATTAAATTAAATCCTTTCTATTTCATGAGAAATACTAATCAATTACTAAAGGTGTGTGAAGCATTGATTTCCATTCTATAAGATGCTGAATGAACTTCTAATTTCTCTTCCTTCAACACACTAAGGTGGCAGGCCAGAATACAAAATTACAGCCATAAAGTTTGCTCAGTTTTACTGTTATTCACAAATGATAAGCCTAGGAGCAAGCAAAACACATAAATTAAGAACAAGTTACACAAGTACAGCCAGGACACTGGGGCACATAAGGACATCAATAAGTGGTGACAAATATTTCAGAACATCTAGAAAATCTTTTTTGGGGTAGTTTATAAAAGTCTCACTTCTCAGGGCTGAGGATTCAGCCATGTTTTGGTTTTTATCTAAGCATTTTAAACAAAGCTTGAATCTTCCAGATTTCTTATTTCTTCTTTAATTTGCAAAGTATCACCCCCATTTAAAAGTCTATCTCATAATTTCATTGGATTCAAGGCTGAAAAACAAGCCTAAACCATCTTTTTTAAAAATGTCACTCTGTCGTATGGCTTTTTCTTAAAAAGCTGTCCAAAAGAAGAACCAAATGTTATTTTTAAATTCACACTGGTTTTTTGTTAAGGAAAGGGAAAACATCCTGAATTATTCTGAATGATTAATCTGAACAGCTTTTCTGCAACTCATTGTTTCGTGTTTTTCTCTTCTGCTACCCAGTAAAACTACTGTGAGGAAGCCAACCCAGGGCAATACTCAGTTCCTTACTGCAGGCCCCTCTGTGTGCCCAAGGGTAGCCAGGACATCCATGTGTCACTACAGTAAGGGCAGAACAGGTCAGGTGTCTAATGCTATTTGACATCCCTATACCATTCCCATTCCAGAAAATCTTTGGTCTCTTGTGGCTCCTGTGTTGTGTCTGCCTGCCCACATGGATGTCTCAGTTACCACAGGACATGCCAAAAAATACCTGATGGAGTTTTAGCCTGGAGAGCCACACAGCGATCCAAAAGGTAGCACAGGTGGAATAAGCCTTCCTACAGATCCCTGTGGCTGTGTCCACCTCTGCCTGATCCAGTTGCCTATGTACAGGAGTCTGGTGCCATTGGAGATGTCCCCTGCTAATCCATAAGGCCACAGGCCCCTTGTAGGTCTTGTGTCTTATCAGACAGCTCTACATGGGCACAAATGGGTGTTTCCAGGACACCTCAACTGGTTTTTGATGGATAACTGAGTCAATTATGCAGCAGCAGGACCAGAACAATTTCCTTTTAGATTCTTTGTGAAGTTGCCTTATACAGCTCTCAGTTTCATTACTAGTCATAGAATTAAATGCATCAAGTATCAGTATTCCAGTCCATAAGCCAATGCAGGAACAAGGCAGTAATCATAAGACAGGACATTGTTTTAAACCACGGAGGAAGACGTGCTCTGCTGCCATACAAACTTCAACCAGTGAGGGAAAGTGTAGCTATTTCAATCTGAGAGCACATTAACGTGACAGATTTGGTACTGCCAATGTAATAGTACCACCTGCCTGCCTGTCAAAATGATGGCCTGATCTACATTTCCAGGCGAGAATATGCAGCGCAGAAACAAAGAATGTAAGACAGACATAATGTCACCGCCGAAATCTAACTGGGCTTGAATTAACCAGAACAAAGTGATTCAGAAATCATTCATTTCTTCCAGAAGCACTGCTGACAGGATGACAGGCATTTCATTTCATGGGATAGACAGTATATAATCCAAAAAAAAAAAAAAAAGAGTTTAAAGTTAAAAATTGTTGGGGGGAAAATGTCTGTTGGCTCAGATCAGGACAAAAACCAAACTAAATCCTCAAATAAAATTTGAAGTTCTTGTCAAAAAGAATATCCCTTGTCTTCCTAGAAGTGAAGCAGACAATAGAGGAGGGAATAGCTGAGGCAGGAGCACCTATTAGGTTCTATGGAAATACAGGAATCTCTGATTCTGGATTAGGTATCAAAGGTATGTCTGCCCTAGCACCAAGGCCCTGGAATTTGCAATTCAGGATTTAATCTTTTCCTATAACAGACAAGAGCACTCTTCTGTCTTATGTCATAGAATTATAGGATGATTTAGGGGTGGAAGGAAACCTTGAAGCTCATCTAGTCCAATCCCTGCAATAGGCAGGGACATCTTCCACTAGATCAGGCTGTTCAGAGTCCTGTCCAACCTGACCTCGAATGTTTCCAGGGATGGGGCATCAACCACATCTCTGGGCAGCCTTGATACAGCCATAGCAATAACATTGTTGCTGCAGGTCAGAAGTCCTGGATAGTTGCTCCACACACATTGTCACATCTGTCAAGAGGATCCCTGTGGTTCTGTCTCTGCTGCTCTTCAGAAATGCAGAAATCATTGTTTTTCTCCTTTCATCAAAGTAATTTCAAAGTGACACAACCCAAGTGCCTTTTATCCAAATAGATCACCTGTCTTGGTTATTTTCCTTTTTGGTTCAGTTGTGATGTTTCCCTTTTCTAAAACACGATCAAAGGATGTTTTTTATACACTCTCTTGCCACTGCTGTGAGCCAATTTCAAGTTATACCAACTGAATCACGTGAATATAATGTGGTTTGTTTTTCATGTTCCTAGAGCCTCATTGACGGGAATTCAGTTCCTATCACTCTTCCAATAATTCATGCACCCTTCCCTGAAATATCATCCGTGCAGATATTGTACCAAATCCCTTGAAATGCTATTGTCCAGCAAATGAGGTGAAATTTATACAAAGCAGTCCAGACATGCCAGTATCTGCACTGAGTGTCTCCTGCAATGGACTCACTCACAGGTTTCTGTCACCATTTTTGCCTCTGTCAGGTCACCCTTGGCTTTGAGTATGCCAGAAATTTCTCCTCTGTTTTGGATCACAGCTAATCAAATAAGCTACTTCCATGGCATGGTTTTTTGGCTTTTTTTCTCACCAGTATAGACAAACTATGCAAAAGAAGGAAGTTCTGTCACTGTTTCTGGTGTTGCTGGGTTTGCTAATCCTCCAGCACATGCACTCCTGACACTGAATTTGCAGACTGAAGGTCTAGTGGGATGCTGCAGAATGAAGCTTGGCTTTCAGACACTCCAGGAAATGCTTACTGAGTTTACTCAGTACACAAAGTGTTCTTTCATTACAGCATCACCATTAGGTTTTTTATAAAGTTGAACACTTTTAAGACTCTCAGTGCCAGTGCTGGTTTTGCTTGCATGTTTGTAATGTTATACAAACCTTGCTTTTTGTCTTCTGTCTTCCTATTCTGATTCTGATAGCAGAAGCTGTCTTTTATCTCTGCCTGTTCTGGGATCATTTGTGCTTTCAGTTCTGTGACTCCTTTGTTAGTCAGAAGGCCCTCTGGCCAAGGTTTATAACAATAAGATTTTAAATCACACTGCTGTGAGCAGCTGAGCTTAGCACTCAGGGAAAGAGACAAAATCCTGTGCAATCACTTCTTGTGCTTCCCTTAATGGATATCGCATCATTTCAGAATGGCATAACCACAAAGAGAGTTCAGGCTAGATGCACCTCCCTGCAACATAATCTTCCAGTAAAAACTCAGTGTGATAAATAATCAGGATCATTCCTACTGAATATAGTCAGGAATTTTTCCAAAGGTTAGTTTCTTTAAGACCTATCATCTAAGAAAAGTCTTGTTTGCATAATTAAAATTTTGATCATTACAAAACCCCCCGTTTCATATACTTCATTTACAGATCATGACATTTGCATATTTTACAGATACCTGGAAATGATTGAGATTCCAGATGCAAATGGAAGAACTTTTCAACCTAGAAGGAACCTCTTGTACATGTATATATGCAAAATAAAAGGGCTTACTTAGGGGGGTGAGAGGCCTATATATAAATGTCCAAAACCATCGCAGGGTGTTGCTTTTCCATATGAATTTCTGAAAAAATAGACTAAATATTTCACTGTTTTACAGAGATCCTCATTTTGTTCCCTCATTTCTACATCATATCACATTACTTTTTTTTCTGGCTGAAGTGGATCCAATAAAACTGCTTGCTTGGGAGTTACTGTAGCCTTAAGCTTAGAAGGCAGAAGTAGAATACTTCATTCACATGTTCCCAAAAGTGGGGAGTGAGTTAAGAAACAGAAAAGTGATTATATTTTTGGACATGAATAAAAGCCATCTATGTTCACAGAGAAGATAAGATGTGTGCTGAATAGACATCTTAATTAGCTGCCATAAAGCATGTTCTTTTCCTTCACATGTCATAGCTAGCATGTCATAGCTACAGGCCAGTAACACCAGGTGAATCTTCACTACAACCCCTGAGCTGTGGCAAAGGGCTTTGGGAGTGTCATGCTTTCACAATTCAGGTCAGCCAGGATAAATACTCAAACACTTGCTGCCTCTCTAAATGGTTGAATTGTCTTTCTTGATGAGAAATCTTTAGGCTTAACTTTTCCTTCTGATTTTGGTATTTTAGCCCAGAATAATTCTCAAAAACTTATATTTACTTATTCTATTCCATGCATATAAGTGTCTTCTTCTACTGAGTTTTTCAAGCATCTTCATCCTTACTTTATTGCTAAAGAACTCCTACTATACTCTACTCCACTCTTTCCTATCCCTTGAAAAATAAAACTCAAATCAGCTACTGTCCACTTCCTTACCAGCAGATGGTGGATACAATCAGTAAGACCACATAAACATCCTTACAAGGTTTGTGAAAACAGAAACATATGCCAGCTCTGACATATTAAAGTGACCTGAAGGAAATGACTGTGGCCACTACCAGCAGCATTGTTACCAGGGACTGAAAAGACATGAGCTGCCACCAAATGCCTGAGTGAAGCCTCTTTTGATTTATTATTTCATAACATGTCCCTTATACACATTATGAACTATTTTGTTAAAATTTCATCTCTGATTGATGTATGTCCCTTCCAACAGAAGTAATCTATTCTCTTCTAGTCTAGTCTAGGCTGTTTTTTTTTTTTCTTTTTTTTTTTTCTTTTTTTTTTTGAACAGGAACTAATAAGTGCTTCTGTTATATTTGAATGGTGTATTTCAAAATGTGATATTTCCAAATTATTGCACCACATCCTGTCCAGTAGTTGTTCCCAAATAAAGAATAATAGAGCCAATAGAAATGGGGGTCCAAATTCATACTTGCTGTGGCTAAGTCCTACTTCCCTGCAAGCTTATGATGCAATAGTGTGACACTGTTTTTGGGCAATTAACCCTTTAAAAGCATATGAGACCTATTATTACTTCCCCTCTCTTCAAATTAGTCAAACCTGTAAACTCAGCTCTCTGACTGCTTGTTAACTTCACACAGGAAAGATGTTATCTTGCATGACTTCAGGGGTTTACAGTGCAGATGTCTATGAAATGGTCACTTTGCTCTCTCTTTATAGTCAATGAGCTGTACAATTTACCTAATTCTGAAGAAAACATCCAAAGCAGGCCTAGTGAGTCATGTCCCCAAATCATCTGTTGACTTCATTGGCTATAAAGACAGACAAGGCATGACTGGCTCAGATCCTTAGCTTTGCAAATGGCCAAAGACAGGTAAAACGAATTCATTGCTTATAGATATGAATAGCTGAATTCAAGGCAAGATATCAGAGGTCTTCTGTGTATTTATTATATGGTGCCATGTATATATTTTATAGTGCCATATACTCTGCCTGAGATCCTTTCAGCTTATTTCTAGCTGGAATGCTGGCACTGCAGTATCTTTAACCTGAGCAGTGCCCAGACACTGTTGCAGCTCTCTCCAGGTCTGGCTGCCTGCGTGCCAAATATTGCAGTGATTCTATATTCTGCTGCAAAGGTCCTGTGCTGGCCAGAGCCAGGGAACTTGATCCCAGATTATCACATGCTCACAGAAGACCCATTTGGCAACACTTCCACTCTTACATCCTGGCACCGGTTTTCACGCTCTCATTTGTATTAAGGAGATTTTTAGCACCATAACAAGTTAATTCTGATGCCACAAACATAGAGTTAAATTATTTCTGAGTCCTACACCAGGTTTGGCTAAACATGTATTATTGATAGAGTATTTCATTGTTATTTTTCAGTAAACTGTAAAATCTATTTCTTAAATAGGTGCTTATTATCTAAGGGGGTATATTTGTTCTTTGTTAGAGTTTTTGATATTAAATACTGTGAATAGCATAAAAATAAAATGCTGGATGAAAAGTTTACCATGCCATCTCATGGGGTTCATTGCATGCAACCTACAGAGGTATTAGTCCTGTTGTTGACATATCGGACACTGGATATGTGTTTCGTGTTTGTCTTTCCCTTCAGTAAAATCCATCCTGAAAAGTAGCAGACAGTAGTGGTTGGTTCTTATATCTGTGTCGATTGATGGATTGTTTGTTCCAATCTGTATTTCTAAGCAAGAGCCATGTTTCAGGTTGTGATGGGCTGACCCTGGCACACATCAGAGCTGCTCCATCACTCCCCTGCTCAGCTGGGCAGGGTGAGACCTGTCAGCCACTACTGTCACAGGCAAAACAGGTTTGATTTGGGGAAATTACCTGAATTTATTGCAAATCAAACCAGAGGAGGATAATCAGAAATAAACCCAAATTTTAAAAACACCCTTCCCTGACCCCTCCTTTCCAGGCTCAACTTCGCCTTCAATTTTCTCTCCCTCCTCCTCCCCTCCACCCCTCTGGGGGACAGAAAACAGAGGCTGTGCTCAGTTCATCATGGGTTGTCTACACTGCTCCTTCCTGCTCAGGGTGAGGACTCCTCACACTCCTCCTCTGCTCCAGTATGTGGTCCCTTCTACAGGAGACAGTCCTCCATGGGTCCTTCCCATGGGCTGCAGTTCTTCACAAATTGCTCCAGCATGGAATCTTTCCATGGGGTGCAATCCTTCAGGAACAGGCTGGGTCCCCTGTGAGGTCAAAAGTCCTGCCAGCAAAACCTACTCCAGCATGGGCTCCTCTCTCCACAGGGCCACAGGCTCTGCTAAGAGCCTGCTCCAACATGGGCTTTACACAAGGTCACAGTCTTCTTTAGGCAACAACCACCAGCTGTGGTGTGAGATCTTCCAGGGCCTGCAATGGACATCTGCTCCTCAATGGACTTTCGTGGGCTACAGGGGAACTGCTGCTTCAACATGGTGTTCCCCACAGACTGCAGAGGAATCTCTGTGCTGGCACCTGGGACACCTTTTCCCTCTCCTTCTTCACTGAATTTGGCGTCTGCAGGGCTGTTTCACACATTTTAATTCTTCTCTCTGATGTTGTTCTTCCATTTCCCCTCCATTCCTTAAATACTGTTATCCGAGAGTTGCTGTACCACTGCAGCTGATGGGCTCAGCATTGACAAGCAGCAGGTCCATCTTGGAGCTGGCTGGTATTGACTCTGTCAGACATGGAGGAAGTTTCTGGCAGCTTCTCACACAAGGCACCCCTGTGTGCTAAATCCTTGCCACACAAACTCAATACACAGGTGCTGGGATACTGACATAAATGGCTCCTTCAATGGCTCTCAGGTACTTGTCACAGTTCTCCACTCCATGGCATTGCCATTTGGTGAAGAGTAAAAGCCTTGCTCTGAAACACAGCACAATGTGGTTAAAATCCAAGTTGCACAGCTTGTGCTGCACATGTTCTTCCATCAGTACTTTAGGACAGATATTAATACAGAACTAAGGAAACCAGTCTGAAACGAACATATGCCTCAATCAGTTTGTCACAATGCTGGGGATTACATTGGTTTTTCCATACTATTGGAGAGATCTGCAGGTGGTTTCTGCTGCAGGTTTACTGCAGCATTTCTAGTTGGGAGACTAGATCTCTGTGGAATCATGAGCCCACCCATGCTGTGCATTAATGGTGTTTCTATAGTAACTTCTTACAACTTATTCACATCTTGCTGTGTAACAGATGGGAACACGTGACATATGATATATAAGCAGGCTGTGTGACAGCAGGCAATATTGAGGAGCTTTTTCTAACATAAAATTGGTATCTATATACTACAGATACATTGAAATTATAACAAAATAATGGAAAAGAACGAAAAAGAAAAGTGGTCAGAAGAAAGGGAAGAGAGAAAAGACCATTTCAATGCTCTTTGTTCTGAATCTTATTTCCTCACAGGTGTGACCTGGCTGGCCTCCATCATCATTGTTTTCATAGGTTAGCATGTTTTATTTTGTTCCAGTCAAAAAAAAGCCCTTCAGGCATCAGAGTTAAGGAATCACATACATAGGAATGCTGCAGTTGACAATCGATTTTTTTTTTTTAATAGTATTCACTGATGCCATCTGCTGGAATTGTGTATTTGTCATTGAAATACTCTCCTCATTCCATGTGGAAATTCCAAGTAATGCTCTGTGTGTGTGACTTCCTTTATTGAAGATTCAATTTAAACCAAATCAATTTTGCCAGAGGCATTCAAGTTAACCATTGGTGAAGAGTAAGTATTGCTCAAAATATTTGACCTTGTCTACATTAAGAAATTGACAAAACCAGAAAATACGTGTCTATGATTCATTCCCCTGCCCCAGAGAGTCAGTTTATCATAATCTTCATATAATATGTATAGATTAAGGGAAAGGATCTTCATCTCATTTGGTCTGTACCATCTATTTCAGGATACATCTTTGTGGTGAGGTGTTTCTCCCCGGATTGGAAGTCTTTAGTGGGAGAAAGCCAGAACAGTCTATGCAATGTGTAAATCTATATTAATCTTCTAGGATTTAAGTAATATATGAGCTCTGCAGAGAGGTGAATGTCTCTTTGTGCATATAAAGTCACTACTCAGGACTGCAAGACCCAAGAAGTGTTATTACTATATTTTAAGGCACTAAAAGTCAAGTGAAACTTCCTGTGTAAGCAACAGAGCCCAGACTGAAATAAGAATTAAATAATGAAGCTCTCATAACGACCCTTGAAAGCAGTCAATTCAGTTTTCATTGCACCAGGTTTTATGAAGCATAGGCATCCGGACAGCATGCACAAGCACAAGCTTATGGGGAGTATTTATGGCACTGAGGCACTTGTAAGGAAGAACAAGGCCCCGTTATTACCCATGTTTTCATAACCACCTTAGCTATATATTGACTTTATTGCATATGAGTTGCTGACCTGTTACAACCAGAAGAATCAAGCTCTTAGGGAGAGAATAAAGCAAAACTTTCAGCAAACTTTTATTTTGTTTCAGTATTTCATAAAGGTCCAGAAAATGTTTCAGAAGCTCTAGTTCATAAATCATTCTGAATTGTCATCAAAGGGGTTTGGAAAAATGAGGAAGATCCAGAAACTGAGAAAAAACAAGCATGTGGGAAAATGACTGAAAATAAGGAGCCTGAAGAGTTAACATGTCAGAGCTGAGATGGTGGGACTGGGTGTGTTCTTCAGGCCCACCCAGACTCCAAAATATGATGGATATATTTGAACCACCAAGAAAGCAGGAAGTGAATAATAAGGTCATTTTACTGTGGCAGTGAGCCCAACTGTGAAGTTTTGACCCAAGTATTCACACAACACAGACTTCAGCATGGGATTTTGCCTCAGGGTATCCATATTTTCATTTAGGTACCAGAAGATTCTCTGAGATAGTGACACAGTCGACCTACTTTCCAGTACTGACCAACTCAGTGGGTGCCTGAATTTGGTAGACACTGTCCTACTTGTCCTGCACAGTCCCTGGAGCCTCCTGCGTTCAGCATGTGCCTGGTGACAGCAGAGCAGGAGCCCAGGGGCAGAGGAGCTATAGCAGCTTGATGGTTTCTATCAGTGGTTTCTCTGCTTATATCTGTGCAGGTGAAGTTGGGTCTGGCTGTTGTAGGTGCTACAGGAAATGTCCTACCTCAGACACACCAGGACTTTGGATGCAACCACACTAGCACAATGGATGGGAATGCCAGGGGAGGAGCAAAGCAGTCCCACTGTTGGTACTGCAGAAGGGGTTATCACATAACGGGGCAAAAGTTAAAGGCCAGCACCCCAGCGAGGCTGCTGTGCCACTTAAATTAAGTGTTGCCTCTGCAAACAGATGTGCAGGCAGCTAGCCATCATCCAGACTTCACGTGCCTGCTTTGGAGAGGCAATTTCCTCCCCCGCAGCCTCTCCTGACATACAAACTGCTGCAGCTCAGCAGCAAACCATGTGCATTGCACTGGCTAAATAGTGGGGATGGGATGGAAAACTGGGCTTGACTACTCCACTCTAGGCACTTCCCTAGGATAATGTAGACACAGTCTGTCATCTTTTCATCTCCTTGACAAAAATCTTCACTTAAAACTCACTTTCTCTTGAACTTTGGAATAAAGTAGAAATTGATCCTTGTCCAGCCTTGTCTGCCCACCCAGATTTGATTTAAAAAGACAGAAGGACACTTTTCCACATTAATTTTCAATCTGTTCCAACAGATTAATATTTAAGCTATGCCATTTGTTAAAATAAACAAGTTAATTCAAATTTGTCTTTTTTGGGTTTCCATGTGTAGTAACTGAACTGCCTATGACTATGAAAGAAGAAAAAAAGCTATCCTTTTTATGACTAAAATATCTCAAACACCTAAGTCTCATGGTAAATTCTTGAAAGCTATTTGATCTTTTCAACACTGCTATTTTTTTACCTTTAAGTTGTACACCCTGATGGCTCTGTCCTCCTCTGATAAGTTGCAAAAAATGAAGGCAGATTGTTAAAAAGCAATAAAGGAGAAATTATGCAAAGAATAGAGATTACAAAATCACAAAACCAAAGAGAAATTGAAGTTGGAAGGCACCTCTGGAGATCTAATCCAAAATCTGAACTCAAGCTGGATCAACTAGTAGGTCTTCCAGGATCATGTCCATCTTGGTTTTGAGTATCTTTCAAGAACGAAGGTGTCACAACATCTCTGGGTTGCTTCTTCCAGTGTTTGACAAGCACACAGTAAAGAAATTTTATTTTGCTTACACTTAAACAGAATTTCCTGTATTTAAATTTGTGCCCATGGTCTCCTGTCCTGGCATCGGGCATGACAGAGAAAAGTCTGCCTCTCTCTTCTTTG
Organism: Pycnonotus jocosus; assembly: GCA_013400435.1. Taxonomy (NCBI): domain Eukaryota; kingdom Metazoa; phylum Chordata; class Aves; order Passeriformes; family Pycnonotidae; genus Pycnonotus; species Pycnonotus jocosus. The sequence goes on along the minus strand of VWYP01030871.1, from coordinate 353,304 downwards.
CTTCTCCCCAACAGGCATTGAAACACGTTGGTAAGATCCTCACTGAGCCTTCTTTTCTCCAGGATGAGCGGTCCCAGCTCTCTCATCTTCCTCTTGCGTGTCAGGTGCTTCTGGCCCTGAACAATCTTCCTGGACATCTTCCTCAGTCATACCTCAGCATGTATATCTCTCCTCTGCTGGGGAGCCCAGACACGGACCCAGCTCTCCAGGGCTGAGCAGAGACAAATGATCACTTCCCTTGACCTTGTGGAAACACTCTTCCTATCTCAGTCCAGGAAGCTTTGCTCTTTTTTACTGCAAAGGCACTGAACCTATCATTGCTGGCTCTGAACCTATTAGTTCTCCACAAGGACTCTCAAGTCTTTCAGAGCTGCCTTCCAGCTGGTGGGTCCCCAGTGTGTACTGGTGCATGGCAGGATTCCTCCACAGAGGAAAGGATTGGCTTTTTCCTTTGTTGAACCATGTGAAGTCCTTGTTAGCCCATCTCTCCAGCCTGTTAAAGTCCCCCTGAATGGCAACACAACCAACTGGTGCATCAACCCCTCCTCACTGTTCTGTATCTTCTGCAAACTCTGTCCTATTGTCCAGGTCATTGTTGAAGACACAAAACAGTGCTGGATCTAGAATCAACCTCTGGATTACTTCCCTAATGACTGGCCTCCAAACTGGCCTGTTTGCCTCTCAGCCTCTGAGCAGGTCACTTTTCAGTCCACATCACTGTCCATTTATCTAGTTCATATTTCATCAGATTGTCTATGGGACCTTATGGGGGACAGTGTCAAAAGACTTTCTTAAGTTGAGATACACAGCATCAACTCCTCACCCTTCATCCACCAAGGTAGTCAAATCATTCAAGAAGGCTATCAAGTTAAAAACATGTTGACTGCTCCCAGTCATCTACTTGTCCTTTATATGTGTTTGGAAATGGTTTACAGGATTATTTGCTCTCTCACCTTTCCAAGTACCAAGGTGAAGCTGACTGATCTGTGGTTCCTCAGATCCTCTTTCTTGACCTTCCTGAATATAGAAAGTGACATTTTCTTTTTTCCCATTCAGAAATGTCCCCTCATTTGATGTAGCAAAGTTTCTTAGCATATAAAATATTTGGGGAATTGAAAAGATTTGTGGGGCTTTTTTTGCGTCTAATGTCTGTAATTCTTTATAATTATTTCTATGGTTATTTGCTTAATTTTGAATTAAAATAAAAGCAAAGAAGATGAGAACAAACAGCTGTGCCTGGACAATTATTGTTCAGATAATTGCCCACCATGAAGAACTAAAAGAAGAATTGCTTTTGTATTGTGCTAAACATTTTTACTCTGTTGTCATTGGGTTCTGTTTAACAAGCAAATATAAAAAACCCCTAAACTTAGCTTTACAACATAATTTTTTGACATAACACAATAATTAATAAAATAATTTCTTGTCCCTCAGAGCTGGCATGTAATCAATGACAAATGAAACACAGGGGCAGGAACTGAAGGTGAACACTGAAAATCCCAAGTGCAGTTCAGTTGTCTGCAATGCAGGGAAGTTTTTTAAGGTCATTATCAGCCTGATAGCAGCAGAGAACATTTCTTTGTACCTTTTATCAGTGAACAACTGAGCAGCAAACACTTCAGCCTTAGAAATCCTAACAAGAGACAGATCCTTCAAAAGGTAATCTTCTTTTATGTTATCTTCCTCCTTGAAATACAAGATAAAATGGATCAGACAGGACTGGCTGCAATGATCCAGAGGATGAAGTATTTTAAAACAGGGATTTTCAAACTGTTGCAGAAATCCATATCATTCAGCATTTTCAATGTTTAGTGTTTTACAATAAGCATGTGACCTTTGGATTGTTCTAAAATACTGTGCAATATTCATTGTTTGTCCAGGATAAAAACACTTGGTTTTCCTACTCTGAACAAAGGTTGTTCAGGAGGCACACTGTAATATCAGCAAAGGTAATCTCAGGTCAACACATGAATAATGGAACTGAAAGTAAAGTTAGACACCTTCCTATCTGCATAAATCTATAAAAAGTACTTCAGTGTGATAGATGGTGGTGATGGTGAACTGAATGTCTCTGCATTCAAATACATAGATGCCTTACATTATTTATCAAAAGAGAGTCTCTTAATTTTAAAAACAAGGCTTGACCAAAACATATTCATGGCTTGGGCTGTTCTCTCTTATTATTCTACTCATTAGAAATCAATAATATCAACACTTTCTGAAAGGTCAAACAAGATAATTTCTTCATCAGTATGAGTAGTATTTCAGTGTTATTTGCACTGCAGCCTAAAAATGTACCAAAACCAAGCACTGAAACACCCATCACATGTAAGATAAAATGCTGCAATTCTGGTTGTGCACACTAGTTGAAAATTAATTTTTAATTTAATGCCTTTATTTATAATTTGAAACTCATTAATAAAAGCAAAGGTGAAAATAGTGCAACTATTTCCTACAAGACACCCCTCCTTCCTCAAAAAAGCTAGGACCTCCCAAAAATGTTCTGTGAATTTTCTCTGCACCTTAACCCAGAGTTTTAGGGATTGCAACCAGCCCTCCACTTTCTGAAGCACAGTGTAATTGTAATGCTTGTAACGGTACTATTTTATAACCTCACTGCAAGTCAAGACAGAAAACTAAAGAGTTCAATATGAAAAAGGAAGATGCTCTACTCTTTCAAGGTTAAATATTTTTTTTTCAATGCTCCCTGTCATTTGCTGTCTTCTTTCCATCTGTTTTTTATTCCTGTATTATTTTTCAGCTCTGTTTTGTGTGCACTGATAATAACATCGTGTAACTGAATGAAATGGTGCCTTTCAGAATCTGACATCTTCGTTATTTTTGCTTTGTTTCTGCTACCACACAGAGAAAGGGGCAAGGGAATGACAATGGAGGAATTGGAGAGTAAATAATCTCGTTTGTAAAGGTTCACCAAACTGCACAGCACAAAGGAATTGACAAAATGTTCATGGCAGCTCTTTAGCTCTTTAATCACTTCTCTAACATGTGGGAGACTTCCACTGCAAGGGAAAAGGTATCTCAAGAGAGGAGTTCACTTTTACTAGAGATATTTTTGCCTTTATTGATAGCACTATTAAAGGTAACAGCTGTCCTTGGATTTTATTTCCACATAACAATTAATGTCTCTTACACATTCCCAAAGCCCACACCTCTGTTTCAAGAACCTCCACATTAACTGCCTGGAGCAAATATGCCATATACTCCTCCATAGACCCTTTGGCACTACAAACATGCCCCCAGGGTTTGTGGCATCAATTACAAGTCACTGCTGACCTTGGTCCTAACTTGTATTTCCCCCATCACGTCCTGTGATGCCCTCATAAAATTCCAGATAACGATCTGCTCCTGCTGCAGTCTCTCAGCATCCACACTGACCCTGGTGGTCCCTGTGTGACAACACCCATGAAACTGAGAAAAGGAAGAGAGGAGAGCTGGGTGCTTCAAACAGCTCCAGGCACTGGACAAAGCACCATCTGTCATCCTACAGTGACAGATGCATAGAACAACCAAGGAATCGTGCCACCAAGACTGACACCAGACACAATTTTAGGATCTGGCATTTCCCTATGCTTTGGGAGCATGGCCAAGGGTTAGCCAAGCCCTACTAGGCAGGGAATTTATTTGCTAAGGAAGTGGCATAAGCAAGATAACAAGACTTCAGACACAGCCTGTAAAGCTTTAATGTTTCTACATCAATCAGCAGCAGTTGGCTGAACAAGGAGAGTTCGCACTGTACCTATTCAAAGGGAAGCAGAGCTGTGACCTCAGCGTGACATCCCTGAGGACCTCCAGGGTTCAAGGTAGCTTTGCTACATCTGATCCCTCCCCACATGACTATGCTGCCCAAAAAAGATCCAGCTACCCAGGAACTGCTTGCTGTCTTGTCTTTCAACACAAACAGTATTAAACTTTAGTCATTGGAGGCATTCGAATTAAGAAAAAGCAGGAGATGAGAGGAAACTAAACTTATAATTTTTTTAAATGGCATGTATAGATGAAACGATATGCAGTTTGAATGCAAAAGAGTTATTGAATGCTGCACTTATCAGTATTTATTGTGATGGGAAAAAGCATTAATGCCATAAATCTTAAAAATCACCCATATATAGCCACTCAGAATCCAAACCTTTTTGCACCCTAACAGCCACTGAGAGGATTATGTTAGAGTAAAGTGTCCTTTGCCACATCAGACAAATGTTCTCTGACATTTTTGTTACAAAGCACTTATTAAAAGGGAAGGAGTCCCTCAGCTTCACTTTTCCATGCTAGGTGATCCTTGATGAGATAGTGTTTCCTAGTTGTATAGGATGAAGCAGGAACTGTGAGACAATGAAATCCAAAAGGGACACAGATCCAAAAGTGTGGCTCCTGATGGCAGAAGTGTTTTTTTTAAACTGAAACATTGCTCACATTTCTGCTACCATTTCCCCTCTATGAATCAGTTCTGCACCTTGGGTAAGGAAGCAGACAAATAAAGAAATGTTCTCCTATTGCTGACTAGAGTAAAACTGGCCCTCAGCTCTCTAAAATCAACTCCACTCTGCATGAGAGAAATGTTATCCCAGGACAGAAATATCCAAACAGAGCTGAGACCATACACTGAATGAGTCTCCACTGCTTCATATCTACAAAGAAATCTGTAGTCTTCTTTGGGAGTATAAAACTCCACTGCTCTGATTTCCTGGGATCTTTTAGTACTGCTTGTTCAAATCAGTTTTGGGCACAGACAAGATGATAAACAACATGGTGCTAACAAACAGCTTAAAAAGCATGAAGAATATAAGAGCTACATTTAATATGAAAATGCTAAAAAAAATTCATCCTTCGTACACATTACTCTTCATCTGTAGATGTGGCAGCCATTACTTTAATACAAAATTTTCTTTTTTTTAATTCAAGTATTCATTTCTTGCATGACAATTAAACTGAGTATTCAAACAAGATCCTTGGTAAAAGGGATCCCTTTGAAAGTAAATATGCATTATATATGCATTGATATTGTTTACCAGTATTCATAACTACATTTTCTAACGAAGACACTGCTACCAGAACCTTCCAAGAGGCAATTTTTATCTATTTAAGTACATTCATGAGTTTTTAGGTTTGTATTTTCTGTCAATAGCCCTAAAAACTATGACACCCATAACAAAGATTGCATTGCATAAGAAAACAGAGCCTTTGATAATAGCCAGTTTTAATTTAGGATGGTGACACACTAAGCATTTATGTGAAATGAGCACAAGCAACAGAGAGCAGGAGATTATTATAGCCCTGTGCAACACATGGTAACCTCAGGTATAGAACTAATGACATCAGAAGGACAGCCTAGAAACTTCTGCTGCACATCTGGGTCTGAGGAAGAAGTGGGAATTCCTGACAATTTCTAAAGAAGCATATGCACTCCTGCCCATCTTTATCTGTTCATAAAAGTTAAAACAGTGCTTGTTGATTTTTACTGCTTCATTGTTGCTGTTACAATCACCAGTTCACATTCAGCAAGGGTGAGCTTCACTGCTTTCTGTTTGATACTGAAAGGTACTGTATAAGGAGGTAAATCCTTTACACCAGAGGGATGGAGAGGAACAAGAGACAGGAGGACATAGCAGCTAGTAGATTGATTTTCACCCAGATAAATGAGAAACAAAAGCCACAACAGCTGCTGAAGCAGACCGTATCAGACGTTCACCAGCTCAGAGGACTGGCTAGTGCAAAGCAAAATCTGGTGATCTGGTGCTCTGTGTTACAGCTCACCATGAACATGGTGAGAGAAGAAGGCTGAAAAGACACAGGGCTGTATACACACACAGGCCCTTGATATATGCAACCAACACATTTCAAAGCCATCAGGGGCTAAGGCTGAAGCCTTTCTAACTTCCACCTGTTTGTCCACCTGATTTATTGGGACAAGTGTTTTGCCCTCAGGTGAAAAGCCTCCCCTGCTTGTTCCTTCACTGTTTAGTATATAGGCAAAAGTTTCATCATTCATAATAAATTTGAAAAAAATGTAAGCCAAGGGACAGCTGCCTAAGTCACCTGGATTCTAAGCACAGCCATGAAAACAAGGTCTAATTACATCCTATTTCTTTTTTAGAGTTTCTGGAAATGTGATGATTTTTCAGTCAGGAAAGGGAACAGTTTTACATGAGCAGCACACACTGGTCATACATACTTTTCATATGTATGCTCATACATACTTTTCAACCACTCTTCCTCAAGTAGCTTCATCATGTCACCTCAGTCCTGTATTTTCTATTAAGATCTTTACTTCATTAAGAAGGTCTCACCTCCCATTTTGGAGAAGCTTTGTTTGCACTGATGTAACAGCTACAAAAAACAAGCACTATATGCTGTGAAATCTAAGCGAGAAAGGCCCTTTTACTGGCTATTTGATTCATCATGAAATAATATCCAGCCAGCCCTTCCACTACTGAGACAGCAGAACATTTGATTTGAGACATAATAACAGTCAGAGATGGCATTTGTTTCTAGAATTTCAAAGCACCCATGTGTTAACACATACTAGGCTGATTATCACTCTTGACAGTCTCCAGGTGAGCATGAGAAGTCTTGCTTCTAAAATCAGGGTCTCCAGTGTCTCCAGAATCTTAACAAGTGAAAAGACGATGGAATTGTGTGCCATTATTTTGGTCATGCTGCTACACACAAATCCAGTCCAGCAGACTAAAGTTAGATTTCCATATGTGTTATTCAAGGCACAGCTATGTCATTCACTAGTGCAGATCAGAGAAGCAGCATGCAGATGAAGCTCCTGCAGCGCATATTTAGCCAGTAACATCTTCTTCTATGTGCTTTGTCGAAGGTTCTAATGTGGGGAAACAAATTCTGTGCTTGGTCTAGTATTTTAATTCCTAAACAATAAGTTGTTGTGAAACAACTCTAAATGCTTCACTAAAGTTCATTTCCCAATCACCTGTGACCCTATTAAAAATTGCTCTAAATCAAATAATGCTATTAGAAAAGTCATTTGTGCAAAGTGTTATAAATCATCATCTTTTTGTACCCACCTTTGCATTGGTAAAAATGATAAAGAGAGGCAAGCAGCCACTGAAAACTGAACAGAATACTTGAGTCCTTTGGAGGGGACAAGCAATTACAGTCTTATTTATTCAGACTTTGGCAACCAACTTTTACCTTTCGGTTCTCCTGCCAGGAAAATCAATATAATTAGATGCAAGTGCACAGCAAACAGTCTGAGGAAGACATCTGAAAAGTGTGTAGGGATCTGAAGGATGGTGAACATGAGTACATCAAGATGGTGCCTCACTCCATGAACAGATGAAAGCCATTTTCAAAATGCATTTCCTCCATTACTCCCCAAGGATGAATCTGCATGTGGTATGTTTCACAACCAGTGTTTTGCAGTTATCTAACTTACTCCTCTCCTCACTTCTGACAGATGCCAATTTAGCTCCACCATGACCTCCCATTCAGTCTGTCCATCCTCAACCCAACCAATAGAAACTGGCAGAGGTCAGTTCACACATCTCACAAGTCAGAAGCTGGCAGAGTCCTGCCTGAAATCTCATTGCTGGAGTAAGACACTCTTGAACAAAAGACTTTGCTAAGAAACGCAAACTTTTAAAAGGTAAGATCCATTCCAGACACTGGAAACAACTGAGATTGTATTTAAGAATGTAATTTCTATGCATTCCTGTGATCCTGGCCTTCAGTGAATGGAAACAGGACTTTCTTGGATCAAAATTAAAAGAAATGGATGAGCTCTGCTTAGTACAAAATGGTGTAATTGTGGATATTCACAATTTACTTAAAAATAGTTCTCAATATCAGGAGAGAAAGGAAACGTCAGCTCTTAGCACTAACAACTTCCACTTTTATCTCTGCAAATATAGCATGTGTTATCTTATGAAAAGGAACTTGAAAAATCACATATACAACTGAGCAAATAGTAGATCTTTGAGTGTTACCAAAGTGTAAGTAAATGCAGCAGCTCATTCTCAGTACACTTTGAAAAAGCAGGCAAGAGTCAAGCAGAAAGGTGCATAATGCCGTGTCTCACCATCATACCAAATAATTTGAATATGTTAATTTGAAATTTTCTGAAACTTTCCCTCATCCTTCATTGTTGATAGGCCATTAATTGAAGAAATGAGAAGTGGCAAAGTTGGGAAAATAAAGCTGTGTTAGCTGCTCTGAGAGTTGCTCTCTCTTCCAAAATACAGTGTGACAATAGTCTGCTCTTGGGTGTGTCAAAATGCCCAAATTTGTTACTAATATAATCAAACAATAAATTACCATTTGCAACTCCAAATGATTTTCCCAGACATTAATTTCAAGCATGTTTCCTTGTTACCTTGGAAACTGAGAAATGAAGAAACCAAATTAATCCAAACTGCTCTTCTGTATCACTCTGTCAGTGTAGAAAATTCCTTCTCATTAAAAGTTGTGCTATAAAATTTCTGTTATGTGTGGCTTCCAAATATTTGTTAAGTCATCAAAACAGGCATCTTTAAGGCCAAATACACAGGTTAATTTTTTTAAAAATCCACCTTCCTAGTCTAAAATATACTGAGCTTTAGAGAGCTTCCACACAAATCACATGATCTTTAAAAGTGTGCAGGCCATTTCTTTAAATGACAGACCAGGTCTCAGCCCTGAAGCCAGCAAGAATGCACACCTTGTGAGTAATCACTTCAGGCTGGAAATTCAGCTTCCAGCATCCTTGTAGGAACAGAGGTATTCTAATTTGCTTGCAAGGGACTTAAGTATTATTTACTATTATAAAGATCTGTCACTGTTATTAGACAAATCATAGAAAATAAGGCCAGAAGAGTTCAGATATATTCCATTTCCTTCCTCTTCCACACAGTCACGTTTCTTGCACAAATTCCAGTTCAATATTTCCTCCACATCAGCTTATCACCTCTACAATGTTGTGTAATTTTCCACTTCATATCCTGGTCCCCACATTCACCAACCCAATACTTTTTCCCAGCGTGCCCCTCATAATATTTCATCTTCATCTTCCTTCCTTGTTTTCATGGGGGTGGAGGGTACTTGAGTGACACAAAATTAATGCTGGCCCTTTCCATTCACTGTCAAACACATCACGACCTGACTATTTCCTATTTTTGTCTGCTTCTAGTATTTGTCGAGTACGGGACACAGAGACATAGGATATTATGGGTTTCACTTTTTGATAAAGTCAAGCACTTCAAAGAGTAAAAGATAAATGAAGCATTATGTTGTCACAGCTCCCTCCTTCTACACCAAAAGGACAGACAGGATAGAATTGCCTTCTACAGGATGTCACTGATTCTCAAAACTGTCTTCTACAAACAAGAAAAAATCAGAATTTCTCTAACCTGTGGCTTTAAAAGATATCCTAATTAAATATAATTACAAAATCTAGCTGCCCTGAAGATAAAGGGGCTCATCCAGTCCTTTCTAAATCACAATTATCACTCTGTTTCTCTTTTTTCCCTGAATGGTAGAAATTTTGTCCCAGCATTCACAATCACCATCAATCCCATAGCAGCTCAGCTGCTTTGGTTAGTGTACTCTAGGGAATCAGCCAAGATTTAATTTATTGCCCTCTAGGAGATGAATATTGTGTAACCTTTAAATTAGGTTACTGTACAACCTTTAAATTCTTATTTCCCAATGGCTTTTGAAAGTTGTGTGTAGAGATTTAATTGGGTTTCTCATGCAACTTTACACCCCTACAAAATTCCAAGATATTTTCTGAGAGATTCGTCTCAACCTACAAGATGGCACAGCCTGAAAAAGTGCTCAAGGTAATGACAGTGTTTACCCTGTTTCTCCTCAGAGTGCTCTTCTTTTTCTAATGGTTATAAAAGTCAAAATCCAAAATGAAGATTCTGATTTTTCTTATAATATAATCCCCAAGATACCAGTCTATGAAGATGAGATATGTCCAGACCAAGACAAACAAGTGACATCATGTGCAGAGCAAAGGGATACAATGTGGAACACAGTAAAGCTGGTTAATCAGGAAAAGAGAACGGAAAACACAAACCCACAGTAAGGGGAATACTGGTTCTCATGTATTTATATGCCATTTTCCTACAGAACATCAAAGATGAGATCTTAGGGAAGGCTGAAGCGGTGAGGCAGCTGATGGTGTAGAAAACAGTCTGTTACCTCCTCCACTCTGAATGCTCTGACATCGACCCAGAACATTTAAGAGCCTGCACTGCAGAATGCCGAGAGCACTAAAAGGCAGGCGGAGGTCTATTACCCCACTCTCCCCTAATGGCTCTGTGCTGCCTGGCAGTAAGGCACAGCACAGATGGTGTATGGATGATATAGAGACAATACCCAATTTTTCACCAGCCTGTAACACCCTGCTAGATACATCCTTGTTGGATAAAAAATTACCATTTCTAATTACTGAGATTCACAATAATTTATCTCCCACAGAGGTATCTAACTGTAATATAAATATGCTTTACAATAGACAGCAAACTAACATGAGTCATATGTGGTCCAATTTTAGCCTGGAATCAACCCTAAGTGATATGGAGCTTATATGATTATTTTGTTATTCTGTTGTTTTGTCTGTCGGTGTATGTCCTTCACAGATTTTGTAAGCCTTTGCCAGTTTGACAAGTCAAGTGGAGAAATGATACACAAATCTCAAAGACATTATGTTTTCTGAAATTTCATGAGAATTCAAGGAGCAGAAGAGACAATTTGTCTCTTGACTAATGTCACCACTAATTTCACAGTTTTGCTTGAGCCTCTTACAATGACACATCTCTTCACTGGTGGCTCAGCACATGGAAGTCGGCCCGGCATACAGACAGGAGGAAAGCACTGCAGGTGACTTTGGCAGGAGGGAGAGATCCAGAGGACTCACTGGAAATAAACAGGGAGAACAAACACCCCTCCCTAGGCAACCAGGCCTCATCAGCTATGCTGCTTAAGCAACAGCATGTTCCTTGTAGGAAAAAGACACCAACCTGCTTTTATAAGCCCATCTGCCTAAAGCTGAGTAAAACTTGACATATATCTTAGTATTAACAGCTGACAAACTTTTTATTTCCCAAACAAACATATTCAACTTTATACAAACAACCTTCTCATACCTGTCTGTGTTCCTACCGCTGTTCCTCGGCATTATTACAAATTATCTAAAGCAGTATGAATGGGTTTAAGTCTTTCCTGGTTGACGCCTTTCACACATACTGTAACCTTTTAGGTTACCTGAGACTGCAGACTTAAACCCCAGCCCTTCACCAGCCCCTCACGTGGAGATAATGGAGCGCTGTTCTCCTCGGGGTGCCTCTCAGCAGCGGCACCGCATTCCTGCTCCTCCCGATCACAGCGCAGAGCTGCAGCTTCTCAGGTATTTTGGACTTCACTTAATCCTTTCCACCTCATTTTAGACCCGCACCCCATCCAGGACTTCAGATTAAGACCTCCTTGCTGTCAGGTACTACCAGCACTGCCGTTTCCCTGAAAGTCCCCCATTTTACTCCCTCTTTTCTATTTCGCACACCGAGCATCTCTCCTCACGAGCGGGGTTATCCGACCCGGCACAGTCGCTGCGGAGAGCGGCGCTGGGATCGTGTGACACAGAGGGAACCCGCCCGGCCTGCAGCCGCTCCCGGCGCTGCCAGCCGGGCTCCACAGCCCCACCGCCGGGCTCCTGCCACCTCCTCCCGAGAGAGCGGCGTGATCCCGGCTGGCTCTCTCGGGAAAGCTGCCTAGCTTTCCTGCCGCGACGCCCAGGTCGCTCGGTGTCTCCTGGAGGGGCAGACGGCGGCCGCGCCCGCCA
>VWYP01030871.1:64163-341199 GCA_013400435.1 Pycnonotus jocosus | reverse complement strand
GGGCTCCCCCTTCCCCTCCGCCGTCCGCGCCTCTCCCCCCGCTCCTCGGAGCGCGGTCGCCAGCCGGCGGCTGCCCGCCTTGCCGCCGCCGTCGCTTAGCGCCCGATGGCAGACAAAGCCGCCTTCCCACCTGCAGCCCCGGCCCCCTCCCCGCCCCTGGCGGCCCCGGGGACCGAGGAGCGGGCCGGCTGCCCTGCCGGGGACGGGCGTGGGGAGCGACACTGGCCCGCGGAGCGCCAGCAAACTTATTTTTAGATGTGCTTCCCATCACAATGCGTCTTAAAAATAGCACCGTTCTTATTCAAGGAGTGGGGAATAAACTGGTTCTGGAGGCCTCGTGGTGGCTTTTTTTTTTTTTTTAAGCCTTTTCTTTTGTAGACAGAAAAAAAAATGTTTCAGTGGTATAGACAACTGTGGACCAGTTAATATCCACAGGTGCACCCAGGATGCTTTTACTGCATCTTCATTAAGGTCACCCCTGAAGCGTGTGAACAAAGGTACTCATGGCGTTGTCCTCTGCAGTGTGTCTTCTGTGTGAGACGCGAGGTCTGATGTACGTGCACACCTGATTCATGCAATACTTCCTGTAGGGTCACTCGAGCTTTTTTTGGATCTGTCGTTTCCTTCGTTTTCTGTCCTGTCACTCCAAACGCCTGCAACATGTGGGTGATGCAGGCTGATGGAGTGATAACAGCCTGCAAGCATCAGAGCTGTTTATTACTTTGTAAATGAATCTTCTGCTTTTGTTTTAGCTACTGTATCTCAGCAGACTCTGGTGATGGAACTACCATAAAATAAATGGGTCTTATGCGCCAAATGTGTAATATTACATCATTTGTATCAATGACCTCATCACGATTGCTTGCAAAACAGAGTTCTGATTTTTATTTTGAAGCCGCTTCAAATAATTGAGAGACTTGTGTAAAATGAAGCATAAATGAAAATGGAAAAGTACACCTCCAATAAGAACAAGAACTTTAGGGGAAAAAAGGACTGAATTGTAGAGTATTTTAAATTGCAAAGGTCCTCTGGATGTCACCTAGTTCTGTCTCCACACTCAAAGCAAGCCCACTTGGGTAATGTTTCTCAGACTTTATCCATGTGAGTTTGGAGTATTTCCAGGGATGGAAATTGAGTATGGTGGTGCCAGTGCCTGACCATCTTTGTGGTGATTTTTTTTTTTCTTAATCTATTATCAATTTCCTGTGTTGCAGTTTGTTTGTGTTTCTTATTCTGCCACTGTCCACCTCTCATCCAACCATGGGTGATCATGGATGATGGATACTCATGTACATCTGTAGTTTTAGACAGTAGAAGAAACCATGCTAGTGTGTTGAACCAAATAACTGATTGTTTCATGATTTCATTTTAAGTATAATAGCTAAATTTTATTCTTATACATCAGAAATTTATTAATCCCAAACATTTGCTTAACATTTGCTATTTATTTGAATGTGGTTATAGCAGATTAGCATATCAATTCAAAATGTATAAACACGTGATGAAGATTATTTGTTGGTGCTTTCCTTAAATAAATGTCTCAAATAATTTACCCATCTCTGTCCACTGGCCTTGTGTTCCTTAACCTGAAATTGAGATTGCTTGCTCCCAACTTCTGCTAGAGTCCTTTCACCATCAGCAGTGTCATATATAGTCTCTTAGAATGACAGAGAGTGTACTCATTTTAACAGAAGGAAGGCTTTTTTGCTTTAGTCTTGAAATAGATCTTCCTTGGGAAGGGATGTGCCCTGAACAATACAGTACAATCTGTTATTATGGAGAAGTTGCCTTTGTACTATATAGGCACTGTTGAATGCTCTGGAGTTGGTTGATATTTATGATGCTGTTGATGTGGTAAATGATGTGGGCACCTTTTTTTTTTTTTTTCTTTTTTTGTCCAGCAGGAAAATAATTTAAAAAAAAGCTTCTGCACTGTGCAGAATAAAAATATGCATGTTCTCCACCATGGCACAAGGCTGTCAAAAGAACTTGTTTCTTAATTTGCATAAATTCTTGGATGTTGCTGATAATACCTCAAAAGCAGCGGAATATATTTGTAATGTGATTTATAGCGTGTCACTTCTGGACATGTCTGGGTAGAATTTCAAAACATTAGGATGGTGCTGCTTAATAGCAAATGCTTTTGAGTAACTCATGCTTTCCATTAGAGCCGTATCAAATAATTTATTAGAAGCCGTTTGAACGACTGGCTGCACTGAATTTGATGATATTTAGAATCATTTGATAAATAATTTAACCTATGTTTCCAGATAGCAGCTGCCTTTTTATAATGATGGGAACACCTGATGGGTCCATTCATTGACTTGTATTAATTGTAGTGAGCTTCCACTCAGGGAGAAATCAAATCTATGGTTTGGGTTTTTTTGTGGTGTTGTTTTATATTATTTTATTTAGCCCTGTAATGACTGTGTGAGTCTTAGATACTCTTGACATTTATAACTCTCTTCTGCAAGCTTACTAAACTCTAGATTATGTATTCAAGATTTTAAATTTTACCACCACTAGTATTTTACATCTTTTAAAATGGTATTTTCTATTTAAAATGTGGTCTGCTTACTCTGTTTATGTTTTTCCCTGTATTAATCTCCTGCTAGCATGTTATTATGGTAAAATAAATAAATAAGTGACATATTACACTTCCACAAAATAAAACTTTTTTGGGCATATAAAGGCTGTATTTTATTTGACAGTATTTGAGGGTAATTTGCATAGTTGGAAAAACAGTTTATTTTGGACTGTTAAGATCAAAGTCTTGGAAGTGGTGATCATCAGGATAGCAGTGATTCATACAATAAATTTCAATTTGAATTTGATCAACAACATAAAACTGGGAATGCTCTTGTTAGACTCACAAATTTGAGTTTGCTTATTGTAGTGCATACAGAAAGGCTGTCAGTGGCTTTAACTTTATTGTTATGGGACAGAATTTCATAATGCAGCTCATACGCTTTCAGATAATTTTATGGCCTGGAGGACTGAATGTTGGAACGGCTGTGCTAGATTAAAACTGGGGTCTGTGACAATGACTAATAAAACATGCTTCAGAGGGAATTGTGAGAACAAATGGGGGGTAATTTGCATCCCCTGCTCAAGGTGAATATGATGCTTTGTAGTTTGGAATTGGCTTAAAACCGGAATAATGTTCAATAGCCTCTTCAGATGTTATTATGCATAATTATGATAATTTTGGACATACTTGTTGCTGATATAAGTAACCAGTCTTGATCTGTGGCTAATTTGGGGGGCAAATAGTTTATGCTGGTGTTTTGTTTGCTTGCTTGTTGCCAGACTGCTTTTAGACTCAGGCCAAATTCATTTATTATTTTCCACCAGATTCAATGACTGGGGCTAATGTGACATTTGGGAAAAAGAGGTTCTTCTGCCCACAAAGTTTGTAGTTTGAGCTGTAGTGGGGACAACACTCATCTGGGTGTGAAACCTGCCCAGTTGCATATTGCTTTTCTGTTTGTGTTGGAGCAAGGTCTGGAACAGAAACTGTTTCTCAGAGAATCCAATTATCACCAGTTTGTAGGAAGGTCTGGGGTGTGTATCTCTGTTTCTCTTGTGGAATTGACATAGTGACCATGCCTGTATTTGCTAATTAGGTCTTTTATTTGGACTTGGAAAGCTTGTGAAGTTTGTGTTCCAACAGCTGTTCTAGTGTGTGTTCAGGTATTTTAAAAATAAACAGCATCTACAAGAAAGCCTGAAATTACACTGATACATACTAACTTGAGTCTCCTGAGCTCTGGGCTTGACTGAAAAGTCAGGGTAAAAAAGCATTTTTATAGTATAGTCTGTTCCTGAATATTGCTTAATTCCAGTATCATGTCATCTTGAATGAGGGATGCTTATCATCTCTCATTTGTTCTAAGCAATTTCTTCTAAATACTGTTAGGTTCTTGGTGTTGATGGCTCCTGGTAAGAATAGGTTATGTGCTGTATGAGTATGTATTTATGAACTTGCCATTGTGAGGTGGAATGGCACCAGTCAGTATTTTTTAGTGAACATCTGTGAGTCTAAGAATAAATTTCATTATGTTATCCATTAGGATTTTTTAATGACTTTTTTGAACTTTATATATTTCACATGCAGCCCCATGGAGGGTTTTGAATTGATGAAAATCCGCAGTTCCTACCACAAGCTCCTGACAGGCTCTGTACTATGTTTGAGGACTTATATGTTTGAATTTTGATTGAAATTTCAGATGGTGCTGTTCCAAATCAGTGTTCCCTCAGGTTCTGTATGTGGTGGATGGCTTTACCTTTCTCTTTTCCTTAAAGAAATTCTTTATTTGCATATATACACCCAACTGCCCCTGAAGGGAGTGCAGTTGCTCCTGCTCGAGAGTTACCTTTCCTAGACTAGAAGTCAGTAGGCTGCTGTGTTAATGCCATGAAAACTCCACCGGTTTAAGTTATCAGTCACTAATATTTGTGTCAATGTACAATCCAAACCCGTTTTTCACAAAATGCTTTGTGTTTGCATCGTGACCACACATTCTGTTCTCATCAGTGCTGGCATCGCTGCTGCAAGCACGAGACTGCTATAGATGGCAGCGTCAGGCTGGGGAAACGGTGCAAGAATTTCTGGTGACTACAGGCACAGGAGGTGAGAGCTAAATTTAAAACCTGGATTTCTGTCCCTAGTGATTGTGTATTCTTTCCCAAAGCAGCACTGATAAAAATCATAGCTTTTATTGACTTTTTGTTGTATTATCCCTGTCAACCAAGAAATGTTCTTAAGTGCTTCAGGCAAACGTCTAAAAGGAGGGTTAAAAATGTAGTAGATGTTTACTGTCATACTTAAGGCTTACTTCTTGGAAATTTGTACTTCAGAAAAAAAGATTCTTACAAACCTCTTAACATATTTTTAAACGAGCTGGAACAAAATGTGATATTACAAATAGTATTACTAATGTCTATTAAATATTAGCCCATGCTTCATGGTAGAGCTTTTTATTTTCTTTCAGTTACGTAAGAGCACAGGTAATTAGAGTGCTTTGAAAGGAGTTTAAATACAAGTGTCAGTTGTCATCGTAAAGGAGTGATTGTTAGGATGTGGATTTATTTTGTTATTTGCATCATAATACATGGTTTGTCTTGGAGTAGCAATTGCAAGACCCTCATACCAAGCCATGACAGAGCATACAAATTTGGCAGGAGATTCCAAACTGGAGCACCTCGCAGGAGTAAGATTGAAACTTGTAAGGAAGTGGAAGCAGTGCTACAGAGTATTGCTGTCTTTTAAGTTAAATAATAGGTGTATTCTTATTTAGATAGAAATTACTTTTCAAAGATAGGCTCTTTGCACAACAGATCCATGAAAAAGAGTATTTGTCTCACCTTGTAAAAGGCTTTATTTGGAAACAGAACACCTCTATTCCTTCATTGCAGGACTTTCACTGTGATAATTTTATGTGTACCTGACAAGCTGTATTAAAGCAATGGAGTGACATTTGGGTTTGGTTTTTTTACTTTGATGAAATCAGCTGCTACATCCTTAACATTTTGTTTTCAGATGTTAACTAAAAAGCTGATTACATGCAAAAGCAAAAATATTTTGAGTATATGATATTATTCTTCGGAAAGAGTACTGGACACTTGTGTACTTGGCATAAGGGAAGTACAAACTGGTGCTTTCAGGAAGCAAGCTAAATTTCTCCTCTGGTAGGAACAGGCTTAACTTGTCGAGACTGACGAGCTTAGGGCAAGAGCATGACTTTAACCTCTGTGCGTGTGATGAAATACCACAAATGGTGCTGTAGTTAGTGTTGGCATTGAGGGTGAAATAACAGACAACAAGTAACAATTGTTTGTAATTGTGCCATAGCTGCCTAGACTGTTCCTAAGTCAGTGATTCTATACATTGCTGTTTAAAAGGCAGTTTTAACAGACTTCACAGAATTCATCAGTGCCACTTTTTTTTTTTCCCCCACAGCATGTTGGTGTTTGAAATGAGTTAGAAGGAAAGTTGTATGCTTAGCATTTGTTCACAGATTATATAATGGATGTGGTTAATCTATAGATGCACTGTCAATTTGGTTATTATTGAATGAACATTTTCAGTATCTTAAAATTCTTCATCTTATATACATAAAAAGTTGTATGCATTGGGATATTTGTAGTTGTAGATGTTCCAAGAGATGGATTGTTTTGGCGATTAATAGCTTCATTAAGCAACTTGTATTAGAAGATTGAAAATTAAAATAACATGATTCACATCTTTCATATTATATTTGCCTATTTCTTCTGTCTCCTGATTAAACGTGATCACCATTAAGAGCAAGTATGCCCTCCTGTGAAGTCTAGAGTTAGTAAAGCTCATTTTCTTATGAATTTATATTTTATGGTTCCTATGATGGTTATGATCAGTGTTTTTATTATCTTGAAGGCATGGTAAGGTTTTTCTCCATGTGGACTTTGCTAATGTATAATATGATGTGAATCCCTACTCCAGCCTTCATCTCATTCAGGGCATCTATTGGAGCTGTTTGTCAGAAGCTTGTTCTTCACTTGGCCATCTGTTTCTGTAAAGCATGTAGCAATTTAACCACCTTAGAGGCTGCTATCCTGTCAAAAATCAGTAATATCTGTCAAGTGGTTCAAAACTGTTGGGAGGGGAAGAGTGAGATGTTCGCAGACCTCGTGATCACATAAGCTTCTTAGCTTTAGCAAAGCAGACCTGAAATCTGTATTTTAATTATTCTGCAGCACTTGGGATTCTGATGCTCTCCTTAAAGAGATATATCCTCAAAAAGAAAATTGTTTGTGTAAGAAAAGTTTAAAAGTACTGAAACGAGATAATATTTCTTATAATGCTTAGTGTCAATAGGACACTTCTAAAAATATTGACTTATTTTTAATAACTGTCAGACCCACATTTTTTTCCCCTGTGGGTTCTAAGATTTCATGGATATTTTGTAAGCAGCAATAGCTACAATTAATTCAGGCAAAACATTTTGATGAGTGTTTATTTTACTTACTATCCTTTACTTGATATCCTTCAGCTTAATATCCTGAAGGTCTGCAAGAGTTTGTACCAGGAGTGCAGAGTCACATGTAGGATTGGGTCACCTGTAAAGGAGAGTAGCTTCAACATATACTGTAAATACAAGGCTCCTGCTTCCCCTACTAGAATTACTTGTGGAGTCACATACTCCAGCACAATGTTTGTCTCAGTTTTTTTATTATGTGTTATTTCAGTCCTGGTCTGTTGCAGTGTCATTCAGCAATCTTGTTCTGGAAGTCATATTACAGAAGTCATCTTGAAATTAATCCATGCCATGCAAATAGGAAGTTGTCCCATAACAAATTAAAATCAATATCCTGCTTCTTTAATTGCAGAAAGAAGAATAGAAAACTGTTTTCTGTCAATAATGATAAATCACAGTTAAACCTTGCAGGACTCTGAAGTGTGCTATTGGTATTGACGTGCCGTACATTCTCAGGAGTTGTTTTACTGTGAAAACAGGAGGTGAGAAGTAAAATCCCAAAGAGAGATAAAAGAAAAGCAAAGATTTTAAATATAAATGTCATTTTTAATTTAAGGAAACTTGATAGATTGATGGGAAGGCATTGGAGGGGTGAGACTGGACAGAGGTGGAATGAATGAAGAGCAGAATAAAGAGTGAAGGAGAAGAAATTACCATTTATGGGGAAAAAAATGAGGGTCAGTAAAGCTTTTTGAAAATCATTGGTGTCCCAGTTAAAATAGAGCACAGACCTCTGAATATACTAATTTGAATACATTCTTCAAAAGGATCTGCATTGTTCTTAGATTGATGTCAAACTGACTTTTTGAATACCTTCTTAGATTTCATTGCACGATTTGTTAGCTGTAACTAATTTGCTAGCTGTAAAGCATCTTGGCCTGAATCTTCACTTCTCAAATTTTGTCTCATAAAAAGATAAAGTAAAATACTTTGTAAGTCTGGACAAGCAGTGTCAAAACCATGTGAGAATTCTGTATGGCTGATTTTCCCTGTTTAGGAACAATACTGGAAGGCTTACACAACTTCCTGTCCCCAGTCTAAGCATGGTAAGTAAAACAGCTATGGCCATTTACAGTAGTCTCATTAGGTAAGTGCCCTTCAGAACAAAAATGAATATTTTATTTTGCGCTTGCAGTTTCTAAAATACTTACTAACATCATCTCAGAAGGTAAAAATGCACAAATTGTTTTCATGCCTTATACGCATAGTGTACCCTGTTGGAAAACACTGTTGTCATGCTATCATAAAAGGATGAGAGGACAGCTGCCTGTATATTTAGCCCTGACTTGTCTTGTGTCAGACTGAGTATTTCTGGAAGGGGGAGAGAAGGTCATTTACCCCCAAGGAAGCCGTGATCCAACTGGAGCAGCTTCTGAGGTGTAACAAGGAGCAGGAAGGAGGGAGCAAATGAGAAGGTGCAGTGCTGGTGAAGTTTGGCAGATGGAGAAGAATAGCTCTGCCCCCAGCAGAAGTCAGTTCTCAGCAGCTCCATCTGTACCTGGACACGTTGCTAAGCTGAGCTCAGCCTGGAGCAGCTCTCTTGTACAGAGCATGAATCCAGGCCCAAGGACAAGCTGAGTGGTGAACAGTGTAAAGAGTTGGTTTGGTGCTCAGGATGGTTTCTTCTACTGCCATTTGCTCTCTGGTAAAAAATTTTTAGGGCACTAAAGCTGTATATAGGCATATGGAGATACCAAATTCTTAGTTATGTTATTTAGAACAAGTTGTTCCAAATTATTTGTTAGTCCTTGGAGGAAACTATATGTATATTCTTTGCCCAAGGAAGTGAAGATTGATGAAGATTGCTGGGCAGGAAGTAAGGACCAGAGGAAGGCATGTTTCCCACAGGGCCATAGCTATGGGTTAGATTTGGTTCTGAGCTTTTTTTAATAGTGTCAACTGGCAACAAACCAGCTGGAATTCTTGTTGTGCTCAGTCACATTGCTCAAGGTTACTATTTTTGTATTTTAATTAAATACAACTTCAGAGCCAAAAAGCTATGGTCTGGGGCGGGGGGGGGGGGGGGGTTCTTTTGTTCTTTCTTTCTCTCTGTTTTAGGAGGGATGGGGAAGCAAGACTGTTTTCATCAGAATTCTGCATTGGGTCTTAGCTAATTTCAATAATTCAGCTAATTTTGCTAATTTCATTAGCAAATTCTAATGCAGTTTACACAAATAAGAGGCCAAAAGGAACAAGCAAAAACATATTCTTATCTCTGACAGATTGCACAGTGAGCAAAGTTCTTTGTAAATACAGGTATTGAACATGATGGCATTATTAACTTTTGCTAGCTTTCCACTGATTTTTTTGAGTGAATTTACAATTTAAATTTATAAGCATATTTAGATAGTGAGAGGGGGATTTTAATACATATATTATAAAAAATGGGAAAGACTAAAATTTCCTTAGTTCATACAGTCAAAGTTGTCAGTAGAGAGAAACAGTGTAGAAAGTGAATGTTGCTGTAGCTGGCTATTTTTCGTTTTCTTTAGAGTGATTTCCATGCTATCCTTTTCCTATCACTACTGTCTTTCTTCTGCCTTTTAAGCATTGATGTGGAGTCTTTCTTCCCTTAATAATTCTGGTCTAGTAATTCACATGCTAATACTTAGCTTTGAGGTATATAGTAACAGGATCTACAGTCCCACTATTCACAAATGAATCTCCATTCTTTAAACAATCTGATTATGTTCCCCATCCCTTGGGAGGATCCCCAGTGCTGCCTCCAGGACTCTAGAACAATTTGTGACTGATGAAAGTGTGATGGTCCTCAGGCCAGTGAATCCACCTGAGAAGGCACCCTGTAAAAATGATGTCTGAAGCATTCTATAATGCTACTACTCTTCTTTTCATTTCTGCCACTATTAAAAAGTGAAGGAAATGAGGAAATGGCCAAGCTGGTTGCCTGTTGTTTTAATAAATTTGCATAAATCACATAGGTGGTTTGTTTTTTCTTTTCCCCTCTTGGAGATGGGGAAGAATAGATATATCCTTAATATGTCATGTAAGCCATATTTGAGCATTGCTGTGGCAGGTAGTTCCTTGTATACAATTTATGTTGTTATTACAGTAGTAGTTAGAGTAGGTTAAAACTGTAAATAAGCATTTTGTTCTCATAATAAAAACTGTGTTTGAAAAAGAGTGTAAAAGGCAATAGTTAAACTGCTACCTATTGATTGAGTACTGTGATACTGTGCTCGGTGTAAAGTTAATATTGAGGACGGCAGGTTACTTTGCTTAGCAGAAATTACAGAAGATTCTGAATAAGTTTGTGTTATGTGAAATATATTAGTGTTGACATATATTAGGTTCTACTTTGTTGACAAAGGGAGTGAAATAAAATACATATACATCATTAGGACATCAGAGTAAATATCCCTCTGTGTTGATGGCTTGATAGATAAGCCAGGCCCTGCAATTATTTTTTTCCTGACCCAACCGGTTATGAGCAAAGACATGGAGATCTCTGTTTATGTGAAGCCATTTGCAGTCAAGGAAGAGAACAGAAACTGGAGATTGTCAGCAATGATAGACTTTGGAAAACCTTCCATATAAAGCAAGACTGAGAAGATTGGCACTTTTCAACTTTTCCCATTAGAACTATATGCAGAATACTAGCAGTAATAGGGAAGGGGAATTGTGTTTTCTGTCTGTCCTTTTTGATGAAAGACTAAAGTCTGTGTAATAAACTAAAAAAAATATTCAAGTATGCAAGAACTTCTTTTTAGATGGTGTGTCCTTAGTTTATGTAATTAACTGACAAAAAATCTGACCAGTGAGAAGATGCTATTATTTCTACAACAAAATATTACATGTTAAAATGCAATACACACACTTAAGTATTCTTGAAGCTATTTCTTCTGTAAATCTTTGCACTTGAAAATAAAAGCAAACTAGTTGGAGCATCTAAAGAGACATTTTCCCAATCCAGAACTGTCCGCTGACGAATTTCTTGCACCTTCTGTCAAACCATCTGCCACAGGCTAATGAACAGACAGTGTGCTGGATTAGATGTAGCACTTGTATGAGCTATTTTGATAGCTCCTGTGTTCCTTTCGGTGGGAACTCTGTCATTAATGAAGCTTAGAGTTAAAATTTTGAGGGCAGGGGTGGGTGAAGTGTTCTTTCTTTGAGCCTTCCACACTGCAGGATACCGTTGACAGAGAGGAGCAACAAACTCACATCGCTGTTTCTGAGCATGTTTCGATGTTTTCTTATAAGCCTTCATTTAGCAAAAGAACACCTCAGTAACCTGTGTCACCTGCCCTTGGGAAGTAATGACGGAATTGAGAGGATTGCAGAGTTGTACCAGTTTTGGGCTGGGGATCTTCATAATTCCAGGCACCAAACATCACTCTGTAGTACAAAGCGGATACCAGAGCTGGAGCTACAGCCTAGCTGGAACAAATACAAGCTCCTCATTCCTCTGTCTCTGAGGAATCACCACCATGACCTCTTAGAGTTTCTTCCTGCTGTGTCTCTGGGCAAGATACCACATTGTGTGAGCTTACACTGGCAGGCAGTGCAACAACCACAAATTTGCAGCTAGAAAACAAATAAGAAATTTATTTCTATTACCTTGCTAAGTGGGGGATCCACCAGCAAGACTCAGGCAGAAGCACACAAGTGGAGAGGCAGGCACAGTTAAGTTTTGGTCCAATGCTAGAGAATTACTGCTTGCAGTTTACACAGGTTTATTGAGGGCAATTCCAGCTGCAAGGTCATTTGAGCGATTTACAGTCCTTCTCACCAGTCTTTGACTTTTTAACACATTCCTCCCAGCACACACAAGTATTTTTTCCAGTAGCAGACACAGATCTTGTGTTTGAAGCTCCCTCTTTACAGACTAGTAGAGAAAGTGTTCATTTATTTAATTAATTCCAGCATATGTCCTCCTTATTCTTAGATATGCTTAATAGGTGTATTTGTGAGGGATCCAGTTTTACTTTAGGTCAGTCATTCTTGCATTTTTTCAGGATTAAGAAAAGGTTAATGATGCTGTTTGGTCACTCTTCAGTGATTCCTACAATTACTGGTGAAATGGGAGCAGCTCACAAACATCAAAGATCAGTACCAACAACAGTAGGTGGAAGTGACTGGCTTACCATCAAAGCTGTCAGCACTGCTGGTGGGTTTCCAGTCTCTAGACCTGCTCATGATCAAAGCAAAAGCCCATCACTGAGCTCTAAGGACAAAGGAGCAGTGAACCAAAGGTTGCTCTTCCTACAGTGTGGTAGCTGCAGGAAGAGCGTCCTTTCTGCCTGCTAAACCAGTCTTTCAGGCAGCTGGACTGAATCGTGTTGACCTGTCAAGAGTTCTTGCTGGAAGCTTTTGCCATACTACATTTGCTCTCTATACAATAATATTTGGCTCATCATTACTGGCATTTTGCATGTAGATCAACAATGCAATTTTTTCTTTTGTTCCATTGTTGTTTTTTATCAAGTGTTGAAGAGTGAGCATGCCCAGGTGTTCCTCAGCACTGCAGGTGCTTCCTTCCTAGCAGAAATTCTGATGGCTTAAATTTTTGGTTAAATCAGCTATGACCTAATGATGCCACTGCAAGAAAATCCACAAAGGGAAACACCATTATGGTCGTGTTGGAACAGTCTGTGCGTTGTGCCTGCATGCGTTGTGTTAATAACCAATCATTGGAACTAATTGATTTTTTGCTCAATCTGATACACAGCCTGTTATCTTTGATGTATTTAATGAAGTCTCTTAATACAGTAAGTTGTGCACATATAATAAAAAAAAAAGTTGTGTAAGATAGTGCACAAACAACAACAACAAAAAGCTGTGGGCATGACTGAAAGATCAACCTATTTCAGTCCATGCTTTGTGTCCTAGCATAACTTGACTGACTTCATGCTTTCAGTGTGCCTACTTTCAATAAACTGACCAGCTTAGTTTACATAACTGTTAAAGAGGGCAAGAGTCATTGCAGTTCATTTGTCATTCCTCATCTCCCCCAGCTGTGCATACATCCATGGAAGTTAAAAGTAGATTTGGAGATTTTCTGTAGTTAATGTGACTGGGTTGTGATCTCCATTTCATACTTGAAAAGGCTCTGACATCTCTGTGTACTTATTTTCATTCTTTTGTATGTAGGGATGTCAATTAAACTCAGAAGCTAAAGTTGCTAATCATAGGCATTCTGGTGACCAGCTAGGGCATGATACTGTGTAATGCAATTCTGTAGTGAATCTCCTTAATTTTTACATAGGGTGTAGCTAAATGAGCTGACTGATCTGTTACAATTCCTTTAGGGTTTTTTTTTTCTCTCTCTGCCTCTTTATTTAGCAGCTTAAATGCTTTAAAACCATTGTTGTTTCTTGAAGCATATTCAAATTTCTTTGGTATTTGGGGGGTGGGGAACAGATTTCAGCATCTGTCTCAGTTTTGTTTGTCCCAAGCAAGGCCATGAAAGGGTAACTAATTTCATCCATGTGAGAGCTGTATCCTCCCCAGCTGAAACCTGCAGCATCTCAAGGAGCACTGGACACTTGAGTGTGTGTGAAACTAAATCAAGACACTAATGTCATATAAGAGACATAAAACTGTTACAGTATCCCAGAGCTACAATATCCTAATAATTGCTGACACGTGTCCTCTGCAATGTCTTGAGGAAAAATACTAAAGTCAGAAATTTTATGGCATTTGATGCTCTTAAGGAGGAAAGGAACATAATTTAATGAACTTTTCTGATGTGAGCTGTACTGTAACTCTTTTAAATTCACCTGTATCCTTGCTGCTGCTGAAAGGATCAATCCTACTCAACATCAATGAGTGCATTAGGCTTTAATAGCAATTTGGGTTGGGTCCAGTTATCATGACAAGTAATCTTTCAGATCAAAATCATCTTAAAATTTGGAGTGTAGTCACATCTATCTTTGAATAGATAGTCTTGCTGGTTTTAATTAAGTTGGAACTATTTTATTTTTATTTAATTTCCACTTAAACCTATCAGTCATAACCAGAATATACTGCATCCAGTAACTGTCTGGCCTTTTCTTTTCTAAAAGATCCGAAAGCTTAATTAAGTTTTTATTAGTGTGTATAGTGCAGATTGTGGTAGGTGTGTTGTTAATTTTTTTTTTTTTAAGATTGAAAATAAATCCACTCTAGCTTGCCTTATATAACCTCACACTTCTGAATATCAGCTGTGGAATACTGCTCTACAATTTAAATTTAAAAAATCCCTGTACTAAGTCTCCATCATTGGGCTATGTATGATTCAAGTTCCTGTGGATTCAGGATACATATGATTCAGATTCAGATTCCTGTGGATTTTGCTGCTGGTCAGATGGAAAACTACCTTAAATAGCAAAATAACACTTTCCACCATTGTCTTGCTTAATATTCATCATAGAAGTTTTATGACTTAAACAAAGAGATTATTGAGACTTACTTGGTGGTTAGAGTGAAAGATAAAAAACATAGCTTTTTTTACATAACAATGTTAAAATAGCGAAATTGTTTAAGGCAAGATTTTCAAATAGCAGTTTAGTTTATTTGCTGTTTCTTGAAATAAACATTTTCTTCTCTAAAGTATTTTCCATATTTCTTCAATAAATTCTAAAGTTTCATGCTAAGCTCAACAATAGGGTCTCATTTGAGGATGGTGATAGCTTTCAGAATGTCTAGTAGAAATTCTTCAGTATTATCAGTTCCTGTGGTTAGGCTTTTATTAAAAAATCCTGCTTATTAGCATGAATAGTTACTTTACCATTATAATTTAATTAGGAAGTATAATTTGTATAGGTGGGATTGTACATTTCTCCTTTTGGGTTGAGGTTAGAACAGGAGTCAAAACAATTCCAACTTCAAGTTCTGAAACCTTTTTTCTTAGGTTTGTGCGATGTGTTTGCCACCTGAGCTTGGCTGTCTGTGAGACCATCCCTTCAAAGCCTTGTAGTCAAATTGTATTGTGATCTGAGAGTACTGTGCTTCATTACTGGGTTTATAATCCATGGTTGTAAATAGTGCAAATTGCATGGTAAGAAGTGGCTCCTAATGTAATTTGGTACATGTGCAATGCAGTGTATGAATGAGGAGATTGAGTCAAGAGCCCAAGTTTTGCCTTGTGTGTGGTCACGATTGTCCAGTTCTTTGGCAAGCTCTGAGGAAATCCCTGAAAACTGGGGACTTAGTGTTTGTGCAGGAGTAAGGAAGCTGAAGCAGGAAAAGTTTAGAGCTGAACTCTAAGTTTAATCCTAGGGCGCTCTGTTGCTGTTGGAGCAGCTTCTGCTCTCTGAAAGATGTGCAATGTAGTGGATTATATTCACATATGGAGCATTATGGTTAACTGTATTGGAAATGTGTGCATCACTGGCTGGCTCAAAATATGAAGGTGTGGTGACCTTGTCACTGATGCATAGGAAAAGGTATTTTAAAAATCCTGATTACATGCATTTTTCAGTGGTATTTTGAGTCTTCCCTCCACAACCAATTCCCTCAGTTTATATACATGATGTTCTATGGTATGGAATATCTCTTCAGCCAGTTTGAGTCAGCTGTCTCAGTCATGCTCTGTCCCAGCTTTTAATGCACCTGCTCACTGAGCAACTATGGGAAACTGCAAAGTCCTTGACTTAGGGTGAGCACTACTTAGCAACAACCAAAACATCACAGCATTATCAACATTATTCTCATACTGAATCCAAACACAGCACTGTACCAGCTACTAAGAAGATAATTAACTCCATCTCAGCTGAAACCAAAGGGAGGCTGCCAACACTCGAAGGTGACACCACGTGTAGTCCCACACTTCCCAAACAAGAAGAGTGGAGCAGTCTTGACAGAGTCCAGCATCAGCCAACAAAGAACCCCCTTTGCCTTGTGGTCTTGTGGTCATGAAGCAACTTCCTTTTAACTGTGGGGAAGATAAGGAATGTTAAAGGGAAATATGACGCAGTTCATAATTTTAACCAAGGACAATATGGGAACAATATTAAGGACTTACTGGGAAGGGACATGAACTGTCTGTGTATATCACAGTTTCTGTGCTGTTAATACTGTAGTGAGATTTTACATATTAGAGAAGCATTAAGATTTTTATATATTATAAAATCCTTAGAAATTGCAGTCAGGGTGATAATGAGATGCTCAAAAGCATAACTTTAATCAGTGCTTCATAGAGACCCCAGCAGAGGTATCACACATTGAACACTTTGTGAAAAAGCAAGAGTTGGGAAACAAGAAATGTTGGGTGTTCTGCTTTACAAGGTGAGGGGAGAAACCTTGCAGCACTAAAAGCATTAAAGGTGTCTCTTCTGGATTAATGAGCTACATAAACAATTTTCACAGTCTGGAGGGGAAAGGAAGCATGATTGTGTGAGGGAACAGCTATAAGAAGGCCAGAATTAACAGCATCAAGAGTGTTGGAGAAACACAGAGGAAATGGATGAAGAAAAAGCTAATTAGAAAAAAAGAAGAAAGCAATCAGAAAGAAAAAAATCACTGAAACCTGGGCTGGGCTGGGGCCAAATGAGCTAGAAAAAGGTGCATTTATATGTGTATATATATGTTTAATAATGCTGGAAAACATAAAGAAGCAGAAAGAAAACATTGAAATTGTATCATACCAAGAAGACTGTCAGATATGACGTATTTAAATTAAGGTACTTGCTGAAAACAAGTGAAATAGTTCTAAAACTGACATGTGACTTTAAAATTTATGGGTTTTGGAAGGTCAACCATTTCCCAGTTTGTGAATAGATCACAGAAGAGATATTGCATCCAGACATTAAAATCTATTGTGAATTTTGCTAGTGGTAATTCAAAGCTACATATCTATATTTAGCAGTAGGAGAAGAACCGGCTGGTTCTTAGAGAGTTACCATCTCAATATTGCCAAGCAAATGAAAATGTATTGATATCTTGGTTCATGATGTAATAAGAGAGACATGTCTATGTTCATGGTGTAATAAGTAGAATATTAAGTAATTCAGCAGCTAGGTCTAATATTAGTTTACAGCTTCCCTGATTAAGGCTAGGAAAGGAAGAATAGTGTTACCATGGTGAAGTCTATATGATAAAGTGCCAGAAGAACAAGCTAGTGAATAATTGATACATGCCTAAGATTAGAAACGATCATTTGCAGAGTGTGCTTTGATGTTCATGCATGCCTTTTACTTTAAAAAAGCTCAGAGAAACACATTAGCACAGACTGTGACAGATTTTTGCATGAACTTTTAGGTGAAGTACCAATGGCTTATATGTGGAAAAACACACAAATATGCAGCTACTGCAGTGCTAAGATTGCAAATTCGAGTGTAAGGCAAAAAGTTCCAAAATGGAAAGCTGTTAGTGTGGGATATATTTGGCCGGCCTGCATGTATTACTATTTTTCTTTAAAACAGAACACAAATAAATAAGACTGTTTATCATAAAATTCAGTAAGATAAGTGGGAACTTTGTGCCTGTGTCCTTATCTCCTTCTAGGTTTAGTCATATAATTTTTAAATCTTTAGTTTAGAAGTAATTTAGTAAGATATCCTATACTGTCTTGAAGTAAGGAACAGTAGTTACAAGTCCTGATAAACCTTAAAAACAAACCTTTTTGAAACAGATAAAAATTTGACTGCTCTTGCAGAGGTATCTGAGTAAAGTAATGAAAAGCATTTTTCTCAGATAAACACATAGATCTGCTAGAGCAAAGAACTGCAGGCATCATGCCTTTATAAATAGTTTTGTTTAATGAATGTGTGATTTAGTTTTATAAATGTATCATGGAAATCAGTGAACATACACAATAGTTCTGAATACAGTCTACCTGCCGTATAGCAAACTATACTTCTCATAAATTCCTTTTTAGAAATCTCAGTAGCAAGAGCTACTTTTTCTTATTAATTGTCCCCTTAAATGAAATACATTAAGTTGGCTTGTGTAGAACAATCCTGAGGCTGAGGGTGTTGTTTTTTCTGCTTGCAAGCTGAATGAAATTACTTAGGGGGGAAAAAACATGACCAGTATGGCTTAATCTCTATATAAATACTGCATGGTTAATTTTTAATCTTTTTTTTTTTTTTTTAATTCCTCAAGTTTGCAGGGCATTTTATAGTAATCAATAAAGGAAACATCTGCATGTTCGCTAGTGTAATTTAAGAGTTGGATTAATCTCTGGTTAAGTTAAAAGCAGATTGTGACCATATACCAAAACTAGTTCAATAGTTACTGTGAAATAGTGATGGCAATTATTGAAGGATAGAATTGAGAGATACTGTAAAGAATGATGACAAATGTCAGTATCAGGTTTCATTTTAGGTCACTTACTGTCTAAAATAAGTAAGGAGTAGCATGTAACAAAACGTTTGGATTTGTATTATGTGATGAGGCACTTGATTTCTTTCATTAACATAAAAAACTGCACAGACTTCCTGTGCTTTTTCGTGTTGAAAAATAGACAAACTGACATTAATGACTACAAAGGAATCAAGACATAAAAGCTAAAACGAAAGGGAGAGGGTTTGAATTTCTTAAACATAGTATGGATAGAGAATCATTGCAGTACTTGATACATATAAAAAGGGTCAGCACTTTTTTTTTGTCAGCTGATTTGTAGTACGCCTAAGTATTCTTATTTTCCACAGGCCAATGTATTTAAAGATGGGGTTTCAGACTAGATTTTCGTTGCCTGTCCCAGAACTGAATCGAGTACATTGGTGTTTTATATATTGAATGTTTTATACAGACCAGCCATGGCTTGTGTGCAAGAAACTATTCCAAACTTGTACGCTTTTCATACTCGTGTGCATACTTACCTGCACAATGCTTTAAAAATGGATTTTTACAGAAAAGGAAAGAGGTGTGTGTCTGAAGCAACAATCCATGTACAAGTAATGATAATACTTTGTGAGGTTCTCTTCAAAAAGATCTTGACGTAGAATGGTTGCATTTCCCCCTGCATTCTTCAGTCAGTGTTGTACTTGATATTTGAAAACATCCTTATTAATTGCAAAAAAAGGGTAGGATTTTCCAGCACCTTGAAGGTCTCGGATAAACATGTCATTGGGGAATGTGAACTTGATAAATATACCTTTGAGAACAGACTGGTGAAGGTTACTTTTTGCGGGAAGGGAGTTCTAGCTCGGCAATTAAAATGGAAGTGAAAATGATACAGATCAAAAGCTAATAACTGTAATTACCCTCAAAATTAAAAAGCACTTATCTTTTACCATGGCCCCATCATTAATGAGAGACTCTTCAAGTGAGTGGCAGCTGTTGTCTGGTCCTTGCCTTCCTGTTCATCCCTTTAAAATGAAAGTCTGAGGGCTGCAAAAGTTCCCCTGTGGATGTTGCTGTCGGCAGTTCCTCGTGTGCTGCACCAAACTGGGGTCACCAAACACTTTGTGTGACCAATCCCACTCTGTCCCGTGAGGCACTGCTGGATGGAGCTGATGAGGTCTACTGGTCAGTTAAAATTATGTTTCAAAATTACACACGGTGAAGGAAAACTGTATAATTCCATAAACACTACAGACACTGTTATTTTCCTTAATTAGCTGTTCAGAAGTTTCAAAGTAACATCTTGAAAAAGGTGGCAGCATTGAAGTCTGTCTGGTTTTGTGTGCACACCTCCAACAAGGCAAAGGGGCTATCTTTCTTTTTAATAAATGGATGAAGGGTTAGGCCTGTATTTCTGCTACCTGGTACTTGCTGTTTTTCTGTTAGATATTTCCATAGAATTTAGGTTGTTTTTCCTATGCCTTATTTCCCATATAGGTTGCTAAGCATCAATAAATGAATTCTGTATATGTTACTGTCTGTGATTTGCATACAGGGGAACATTGCCATGGAGATTGCATGCATTTGTTAATATTTGTTTCCATTATTTCTTTATAAGTGGTGGTTTGGGTTCTTTTTCAGAAATGCAGATAGTACTGAGCATTGAAAATCACAGATTTTCTCAAGATTCTCAGAACTTGGAACTGCATCATGTAGATTTCCCACCTTTTTTATGATAGAGTGGTAGACATTTATTAGAGACTTCACTGTCAGAGACAAACAGATCTGGATCTTCTGAGCATGGTGGAGAAGAGCAACACATTAAGGACTCACTATTAATACTTTTGAGAAAAGGTTGTTTAGTCAAGAGACATGTTAATCTCGATCTAATTTTCTTGGTGTAAGTTTCAAATAAGGTATAGTCTGCTTTATTCTGTGGCAGTTTGCTGGCAGCATGATTAATAGTGGCTTATTGTACAACCAAAAAAAGCAATACTGATTCCAAACATAAACTCATCCTTACAGATACTTTCTGAATTGTTTAATTTTCTTAAATAAAGTAATTTTAAAACTAATTTTACAACTGAATGCCTCTTTGTAATTTATCTTTTGTTTTGGAAATCTTTATGATTCTGATTCTTGATTTCATTTTTGAGATTGCCATCTGCATGACATCTAGAAAGTGCGCTCACTAAAAGTATTATTCAGAGCACTGGAATTATCAAATCCAGGCACCTGGAGTTTGGTTTTGTATTTCTTTTTCTGTCTATTTTTTGGCTTTAAGTATTTTAATAAGTAAGTGGGCTGTAAGCTGATTGGTATTACAAGTAAAAGTGACTTGCATGCTATTTTTGTTAGTCGTTCTTCTTAATTATTCACTCTGAAGGAGTGTACTTTAAGCGTAAAAACAACAGATGGATAAGTCAATTCTAAGTCAAGGGAAGGCCTCCTTGGTTGTATTTGTATTTATTATTCAATTTCTATTCTTTTATATCTAAAATGCTAAACAGTTACTTGAGATGGAAAAAGAAAAAAAGTAATGCTGTACTAAAGAATTTGCATATTAGTTAGACAAAAGGAAATGATGGCTAATTTTATGACATGAAGGGAAAGTACTGGCTGAAGTGGGTGTTTTGTTTCTTTTCTTAAACTACTTAAGCTGCTGACATAATATTTGCAGATCATGAAAGGGTCTCTGTAAAATAGGTTTGGTACCCATCTTTCAAGTTGTTCTTCATGCTTGTGCCTACAAGTAAAGTTGAAAAAGTTCAGGTCTTAATCTTGTTCAGGATGTTGTACAGACTGTGCAAGAGTTTCATCTAGACTTTATTTACTGAAAGTTGCATGACCCGTTGTCTGGGTCACTGAAGTTGCTTCCATATCTGATTAATCAAAACAGAGTGGGGAGGAAGTTCAGAAAAAGGAAAGTTATTTAATGAAATGCCATTTTAGAGATTGAATTTAATTAAAATTAGCAAAACAAAAGTAGTAGTTCCTATCTGAATACTATTGCTGCTAGCCAC
Organism: Pycnonotus jocosus; assembly: GCA_013400435.1. Taxonomy (NCBI): domain Eukaryota; kingdom Metazoa; phylum Chordata; class Aves; order Passeriformes; family Pycnonotidae; genus Pycnonotus; species Pycnonotus jocosus. The sequence continues at coordinate 319,931 of VWYP01030871.1, read as the reverse complement.
ATCAAAGAAGACTAGTAAAATAAAGATCAGATTTTTAAATTAAAAATCTGATTTCAAAAGCTGAGATATTTAATAAGGGGATTATTTTTCGTACATTTTTCATATTTTCTGAGTATTGTTTATTCAAATAGACCTTCACTCTCGCTGTATTCATCAAACCAACACCTCATGCACCGTTAGAGATGCTTGCAGTAGGAAGCCTTTTAGTCACACATAGAAAATTCCTTACCTTTTGAGCAATTAAGTGCTTTCTTTTTATTGCTTTGAGTCCCAATGAGGCCATGGGTTATGTGACCACTTTCACCAGGAGGAAATCAGACCTGATGCTAGAAAATCAGATTCTGTCATCCTACATTATTCTCTGTCCCACTATCTCTCTTGTGTTGGCTGTGCTCAAGTTTTCCCCATGAAAGTTAATGTGAAATGGAAGGAAGGTTGGGTTGTTTTGGTTTTTTGGGGGTTTTTTTTGGTTTGTTTAATCCTCTACCATGGACATTAGGACCCTTTCAGAATAGTGTCTGATTTGGTCGTTTTCACTTCTGAACTCCTTGACCAATGCAAGTTATTCAAGACTGACAGGCAGTTTTGAGCTGAAATGTTTCTAGAACTGTTGGGTTTTGAAACGTTCTCTTATGAAATAGTCATGAGAGTTTAAAACTGGAATGAGATATCATTTTTTGATGCTAACTCTCAAAGTATTTATCAATGTGGAGCTCTCCAGAAAGCTGGCTTGGAGCTGTCAGTGACCACACTGGGGGACAATAATCCAGGTATTGCCACCCTGCTGGCAATCAAGGTTGATCCTAGCCTTCACTTTGCAATTTTTCATAGTTGAGGTGTTCATTTTTTTATCACTCTATCTTCTTTTCTATCAGTGAATTAAGTAAATGTCTTTAGGACCACAGAATGCTTTATAGCAAACTGCCTTTGCTAATAGTAATCAGGTCGTACTGGTATACAGTCTATCAGTAAGGTATTTTGTCACTAATTAGATAAATGTTAAAGAAGCATGTTATCTAATATGTGATCGGTAAGAAACAGTCTGCCAAGTTAAGCTCTAGAGACTGTGTTATAGCACATCAGAGAATAGTGCCTTCTTGCTGGTATGTTTATCAATCTGCTTCACAGCATGAATGATGCATCTCAACTCTTCATTTAGTGTATTTACCAAATGAGTAGTTCATACTCAATAAGCATTTACTTACTGTGTGAAGCAACATGGTTACCTGAGAAGGCTCCTGTGTAAGACAGTGTGTTGGGAGGAGAGTTGAAGTATAGATGAAGAGCAGTACCAGTTGTCTGTGAGAGCATAAGGGGAAAGCTCCAGCGCTGGAGCTGCATGTGCAGTGTGAGCTGGACTGGCAGAAATGCTCGTGCTGCTTTTCTGAGCATTTTGCCCCAATTCAGAGCTGCAGGCTGCTCAGGCCAAACACTCAGAAGAGCAGTTATTGGGGTGGATGTGGTCGACTGATAGAGTTCTGCTCCTTCCAGCCCCCAGACCAAAGGCTTTACATTGTGTAGCTGCTCTGAAGCAAGCAGAGACCTTCCTGATGTGGCATTGCACTCCACGGGCTGGCTGAGTTGCATCCTTGCTGCTCAGAAGGTGTGCTTCTCCCCTCTGCATTTTTCATTTAAAGAATGAAAAATGTAACTTCTAAGAAGTGGTCAACATCCCCAGCTGAGCTTATTGTCTCTGTGGTACATAATCAGTTCCTGGCCAAATAGAGAAAGACTTTGAATTTGTGGAAGGTGGGAAAATCGTTAACTTGAACAATTTTTTATGAACACAAAAGTGATACTATTTTGTGTATCCAAATAGTTTTGGGTAGTTTTGTGAGGGTTTTAATTTGGTTTTTGGTGTTGTTTTTTTTTTTTTTTTTTTAATACACTACTGTTTGAAGTACTGGTTTCATTGATTCTTTAACAGCATGTTTATTTATAAATCTTCAAACTAATGTATTTTTCTTGTAATTATGCCTATTGTTAACCAGGAAAAACTTAGTAAATTAAATTAGTAGTTAATTTTATTCCTGAAATTGTCAACAGTATCTTTAATGTTTGCCTTCCCTTTAAAAAAAAATTAACATCTTAGATACACAAAGATACTAGTACTGAACCTTTCTCTGTAAGTATTCAAGATATTCAGCTATTTAATCAGGAACTTTTAACCAGGATTTTATTGTAAGTGAAGATTTTTTCAGCATTCAGTGGAAAGGGAAGATTAGTGCAAGAATAGGAAAGTATTTACATAATCTTTTGCAGGGATTAACATGTTCTCTGCATGAATTATATCTCTTAAGAATCATTATCATATTATGATCTCAGAACTAATTACCACTCTGAGTGAGAGATAGTTTAGCTCCTTTTGATTCATTCTCGTATGCTGTTTGTTGCCTTCTTTTCTTAGAAAGTTACAGTTCTCATGAAGAAAAGTGGTATTTCCCCTTGCACTTCCCATTCCTGTCTCTCTTTTTCTTTTTTCTCCTCCACGTTTAGTTGCAAAATGTGACTGGTGCAGTTGCTGTTTTGGACCCCACCCTTGGAGTTGCTAAGCAGACAAACGTGGTTGCATAAGTAACCTGTTACTGAACAGGCTGCTGCAGCCCTAATCAGGCACCTAATGACAGCCAAGTCTTAAAGGAAATAACTCATACCATTTACTGTTTGGATCCAGACCTTTTAAACATGGAAAAAATGAAGCATTGACTTTATTTTAAAATAACAAAATAGATAAAGAGAAAGAAATCTACCAGCAGAAACTAGTATAAAGCAAGAATATAAATGCCTGAAAATAACTGTCAGAATAGTAAATCCTGAAAATGGAAAATGCAAGTGCTCTATTGGGTTTTTTTTTCCAGTTTTGAGGTTTGAGGATGTGGATTCAGTTTGGGTCCACGTCTGGCTTCTTGGACTGGTTAGTCAGTGACCTCAAATGAACTGCATAGATTTTGTGAGGTAGTTTCTAGTTGGTTCTGTGCAATAAATATTTAACTCTAATAATTCAGATCTTGACATTCCAAATCAAACTAATTTCTCCATCCCAGTTAAGTGGTATAATATGAATTACCCAAAGTAAAAGCATGTGTGTAAATATTTGAAATAGGATAGTAATGCTTTCTGACAAACAGTACTACAGATTTGTTTGGTAAAAAGTTTGTATGTATTTCTGCATGTTCTGGAGATTCTTATCAAATGGATCATTGTTTATTACCACCATCTTAAAGTTGATAAACATTGAAATATTAGGAGATAATCATGTGAAGCTGCATGTGGGAAAAAAGAGAAGCAGAGAGCAGAGCCTGGAAGGGTGGTGAGACAGTGGGTATGAATTTCAGGTGAGCAGACAGGATGCTGTGAAAACAAAACTAAAGAGATACGAAACTGTGGAGAGATAAATGTGCAGAGTTAAGAGGCAGTGAAAGGAGCGGGTTTGCAATAGCTGATGACATTTTTGAGAATAAATTCTCCCCTGTCGTTAAGATCAACGAAGAAAAGCTCTTTTGTTGTTTTTTTGGGTTCTGGCCAGTGTTGGCTTAGCCGTAGGGAGATAAAGTAGACAGTTACTCAGCTACTCAGCTGCTGGAAGCAGACAGACAGCTCCCTAAGATCTGCTTGTGTCCTGCCTCCCCTTTGCTTGTGGCTCTCCTTGAGTGCTGGTTCAAGAGCTGTGAGGTGGCCAGGCAGCAGGTCTTTGCCTCTTGCTGCCCAGCCAGGCATAGGCTGCTTTCCCCTGTCCTTACACACTGAGGGGCCAGAAAGGACCAGGCAGCCCCGATAACCACCCTGGTGGTTTTTCTCGGAAGCAGCCCTTAACCACCCATACCTCCCCCAGCACCATGGAAGAACACCCGCTTCTCCATCTCAGCCTCCTGCTTCCTCCTTCCTCTTCCTCTCTGCTCCCCACTGCAACTCCACATCTGCCTTTGCAAAGCTCTGAGCCGGCTTTGCGAAGCAGCTGCCAGGCTCGCTGGGCTAAGGGCCTTTGCTTCTGGAAATTACACCATCTGGCTGTGCACAGTGTATGGAGTTTATATTTAGATCACCTTGTATCTGGCATCTGGACTTCATTCTGTGTGCTTGATGAGACCTGGTTGGAGCACTTTCTTTTGTGGATGATATTCTGCATAATGTATGCACTGTTAGTTCTCAGTAGGCACGGTGAACAACGTTCCATATAAAGAGTTGTTCTTTCTGTAGAGCTGTTGTTTCTATTGGCAAGAGCTGCATGCAAGGTGCCATTTATTATTGGTGTTTGTCAGAAGTATCAGACACAAACAGGGCTTGTAAAGAACATTTTGCCCTTGAAATTAGACCAATTATAAATATCTGCAAAGATAAATATCTGCAAAGATCTGCATGGCAGATCCAGCAATACTGAGTACTGTAATATTAAACTATGTTGTGGTATATAGCTGAAGATTTTATGCATAGGACTGGGTTGCACAGTAGGTTTCTGTTTGCTTTCCATGGGTTTTGTTTTATTTTGTTTTGGTGTTTTGTTGGGGTTTTTTTGTTTTGTTTTGGTAAAGGAATCTTTGTCATAGCTTCGGAATCCAACAACTGATTTTTTATTAGGAGTGCACAAAGTACCATGCTGCCTGAAGGCCAACAGAGGGTGCTGGAGTGATGCAGCTCTTACCTTCACTCATTTTTGTTGGTTTGTGGAGAACAAGGTGCATTTTGACAAACCTCTTATTTGGGATGTCTTACTGTACAGCTGTGAAGTTACTGCATTTTTTGTACATTTAATATAAAAATTTTGATGCTTCCCAAGATTACTATATGTTATGAAGATTATTTCAGGAAGGCATATCTAGCAATAATATTTACAAGAACAATGTGTATGTACTTAGGGCATTTAAAAATTTTCTTTACTGCTAAAAAAGAACAAATAAAGATTCTCTTTGTTCAGAAGAAAATGTTGGGCACAGTGGAAGTTATCAATTATTTCTGTGACTTGTGTATGTATATTATTGTATGTACATTATATAATGAGGCTGATGTAGCAAACCACAGATCTATGAAAGTCATGCTTTGGTGTAATTAAGCTATGGGTAGAAATAGCTTACAATACTGGGTAGAAATGGGCATTTCTATGGATAGAAATACTTGTAATAGAATTGCTCGAGAAGGATGAACAAAAAATTTGATAGCATATGACAAATCATTGTGCAACACTTCACTGTTAAGCAAATTATTTCCATACTGTACTTTATTTCAGGTTTCTCATTTTTATCCTTGTTCAGGGTCTGGTTTTCCTCAGTTTGTAGGGGAGACTGTGCCCTTTGTACACTGGACTGAAAAGGTGGTGTGTCTGCAAAGGGTTGTAATGTTTGGCTTGAGACTGCTTGTTTCAGGTTGTCCCTGTTCTTTGAAGTAATGTCCATGAAAGTCAATCATTACACTGTATTACACAGAGTCTGGTATGGAAAGCTCTTCCTCCCTCTCCTCCTGACCATGCTCCTCCATCAGAGCACAGGATAATAGCTTCAGGTTACCAGAGACTGAAAATGCAATTTGTCACAGGGATATGCGAAAGGTGACTACTTCTAACATGCAGTCTGTCCTTACTGCACAGATGGGATGTATGATGCCTAAATCTGCTTTTTTGTACTGACAATGATAACCTGAAGTATTCCATGTAATTAGGATTTCCTTTTATGATTCTAAAACTTATTTTGTCCAAATTTTTGTCCAAAAATCTTGTATGTCTCTGACAGCATCTCACAGACATTAGCAGACTTCTCAGCAAGGAGATGAAAATAGCATGGTTTCAGTAACCTGTCAGATCTACTGTCTGTCATTTCTTATATTAAAAAACCCCAAAAAGCATCTAAACAATGGAGCCATATCTTTTAAATGCATCTGGAGTATAACATAGAAAAAAATACCCAAATCTGCAGAAATTTTGAAGGAGCAGATCTGAGCTGTGACTGCCTGTCTCTCTGAGCGACTTTACTCAGATGCCACAGTTTGATACTCTTAACGTTCAGGGAACCTGATAAACATGCTAGAATAGAATTATTCAGACTTAGAGTAGTTGCTACTTTGAGTGTGGACAGAGGTGCTATTGTGTTTTTTATAGACATCAGCTGCAAAGGGCTATCCAGAAGGACAAAGAAGAAAAAGACTTTCACTGAAAAGAGAAATCAAGACGTATAACCCCTATAATAATGCACGCTGAAGTGACAAAGCTAGTTCCTGTTGTCAGGGGAAGGGTGGAGAGAGGAGACAGGTTTTAAAACACCCCCTTATGAGATAGGCAACTACTCAGTATCATTTGTTAATATCACCTCAGTAGATCTTTTAATTACATGCTCTGTCAAACATTTCATGGAGCTGAACAAGTCGAGAGGGAGATGGACTGTCCTATTTGCTGCCATGAGTCTGGAGTATTCAGGTGGATTTACACTGTTCAAGAGGCTGTTCTGACAGCAGTGTGGCTGTCCAGAGAGGTGTGTCTCTGTCCTTGGAGGTGTTCAGTGCTTTGGTTGGACAAGTTCATGTGTAACTGCAGGTCGTGTTCAAGTTAGCAAACAAGGTGTCTTACTCATGTCACAGATCTACATAGCATCACCGCTCCTTGAGCTCACAGAGAATATTCAAACTGCCCTCACAGTAACAAGAGTCAGCTTGGATTGGGTAATTCAGCAGTATGTGCCTCTGGGCATACCCATCATGGGACAGTGCTCTCCCTCCAAAGTGTGGTATCTGCACTGCTGCCAGTGGTTTTGCAGGTGGCAGTCTCAGCTTCAGAGCCCTCTGGCAGCCAGATGCCTATATTTGCACTTGTTACACAATGTTTCCTGTTCTAATAGGGACCTTGCAATTATACCCCAATAGATACCAAAGCGTATTCCTACTTTCAGCACTTTTTTTTCCCCCTATAGGCACCATTCTGTTTACTTCTGCTTAACGGATTACAGCATAACTCATTTTTTGCTGTTGCTTGTAGCTTCTAACCAAAAATCTACAAAAAATCCCTCTATAAGGCTAGTTTATAGTTCATGTTGTCAGTGTAAAGACAAGTTGTAATTTTAAAAATTTACGACATTTGTATATAATTTTTTCTCACTTGTTTTATGTCTCTATCCAAGAACTTGAACTCCTGGTAAGAAAACATGCAATAATTCTTTTAACTGCATCTGTTATGAAATGTTTGGTAGATAAATCCAAATTTTAACATCATATTTTAAGACATGGATTTCTTTTAAACCTTTTGTTTAATCTGGGGGCAGTAATATATCACATTGTCCAGGTGACTGAGGGTTGGCTGTTATTTTTCCTAGGTAGCTGTGATGGCTCACAAAGCAAAACAGTGATCTCCAGGAAGCAAGCAAGATAGCATCCAGACTGCTTGCAGTTAACCCATCTCTGCCTGAACTAGAAAACTATTTATTAAAATTACGTTGCAGAAATTGAGCGTTAAGAAAGATCACTGCTGGAAACTGTTGCTTCAGGGAAAGGTAAGACTTTGCATTAATTATACATTTATTATGGATTTACATGAGATTTTTCTGGTAAGACTGATTGTAAATTCTAGGTATTAGTGCATTTCTTTATTGAATAGATTTGGCAACCATTCTAAAATTTTTACTAAATAGTTAAAAGTCTTTTGCTTAGATGTGAAGAATATAAAACATGCAGATTGGTATTCGGGAGCTCATGTATATGTGATTCTTACTGAAAAAGATTGTGAGCATACATTTTAATATTTGGCAATGACAAGTTTTGGATTCTTATGGTCTGACTTTAAATATAAATTACAAAGCTATATTAAGACCATCACATGTGACATGACACTGTGCATACTTCATTATGGATATTTGTGGATTCTTTGTCTTAATGTTGTTGAAAGCTGGCAAGCCATTAACAGGAACTGAAGAAACTTGCGGCTTTTAACTAATCTTTTCCAGTGCAAGTGTTTAGTTGAAGCCTTTGTGGGGCTGAAATTCCTTATAGCAAAGAGTTGGCTGTATTTGATTTTGTAAATGCTGGTATGTTGCTGGAAAACAGATGCACAAGCATTTTGCATGAGTGCTAATTAAGGGATATAAAATAGCTGCAATTGCTGCCATGCATTTATATATCAAGGAGCCAGGGGAAAAATACACAGCAACATGAGTACATCAGTGTCCTCTTGAACAAAACAAAGCCTTTCTTTTTGTACTAGAAAGAAGGTTGTATTGGTTTTAAACTAGTGTTAGGCTGTATTTAGTCCTTGTGCCATAAAAATAAGACTTATTGCAGACAATTAATTTTGCTGTGTAATCAGCTATAAGACACATCAGATTATATTTTTAGCAGAATTTCTGCTGGAGTGTTGGCTTCTATAGTGCTCCAGTGGGGAGCGCTACAATTCTACTCCAATGGGGAGTGAAATATTTTCTTTTGCTTTTAAGGAACAGTACTATAAAGACTCTTGACAGGGTCACAGCCTTTTCATTGAAAAAGTTACGTTATTTTCTTTGTTGATTGCTTAAATACAGATATTTCTGTTTCAGCTTTTCTAGATTTTTGGATGATGTTTTTCAGTACATTGGGACAATTATTATAAAGCCATTTATTGTTTGGTGCTCATTTTATTTTGATGTAGTGTGGTTTTTAATCCAAGACAGTGCAGATCAAAACAAGTCAAAGGATGCATTTATGCTGTAGAGCGCAGAGATCTGTAAATGTGTGATATGTATTCTGGACTTTTATGATCACTGTGCAGATGGTGATTTCCATTGCCTAGAGATAAGCTGTTCTGTGGAAGAACACACCAGAGATGTGTATCTTACAGCTGACATGAAAAGAGCTCCATTTGGCCGAGTCTGTAAGTTCACTTTGACTTTAGGTGGGGCTCTAGGACACATCTTCACAGCATCATGTCCAGTTTCAACCTGATGCATCTTTGGAACACGAGGAAATTCCCATGACAGTCACTGAAGGGTGTAAGGGAGACATTTACCTCTTGCAGAGCAGTGCAGCCCCAGGAGTCCAGAGCACGATCCCCAGTGCTCCAGACATGAGATTGAACACGTATCATTGCACCACGTGAGCCAGGGGGGAATGAATGCCTGATGACTCTGCTCTGGAAAAGTACAACTGTTGGCATAACAGGCTGGTAAGCTGGGAAATGCAGGAGCTGTTTCCTAGACTACCTTGCAACTGTAATTCTAAGACCTCGAGGTTTAAGCAAGCTCAGAAAAAAAGTAGATCTGACCTCTTTGGGATTAGTTTGCCTGTTTTACTGTGCCTTCAAAGAACTGATTATACTAATATTTCTCCATCATGAAGCACTTTGAGGAGATACAGCCTCTCAGCAGTTAAGCTAATGGCTTCTGAGTGGAAATGGTATCTAATGGCAGCAGGCTTCCCACTCCAGTGAATACAAAATTTGGCATATTAGCAGGTGTCTTGTAAGTGTCCTTGAACTCAGAGACAGAATTGTGTGAATATGCAAATGTATTTGTGGGCTTTTATTTTCTAAAGGGAGATGAGACCAAATGGTATAATGAGCTATTGTGAAATTTCTTCTACAGTTTAGAAAAACTCCCAGGGAACTGAGGGACTGATTTAGGTCCATTTAACTAGAGCAGTGTTGTTTTTTAATCACACTTGTTGCGTGTCAGAAAATTGGCAGTACTGAAGTCTGATGAATGTGTGACCTATTATCTTCCCATAGATCTCTCAGGTTTTGGAGGATGACAGTGCTGGCCTCAACAAGAGAGTGCTAGAGAGATGGGAGATCATATCTGTTGCTACTCATAAATAGAGCTGCCTTATTTTCCTTTATTTATTTTAATACTTCACTGTAAATTTATGCTATTTGTTTTATTTGATCTGATAATATTTTAATAGTGTATTTGCCCAGCTGTAGATTGAACTCAATTAGTTCTGTGCCTTTGGCTTTTAGAAGTAACAAATGAAAACTGCGTATTTAGACCCAGCAAGGCATGTGACAAGCTATCTGGCATGAATCTAGGAATGCAATTAATTGTGTTTAATTATGCCCTTCCTTTGCTAGGCTAGAGTTTTAAAATTTTGCAAGGTGGAGACCTCACAGGACATAAAAGTTCAATTTTTTTTTTTTTTTACTAATTTGACTTAATTTATCAGAGTTTGAGAAACTCCTTTCTTCACTCAGTTAACTGCAAAGCCTGTGTTATCTAGGAAGGTCCTGATTTTTACTTAAGTTCTGATAACAAGCATCATTTTACTGAGTGTCAAAGAGGAGTGCAGATCCCAGCAGCTGGAGGTTCAGGAAGTTGTTCTCCATTTTGATTTCCCTTCTTGGAAGGCCTGGCTCTGTGGAAGATCTAATTCTCTAACTGCCTGAACAATGTACATACATATGTGGGTTATAGTACCTCACAAACTGGAGAATGAGGTATTGAAACAGGTCTGAATGATACAGGAAAAGAAATGAGAGTGTGAGAATTGAGATGGAACACAAATATAGTGCTAGTTTAAAAAAAAAAAAATAAAGCAAGGAAAAAAAGCTCCAGAGAATGAAGAACTAAAAATAGACTTGTTTTGTTATTTTTAGGCATTCCTGCTGGTTGTATAGTAATCACAAAACTTAAAAGATCATGCTACCAATGCTCTGTTTCTTTCAAGCATTCATTTTAATCTAGTGCAGAGTTCCAAATGAAAACTGACACTTGGAATTTGAGGGAGGCAATATAATCTTTTCTTAATTAAATATATCAGTGTTCTAGCTTGAAATCTGTTCTGGGAAACCAGTCAGCATCATGCATCATGTTGAAGCCAACAGTATTGATACTGAGTTGAATCAGGTGATATTTTAGAGCTGATAAGCATTATTTAATATTGCCTGAGTGGATTTTGGTTTTCCTTTCATGTTAAGGAACTGTAATAGCTCAGGAAATGAGTTTGTCAATATTAATTTCAGAAGAATTCTTAAGAATCTCTAGAGCTATAAGATGTGTGAGTGCTTAAGTAATTTGTTTTTTGCTTTAGCTTTTTGATTTCTTAAAAGTGGGGGTGGGTGGCAAGGGGAATAAATAAAAGAAAATATTTTTCCTTGAGAGTGTGCCTAGCATGAAACATATCACAAAATAGGCAGCGATTCTTATTGCAACAGCAAATACTCAAAAAAAACCCCACCAAAACCAAAAACCACCCAGAAAAAAATCCCCACAAGATGAACAGCAAAATCACAGACACTATGCTGTTATTTCCAAAGTAAATATTTTACCAAATAGGTTTTTGATACAAGGAACAAGATGTGCAAGGAACAGGATGTGATACATATCCAGTACAACATTTTAAAAACATTTTAAACATCCTGGCTTTTCCCTTGGTTATATTTAGATAAAGCTGAAATGGTTCCACTCAATGTTGTTTTGCTTTGATTGAAACAGACAACATTTTACCCATGTAGGTGGCTTATTTGGGGGCTTTTGTAAGTATAAGCAATTTTTTCTTGTACATATAATAGAATAAGAGAAAGACTTTCATCCTCCATTTCCCCCTACAGAGAGATGAGCTAAAAAGTCCAAAGGTACAGATATACTACTTTTTATTTCAGTGCTGATGTGCTATTTTAGAATATGTGCTGACCTACTTTCTGTGTTTCCAGAAAGCAAGCTGAAAAATTTTAGCTTAGGCTGCAGACTTGGATTTATTTTTCAGTGTATTTTTGTATATACTTTCACACAGATATGCATACACACACACATTGGTTAATGTTGACAATAGCAAATCAAGATTTCCAATTTTGGTACAATTTCAAACTACTCGCTGCACAAATCTGCTGCTAGACACCTTCCTTAAAAGAATTTGACAGGAAGGTATTTTCAATCTAGTGGTGCTATTATTTAGAGTTACATCATAAGATAGAAAGGTTTCAGTTCCCAACTTAAAATAAATTTTACACCTAAATAGAATCATCCAAAACTGCAGTGAAAAATGCTGTGAGAATCTCATTATTATAATTTTTACAGTTTCTTCACTATTGTCTTAGACACTGGAAGAGAAAACCCCTTTGAATCGTTTACTTCCACTCCATGAATCTCTTTATACAGCACTCTGACCGTCAAAGAAAGTTCAGCCCGTTAGTTTGCCATTTCCAATTAAAATAATAATACATAAAGCTTTGGAATTGTATGAACAAATTAGGAGAAAACAAGTAATGAGAGATGGAGCCCTGCTCCTTCCTCTGCTTAGGGCAGAAAAAATTTATCAGTCTTGGCAACTCTCTGCTCCCTTCTGAGCTTTCCCCAGCAGAGTAGCTCTTTTAGTGTATTGTCCTTCAGTCCCAATTACTGTAGTGGAGAGGGTCTTGGTGTGGCTCTCCTCTCGTCTAACCTGTGTGAGAATTCAAAGGGTAAGCATCAGTCAGTCTCAGTAAAAGGCTGCAGTTAAGGAGAAAAGGCAATTTCCCCTCTCCTCAGGCAGAGGAGATGAATTCTGCATTGCAGAGGTACATCTCTGTCTCTCTGTTAACTACAGATGGGGCTTAGGCTTTGGCAACTTAATCTTTGAATGTGTGCAGCTAGCGGGGGAAATGCAGTCTCCTTTCTTGGTATATACCACAGTATCCTGGTGTTCTGCAGGGAAAGACAAGTCAGTGTAAACTCAGAATATCATGAGTGGTAAGTCTGAATCTTCCTGAGACTGACAGGCATTTTTCTTCTCTGGAAAATATTATGACCTCCTTAAGCTAGCTGTGGATATGTTGTGTTTTTCTAAGACATTTTTATTGCTACTTCTTGTTTTTAAAATTATATTGTATACCTTACAGGCTATATCCACTACTTTTAAAAAACCTGTCTCTCAAATCTTCACTTATAGCTAATAATTGATGTGAGTTTAGCTCTATGAGAGAGTTAAGAATTCTACAGTTCCAAAGCTTTTGGGGTTTTTTTTTAAGCATTTGGATGATGTAAAATTTTTACTTGGTAAGTATCCTCAGCAGTTCTACTATTTTGGGGGGGTGTCTAAAATTGGTAAAATTGGTTATTAGTTATTAGTTAATATTCAAGTTAAATCAGTATTGCAGCCTGATAGTCATATGTGAATTGCCTAGTTAAGTGCTCATGGTAGAGCAAAAGATGTTCTTAATCCTGTTACATGGAAGGTAATTGGGCATAGATAGACAGGTTTCAAATACAAAACTGTTCAGGGAAAGGCCAAGGGGCAATTTTAGAAGCTTCTTCACCTTGGCTGTCAGTGTGATGCCACAATATGGTGGTACCAAAATGTTGTATCCAGTGCCTTAATAATTCCACTTAACAAAGAGGTATAAATAAGGGAGAAAGTTCAAGAAAGAGGTCTGTGGAATTTTGAAGGTCTGGAGAGAAAAAAGGAAGGAAAAACTTTTGTATTGTGAGGCTTCAAGGGTTCAGTTGTATAAATTTATAGAACAAAATTTTGCACAATTGAGTTGATCATCATCTACAAATTCTTGTATTTTAAAAAGCCATCTCAAAGCAAGGAATTTCTCAGCCTTGTAAATAAAGGCACCTGAATGCTGCAGCTGAACTAGCTTAATACAAACCCAATTTTTCTCACAAGGAAATACTAACATTGAAATAGATGAGTTGTAGCATCTTCTGCCAAAGAAGGAGGGGTAATCCTATGGCTGTGGGACAGGAACTCCCAAAAGTTAACTTTACCCTTGCCACTATTCAATATAGTTAGTGGAGAGGCAAAGATTATTCCCAGCCCTAAATCAATGGCTCTGTCCATAGGAGCTGTAAAACAGGTATGGTGGAATAGGCCCTCAGGCTGAAATTAGACTTGGTGATGTAATTCATATGAGTCCCCAGTACTTTCCAAAAGCCTGTCCTTGGCTAGCAGGAAAAACTCTGCAGCCTTCTCTGTGCAGTTGGTCAGACCCTCATCTACACTGGCCTCTTGGTTTTTGTGTTCCTGTATTCTTCCACATGCAAGATGTGTCCTGCTTGTTAGACTAGAGAAATATATCTGGAAATCTCATTTCTACTGAAGTGTGATCTGAACTTCACCTATTTCTCCATGTGCTTCCAATCTGTTTAGGAACCAAGGGAATCTCAGGTTATTTAGGGTCCCCTTGGACCCCTTATTATTTTTCACCCTCCCCAAAATTATTTTTTTACATTTGCACACCTATGCCAAAAGAGCTCTTTCCCTAATATTTGCTATTTGGAGTCAAGACTTGGAAAGATACCCCCCAAATAATTCTCTCCACCTAAGAAAGATAGAAATTATATGACCAGCAGTGCAAAGTGCCATGGGTAGGTCTGACCCTTGCTCTGGTACTTTTTCACTCCCATACCTGTAATATGTTCTCAGTGCAGAGTCAGTTAGCTAAATTTATAGTGCTACCATGACAGTAGTGCTTAACTACAGAAAGGTGAGGGCAGTGACTCCTAACACAAACTGATTCCAGGACTTACTTTACTGATATATGTCTCCCTGAAGAAAAGTAGTTTCTGCAGTATTATGACTTTTTATTATTTGCATAATTGCAGAAGGCTTCAAGAATGTGTTTGTCTGTTCTAGAGACTGGTAACAACTTGATTTCCCAGAGCTAAGCCAGATCATGGTGTTCTGTGCTATCACAGACATTACTCACTCAAATTCCTCTTGAAACATTTCTTGATCTGAAATGTTAGGAAAATATTGTTTATCCAAACTATATGTTTGAGTGTCTTTGAATCTGGATTAATTTCAGAATTGTCATCTTGAGTCTAGAAGCCCTTAATTAATTAGCCTACAGTCCAGATGAAAAATGTATTGCTCCTTGATATTTGACCACCCATCTTCATTTCAGGGTTATAAAGCCTGGAGCTGAACATGGAAGAAGCATGAAGGTGGTGGTATAATATGCACCTCCCTGGACTATGGAATTAATTACTGGAAAAGTTCAGTGGGAGTCTCACTAAGTTTTGGGAGCATTTCAGGGTTAATCTGTCTTGGCAAGCCTTTTTTCTCTCTAACTGAGCTCTTAATTAACTTTGGGTGAAATAAGTTCCCTGTTTCTGGAGCCCCGTATAAAGATAACAGTAGAAGACATTAAGAAGTGAAGGGTGTTTCCTTTCCTTGACAACACTGATACTTGTGTGCATTAAATGTTCACAGTCAGTGGGCAAACAGTTGTCTCAAAATTCGTATTTGCTGCAGTGAGTGTCTGACTTGAACTTGGTTATTGCACAGTTTCATTTTACACTAAATGTTTTTCTCAGTTGTTTTCATTTGTGTTAGCACTCAAAATAGGGTTGTGTTGTCTTAGTTTAAAATTTACCAATTGCACAGCTGACTTTCAGAAAAGTAACTCTCCTTTTCCATTGTGTTGTTGCAAGAGCAATCTTTATTTTTGATTTCCATGGTGTACATGGAATCTTTGGGTTTGATTTCCATGGTGTACATGGAATCTTTGGGTTTGATTTCCATGGTGTTCAATAGTATGTGTATATATATATATATATGTATGTATTTGATGTTTATCTGGAAAGCCTTGGTCCACTGCAGCACATTGAGCAGCACAATCCCTAAGGGAGCATCTGTTCAGCACATGATCTCCCTTATAATTTTGACTGTATTCAGGGGGCTTGCAAAGGGGACACAACTCCCCTCTTCTGCTAATACTGTTTTGAGCACATTCACTCTTATTCTAGCAAATTAATTGTCATATTAGTCTGAATTGTAGTTATCTCAGGCCTGTATAGAGTCACAAGTAATCCCATCCAAATTTTAAAATGTTCTTCTAATTTGTTTTTCTTCTGTTTGTATTAATTGTAACTGTGTCCATTGGGTCTTAATATGAATGTTAATGGAGAAGTTGAATAGTCAGTATACATCTGTAAGGTTTTACTAGACATGTTAAATATCTATATATTTATATATAAAAGGCACAGGCACACTGCCTTAAATCTAGCATTGTCATGCAGGCTATATAAATTGTGTCATATTTATGGCAGGGTAGTAGAATATGATATTTTTCCAGTCCTAAGAATAATGTTTCAGGCATGATTTGGAAGCCATCTTGTCATGCAGCTGATTCTTCAAGAAGTCAGAGGAAAAGGATCAGTAAAATGGGGAGTTTTGATGTCATTGCTTAAAATGGTGATGCTCTTTAACTAGTTAGGTTCTGAAACATCTCTAGCGAACAAGGTGGATGAAAGAGTACTTGAAAATATCTCAGACCTCAAGTAAATCTGTACAGCATCTCTTATTCTTCTTTTCATGGTTTGTGGATTTTTCTCTCTTTTTCAGTGTTCAGGCACTTGGAATTTTTCACTTACCATGAAGCTTGCTTTAGGGGTCAGGCCCTGCCTGTGCTTGCCAAGCAGCGCCGTGTGTCAGTTACTTGCCGTTGGCCACTGCTTCCTGTGGTTTGCAGAGCCTGAGTTTCCTCACATCCTTTTCATTTTCTGATCCTTCCAACATGTGTACTGGTTGTCATTTTTTATCTCTAAGTACGGTGGACATCTGTGGAAGGGGGGTGGAATTTATATGTACTCTTCAGGTAGCTGTTCCTTTCCTTGCTTTTTCTTTTTCTTTCTGTGACACTGTAAGAGAAGCTCCAGTCTGCTTCTAAATCCACATTTATGAACTGGTGTAGAGAAACTTTCCCTCGGCCTATTCTCATTTTGCCCAGGCAATGCTTTGCTTACTGCAGATGGGAGAAGGAAAAGGGGAGAAGAGGGGCATGCAGAGAGAGGGAGTAAGCTGATGCACAAAAAATGCTTATGTTACAATTGATGTATCCTACTGTATTGCAGCATTTGGGGCAATAACAGGTCCTTATTAATACTGTTCAAATGCAAAATAAGTCTTTATAATAAAAGTACCAAAGTTTAATATTGTACAATTAAACATGGGCAAATGTTCAGCTGTGGGATTTTTGTTTCTGTAACTGGAGGTTTTGAAGATCATTTACACATCCTGCTTTATGATGCTGCAGCAGTGTCATGGAGATTCTTGTATCCTGCTGACTCCTGTAGCAAAAGGTGAAACTCAGATTGTGATTGTGCATCAGTCAGAAGTTTAGAGTTCTTTGGGATGCGTTCTGGTGTTTCTAGAGCTCTGGCCTCAGGTGGAGTGCCTTCATTTTCATATTGATTGCTCTTGCACTTGAGATGGTGATCGTCTCTAAGAAGTACTTGCAAGTTCCATACATGGTGATTTTTTTCCCTCTATATCTGTAACACTTTTTTTTAATAGAAGCTGAAATGCTGTTATAATCTCACACATATGTGCTAACAAAATTTATTTTATGTAGAATACTGAACATTCAGAAGTGGTTTTAAATAGAAAATCGTCTCTGAAACCTGTAACCTTCATATGCCTAGTTTGCTCACAGTATTCACTTTCAATGTAGAAGGCAAGAGGAAAACCATCTGCCGTGTTTATTCGGGACTACTACTACCTCATACTGAGTAAAATTCTCTCAGAGCCTCAGTCTTTCTCTTACCACTGTACCCAGAGCATAGGCTTAATGTCCCAGGTTGCAGTGGTATAATATCAAGCATGGTTTTGTGATTGCAAGTGTTACCATTGTGCAGATTCTGGCAAGTTCCACCCTCAGCCTTTGGTCTTTGGAAGATGTCCAGCCATTGCCACTGGGGCAAAGACACATCAGCTGACAGCTCTGAGGCCATCTGTGAGGAGCCCTGTCAGCTAGCTGGGTGCTTATGCTGAGGCTGTTCACTCCACCCTGCCAGAAAATGCCACTTTCCTGGGTTTGCAATGCTTTTCTTTTGGAGAAGGATCGACTTTTGAGTCCTTGTGAAAATGACGCTGCGACAGCTATTGTGTAATGGGAACATCAGGGTGAAGTGAAATTATTACAAATGGACATTTGCGTATGAAATGCTGTGATTTAAATCAGCTTTCTGTGCAGATTATAGATCAAACAGTAAAGGACTAACAGTATCTTAGAATCAGATTACAGCTATATATTTTGTTGTTAACAGGCAAGAATATGACTTCAAATTAAAGGTGCTTATCTTCTTTCAGCTGAAGGATAATGCATTTGCAATACTAGGCCAAATCTCTTATCAATATTCATCTATTAAAACCAACATTCCAGCATAGAAAGCAACTCTGTAAAAGCTCTATTCTTCAGGTTTCATCTGTTAGTACTTAATAATTTGAAGAATCATCTGGGCTGAAAGCCTGTTTCTCTTTTCTGTGACTGAAATACAATGTTCTGTTAACAACCACAAATATAGTGCGTGATATAGTCAAAACCATAAATATAGTGCATGATATGATGAACATCTGATACTCTTCTTCAGCTTCTCAAAGGTCAGGTGTAGCCTGGCATCTAAGTCCTATTTACACAATTCTATGAGCCAGTGTTTGCTACAGGGTAGAAATTAATGTGAACCTAATGTGATCTCTCTGCTTTCTTTAAGACTGTGACCATGACTGACTATTTGCTGACCTTTTCCTCTTACACTCACTTCTGAAAATGATGCTTTAGTGAAGTGAGATTTTTTTGGATGCTAAGGCTGTACCTAGTCCAGACTCTGCTTTAACAGCGTTAAACCAGGAGAAATAGGTTAAGCAGGGCACATGTCAGATGTTCACATCCTATGGATTAAGACAACCAGGATATTCTAGAAAATGAAACAAATACTTTTTTGAGCAATGGTTGGAGGATTTAAACAGCTGCATATTTTCCTCATTCCTTATTTTTGATACTCTGTTTTCTCTTCCTTTGTTGTTTAGCTTTTCTATTTGAAATGCAAGATAAAAGTTATAGACTTCAAGGCATAGATAACTTTTCAGGTCTGTGACTGTTCTGCTATGTACAGGTTGTGATACCTGGGTAGTAAGAGCTTACAGGGAATAAAAGAACAAAATTGGTTTCCTAATTGGTGTGTACTTTTTATCAGTTTCCTTGGCAAGCAGGTACCTAGAAATATTCAACTTGATTGGTGACAATTTCATTTCTTTAGATGTCTGACACCTGTAAAATACATTCTAATTAAGTAGCCTCAGCACTGCCTTTATAACCTTATTTTTACAAATATTTTAAGGGGTAACACATACAATTTTCTAACCTGGCACAATCACTAAAAGAAACAATTCATATATCCCTGTCCTGGATGTTTACTCTTGTCTTTTTGTCCTTTGTGGCAGCATGACTACAAATAAATCAACAAATAAACAAAAGGTAGCCTAGGTTTGTGCCATAGTTTGCTGTGCAACATCACAAAATGGGTGCTGATGCAACGAGGGGGAAGAAGCTCTATGGCCCACAGGCAGGGAGGATGAGGTTTGTTTGATTAAACTGTGCTGGCTTAATATATTAGTAAAGCTCAAACTTTCCCTTCATGCCTTTGCAGTTCCTCCAACATATATGGCTTGGAGGGCTTGTCCTCCCTTGAGGTACCATTCTGTTCTGGTGTGTGTGGTGTGGTGGGAAGGGCCATGAATCCATGTACACACATGATACAGAAGTTACTTTACCAAACCAGACAGGAACTCATTGCAGAGTTGATTTTCCTTTTCCATAATACGGATTTTCTGAGTCAGCCTGCACAAGGTGACATGCCTAGAACACTGTAGAAAAACCTTTTCTTGCTTCTGCTATTGATAAACACAAATATTTCCTCAGCTGAAAAGGAGCATGGCAGCTCTAATGCAGTCATAATAGCAACTGGCTTATGCACATGAAATATAGCAAGATTTGCTGCTGTATTAGTTTTAAAAAGCTAATGATAATTTCCCCTGTGAGAATTTTAATTTTTTTTTTTATTATTATTTAGGCAGGCTAATTTTATAACTTCTAAACTGTATTTCTGCAGTACAAGGTACCATCCAAACAGAAATCAAACATCAGTTACCTTCAGTATTTACTCACCCAACTTCAATCAAAATAATTAGTAATAGAAACTGCAGACAGTGCAACTGGGTAATTTGCTGGAGGCAAGGGGTAAGATCTGATTTAGCCTTTGACTGTCCTGGATAAACCAAATGGTTATTATACTGACTATTTAAAATCGTAAAAAAGTACGGAACTACACTAGACCTCCCAGAGAAATCTGAAGCCGTATAAACCTTTGCCAGCCTGAGAATGTAGCCAAATTATGACTCCTGGTATTTGTTTTTCATAATTTGAGCACTTTCATGATTCAGTTCTGCATGTAATACAGTGATTACTTTCTTGTAGTAATCTCTTCTGAAGGATCTTGTGTAAACCTTTGACAGGATAAATAATAGAGTTAAGCTATTAAACTGACACTTAGGCATCTCATTCTCAACAACTTTCAGATACCACTAGAATTCTCAGTTTCTCTTTTACCACTGCACATTCCTTTGCTTTACCTGCTCAGGATTTTCTGTTTTCAAAACAAGTATTTGCCTTTTTTTATTTTCAGTTCTGAATGCATCTTCAAGAATGTGCTCTAGAGTAGATCCTATAAAAGGCAATTTGAAAGTCCCTCAGGATTAAACTATTCTTAGATTCTGGTGTAGTCTGACTGGATCAGGGGTTTGTGCCCTTGACAGATTTTCCCCATCTAAAGGAGTATGACCACTACGCAAATTTGAATGTCAGATCAGCAATTTCTCCTGTTGGAAATGTTTCCCCTGGCATGAATATTCATTGGGCTAGAGAAGGTAAGACTGTATGGCGCAGCAATTGTATCACTCAGTGAGAATGTGGGACACTCACTTTCAAGTCACGCTTCTACTGAATATTTAATTATTTATATGTGTTAGAGATTTTTAAGCAGGAAAAGTTCAGAGCTATTTTCATAATATCCTGTAGCCTGGAACTTAGATCAATTACTGAAGAAATTGAAATTTTATTTAAAGCTTCCTTCAAATTTCGGTTTATAACTCCTCAAAAGTTAATTCCTGCGTTTTTTTATTTCTCAGTCTTCACATCTGGTTCAAGTATATTTATTTGATCAGATTAATTTATTTGCTCATTTTTTGCTGTTTTGAAAAGCATTTGATTAATTTATTTTGGTTTAGTTGGGCTATTAGGAGTGTACTAAATATTTTTATGCTGGTTCAGCCAAAGCTGAAAAAGCAAATGGAGTTGGAAGAGAAGGGGAAGCAAGGAAAACTTCTTGGACCTATTTTTTAATTAACTGGGGAAAACAGAATGAGATCCACAGATGATACAGGTTTGAAAGACATGAATTAAGTATTTTGGTTTCTAATGATGAAGACCAGCATGTAGAGAAATTTTTTAAATGTAACTGAGCAATTTAGACACACAATTCTCTTCGGTTATAACCTGATTCTCACCACCTAACCTCTTTTAGAATCCAGTGAAATTTTCAAAATATTATTTCTGCATGTTAAAAGAGCTCACGATCCCTAGAATACTCAGCAAGATCAGAAATAGTCCACTTGCTGTCTACATTTAATGTTCATGTGGTTTAAATGATCAGTTTGTTCTGAATGCAGGGTATGATTTGAGTCCAGGAAATCAGAATTTCAGATTGGATCCTTCCATTCATAATTTCTACTTTAAGCCCAATGCAATATAATTCCCAGAGGAAAAAGGCAGAATCTAGCAGACTATTTGCATCCTTCTGCATTTCTAACACAATAAAATACTTATAAAGCTACACACTTTATATATATGTGTGTATTTTTTTATACATATATATATATATTATTTTTCCCCCTCTTCCCTTCCAAAAGCATGTAGATGAACCATTTACATTTTTCAGCCATAGAATTACAAAAAGTTGTAATGATCTTCACACAAAACTTATATTTGGAACAGCCAACCTTGTGATCATTACACCAATCTTACAGTGTACCCTATCTTTAGGAAAATAACTAAAACTTTTGTGCTTTAATTGTTTTTTTTTAAAAAATAAGAAAACAAGTTCTACCTTCAGGTGTTAAAATCACTTTTCCTTAGGTATCCATAGTTGAAACATTATTTACTTTCCCGAATTACCATTCTGCTTATTAACTTTGCCATATTAAGTGCTGTTTCTTTAACAGCAAAATGCATGTAGTCAGATTTGTTAGTTTTAATTTACTAATTCATTAATGGTAGAATTCAGTAAGAAAAAATTTAAGTTCATAGAAAATGTTACAGTTTGCCTTCTTTCTGAACCTTTGAGACAGGAAGATCACATCCTTGCAGGGCTCAAAAGATTTCATTGAGATAACTGGAACAAAACAAGAAAAGTACCTGGATTTTTATTTAAATGGAGAATTTACAGACCGTCTTTGTCATACATGCATTTAAATGTCTTATTTTTATTAGTCAGCATTTACATAGAGAGAGAAATTAGTTGTGCTATCACATTTTTGATTTCTTCAGAAAGAAATAACATTATTGCTCCTTGAGGAAAGAAACCCCAAACTGATAGTTGTGGTCATAAAACCCTTTGTGATTTGGAGTGTTCATCAATCTTCAAAATATAAGTTTGTGAAACAACAGGACTAAAAACCCAATAAACTACCCATACTGTTTGGGTAGTGCCTTTCCCCAGACAGCTCCTTAGGCTGGCAGCTGGAGTTTGGTTGTTTGGTTTTTGTTTTGTCATTGTTTGTTTGTTTGTTTGTTTGTTTTGTGTGTGTTATTTTTGTTTGTTTGTGGGTTGGGGTTTGGGGTTTTGGTTTGTTTGCTTTTCTCTCACACTCTTCTTTTTGTAAGGCTAAGCAGCACCTGTTTAACTTGCCAAGCTAATGAACTATTAATGAACTGATCTGAGAAATGCTATGGGTATAGTATAAACCATACTAGCCCTAGACAGTGCATCATATTAAATTGTGTTTTCCACTTCGCAGAGATTGTGCTGCTGAGCTCAGGTTTAGCTGAACTTCCTAACTGCCTCAAAAGTTCCAAATGAATTATTTCAGCTTGCCTCCTCCCTGTGCTGTTTCACTGATGCAAGGAGGGGCAATGCAGTAATCCTACACCTGTCCAGCACACGCCTCTCAACCTGCTCAACTTCCCCAACGAGTGAGTTGGGCATGAGAACATCCGAGATTGCTCGGTCTGTAACCACTGGTCCCCACACCTCTGGGTGTTGGGGCTGGCTTTGCCCTGGGCTGCCTTTAACACTTGGTGCTCCAGCATGGCACTCGATGACAGCAGCTTGTACTCCAGGACTAGGAGTAAACTTAATCCCCATCAGAGTCGGTACAAATCAGCCAGACGGAGGAGCCTGCCGCCAGACATCCTGCTAGAAAATGACTTGAAAGGAAAGGTTCAAAAAAATGTTAGGAATATAGACCCTATACACCCAAGGCGCACTAAGAAAAGACCTTCCATATTTTCAGGTAGGAAATGCTGTTTCAATGGTATGTTAGTGCAGTATCTTTAACCTTTTTGGTAATTGAAGGATTCGGCAGTGGATTACAGTCAAAACTTACTCTGTTTTAAAACCTAAGACAGTTTTCGTGGATAGATTTAATCAAATACCATTTATGTTAAATTATATCAGCCATTAGAGTTTAAATGATGGAACCAAAAAGAGAGTCTTCATGTTTTTGATTTCAAGTTGTTTGCGTGAGGGTTGGGAGTTTTTTAAATATTTAGCATTTAAAGAAAGCCAGTTGTTTCTCCAGAACTTTGAACTGCATTTTGCTTAGCCCCACTTACAAGTAATACAGACAACAGCTGCAGTGTAGGAATCTCTCTTGCTGCTCTAATGCTGTATCTCATTGCTTTTCTGGAGGAGAGTGGTTTGGGGAGTTCTTCAGTCTAGCAGATTTTTTTGTGTGTGTGTAGCCAGAAAATAACATCACTAAATAATCAAATGCATGCTTTAAATTCCTGATTTGAACTGGAGCCTGTAATGTCAGAAGTTAATAATTTAGTTTAGGTCTCTAGTTGTTAAGAAGTAGGAACAAGGTGTGAGTGGATTTCAGTCAAGCTAATGGCAAGTCTGGAATATTTTGTTGTGTTGTGCTTTTAAATAATTTTAAATGTGCCTAAAAATAGGCAATGAGGACAAAGGATTTGTTGGAAAACAATCAGGTCATCTTTACAAGGAAGGCTTAAAAGGTTCTAGGGGGGGAAAAATCAATACCAGCTCATCCCTGCTGAAACTGAAAATGTGTTTCTGTGAGGCGATCAGAGGAAATGAAATCCTTTATAGAAACAAAACTTCTTTAAATTAAAGTATCTCCGTTTCCAGATGAAAATCAGGAGTTTCACATTTCTGGAGGAATTAGTACAGTCATAATTCTTTGAAATTATGACTGTACATATCTAGAGATCTTTGAAGAGTTGTGAAGTATACCAAATTATTTAAATATTAATTTTATATTCTTTAGTGACAGATAAGCTTACATGTGTACCTTTTCAAGAGCTGAAACACTGGTAAAGGAATGGGAGTACAATGTTTAAAGACAACACAGGGCAGCATTGTTTGTGTGGGATTTAGATCCTCTACTGATCCTTTGTTAAGGTAGTTGAAATATTTCAACACCTCAGGAAATTTTTCCTTCTTCCTATTCTACTTCTCTAGCTTAAAAAAATGCAGAAAAGCCTTAGCAGATCTTAAGTCAGATGACTCAGATGTGCCCAAGGCTCCTGGGCTCCCCAGTGCCTGAACTGGCTTTTGCTAAGGTGATGCGGTATGTTGGTGACTCTCAAATCACATTATTTTGGACAGGATAGACCCTCTGTATCTTACCTGACTTTGTATCTTATCTTTATCTCAGTTGCCACTTTTATGTTTAACTTACCTTTTCTGCTTCTTAATTACTCTGTGTTTGTGGGGTTTTTTCTCCTGTAGCTTTTCAAGTTTCTTCCTGTATATCGACATTTTTGTTAGGAAAAAACATATTGAATATGTTTTTTGCCTTGTGTTTGGTCTTCAAAACCCATACTCTGTTGTGCTTACTCAGATTTCGCCTTTATTCTGTGATTTTTTTTTTAATGCAGTTCTTCCTCTCTGCTCTTTTTCCACCCTCCCAAATTACCACATTAGCTGTAGTACTCCATTCTTTGTGCTGTGTCAGACATGAGCACTTCAGTGCCGTTTGTGTGTCTGGAACACTGCCATTATGCTTATGAAATCCACTGCAGATGTGTTACTGTACACTCAAGGGCACTTAACTCAAAGGTAATGCAAATTGATTCCTATGAGCAACTGATGGAGCATGATGGAAAGATGGGTGTAGCCTTTCATTTGGTAGGTCAGCAGTATACATGGGAGAAGCTTTACTTGATTTGCTTTTGAGAACAGGTTAACAAAGTACGCTTGAAGTCCCCTAGACCATTGTCTTTCACCCAGTAAATGTAGGTTAGAGTGGAAAAACAGCTGTAGCATAGAATCAGGGAATGGTCTGGGTTGGAAGGGGCTTCTGAAATCCGTTTAGTACAGCCACCCTACAGTGAGCAAGGACATGTTCCACTATTGTCAGGTTGCTCAGAGCCCTGTCCAACCTTGAACAGATACATAGATAGATATTAAATGCAGATATAAATAATTAGACAGGCTTGCTCTGCAGTCTTTTGGATGGATGAATGAAGAATTCCTACTTCCTTGTTTCAGCCTAGTCACCTATTAAAATAAGTATTTTTAATCTATATTGTATTGACTCTTCCACATTCTTCTAATCCCTGTATCTCTGCTCAGTCTTTTCTAACACTGTTAGCTGGTCTTGCATTTAGGACATCGTTGCAATTTAGGCTGAAGTCACGGAGTTGTTGTTTTCTTCTCTTTTATTCTATCTTACAGAGCTTTACTAGTACAATAGTGAATAGTGACACACCAAGGCATTGAGCTGCAAGGAAATACATCAGTCCATCCACTGGGACTCTTGTTGTACTCTTGGTGCAAACTCAAGGAGGAGTCCTGCCTGCAATAGGCTTCTTTTACAATTTTTTCTTAACTGTCATAGCTAGAAGCTCACTTTTTAAAAATGGAAGCTGAAACCTGAGAAAAGTGAGTTGTCTGTCTGTCCTGCTATCATGAAGTTAGTCATGCTTAGGCAGGACTATCCAACCAATGGTATCGTTGGGTTATTTTGTTCATCCCCATATGGCAAGGGTTAGACAGAAACTGTGTGCTGAGAAACCATGGCATTGCCCAAGGGATGCACTGTGCAGAGATACCTTTTTCTTCATTTACAAAGCACTTGTTCTTCAGATTTGAAATATTTAGAGCTGCCATATACTTCAGGACTTGATTAGTATCAACTGCTATTTATATATAAATTTTGATTTTTGCTCTTACATGGTTATACTTAAAAAAAAAAAAAAACAACACAGGCACAAGGGAGCATAGTCAACATTACAGGGCCATTTATTGCCAATAGAGAGGTTCATCACCTTAATTAGTGGAGTTTGTACAGATCTGCTGATAGGCTCTCAGTTCAGCATACTCTCATGGCCATGACTGAACCTCACTCTGGCAGGACCATGCAAAAATGAACAATATCTTGTCTTAACCTGGAGATAAACTCCTCACTTGTTAAAGAGAGAAGAAAGAATTGTATAAAGACAGAGTGGGCAATGAAGGGACCTTAGGAGACCATGTCTTGACAGAGCTACCTAGGAAAAGTAAATTGAACTAACTGAAGCAGCATAAAATTAAAATGGATTGGCTAAACATCATTAAATGTGTATGCTGACTTATGTTCAAAAGCATGACAGCCTGAAGAAAATTTGTCTGTATTTTTTATTTTAATTTAGAGAAGCGAAGGGTGAATTTTTACTCCTATTTCTTTTCAAAAGAAGGTTGCTGATGTTGTTTGACTTTTCTCTTTATGCATGGAAAAGACACGAGATTTTGGCTATAGAAAATATAGAAAATGACAGAAATCGCAAAAGTCAAAGTGCTAAAAAAATAAAATGGTCAAGTTCTACTTGGAAACCATTTGTATTATGAGCTAGGGATGTTTGTTTAACTAAGTACCATTAAAAATCCACTTATAATACTGTTATTAGTACCTTATAAGCTTTTTTCCTTCTACTTCATCCTCTGTAGTCCATATTATTGTTGAATGATGCATGCTCACTGATGTGTCAGTTTTGAAGAATGGAAGGTGAGAAAAATAGGTGAGGATGTTCTGCCTCTCCCAGGACCAGGCGCGCCTCCATTTCATGGCTATATGCCTGTGCCTCAGGTGGTGTCTTCCCAGCCAAAGTAAGCTCTGTGTGTTCTGTGGGACAACACATGACCTCTACTTTGGTAAAAGCAGTGTGGTGTTGCTGTGAGTTAATGTAACAAAGGTCACTGGTTAACAGTACTTTACAGAGCTACTCAAAGTAAGAATGTAGGTTGCTAACCTGTGATTTTACACCCAAATAGCTAGTATTTGTTAACAAATTCACTGCCTTTTTTTTTTCCAGTGAAAGTATTGTCGCAGTTAGAAGTCTTGAGGTACTCTCTCAAAGCATTTCTGGAGTTCAAACCAGCATACAGTCTAGCAAAGTCACTTTCTAAAATAAGTAAGTTGATTTGATGCCATATTTGCATGTAAATTATAATAATGAAAAATAATTAAAGAAAGGGTTTTATATACATGAAAAATTCTTAAAAGTTGTTCAACAGTGACATGCATAAATTGTTTAATTTCTCATGAGTCATGCAGCTAAGGCAGCCAGTATATATTACTTACTTTTTACTTTTGACTAGCTGTGTTAATTGGGAAAGACTTGCCAAAATCTAATTACTTTTAATAAGGATGCTTAAAGTCATGGGTGCAGTATGTGTCTTGATTCAAATGAGTAATAATGATCTGTGTTCAGTGTTTTAATTTGGTGAAGATTTGAATATTCTGCCTCCTCTGTGAATAAATTGTACTGCATGGCAATAATGTATGCTTGTGATCTGCATATGGTAATTGCTGTTAACTTATGGTACCCCTCTTGACATTTGGGAGACTGGCCTGTGTTGGTGCTGCATTTTACAAGTATCATCCTGTAGAAGGAAGGGAAGACGACTCTGTTTTTCTCCAGAGTTTTTCTTCTCCCTCCCTGACTTGAAAATACTGGCTTGGTTTCCCACTAATACTGTTATCAAGACCTCCTGTTGACTGAAAATGCAGGAGGAGGGAGGGGTGGCATTTTTTGTTGTTTGCTGTTCATATTTTAAGCTGGCATTAGTTCTGCCTTACTGTTTTTTATTGAGGCTTATGCTAGGATATGCCATTCGTGCAGTGCTGATTGTGTGTCCACCCATTGATTTGGGTGAGTGGCCACTGCTTCATTAACAGAAATTATATTACTGATAATATCTTGCTTCGATCTGGCCTTCTGCATTTTTGTGGTCTCATACATATTTATATATATTACTTAATATACTCTTCAGCATTTTAGTTTGTGCATATTTCTATTCAAGTGACATTTTCTTTAGGAAGGATGGGGTTGAGGATTCAGAGAAAAGCTCTGGATTTCTCATGAAGTCTGATGTAATAGATGTATGTTGTCAGACTTGTTTTCTTGTTGGGTTCACTGGCATTTTATGGAGTGGGGAGAATGATTTCCAAGTGTTATTGTAAGTGATGAAAATGCTGCCTCATCTTTATGTTACATTTAGGACTTAAATGAGGTTCTCTATGTCCGCTGGAGAGTAACTTGAACATGGAAATGAGAGAGAAGGTAGGGAGGAATGTGAGGTTAAGATAAGGAAGGCTTCTCCTGCTATTATGGCTTGGATTTTTTATTTATTTGTTTGATTTATTCTTTGTTTGTTTTAAAAACGGTTTGGTTGTCTCCTAGAACTAAATAGCCACTATCAGTTGTTACAGATGTTATTAAGACTGTTCCTGAAAGCAAAGACTCCAGTGTTCAAGTGAATGAATCCCATTGTATTACACAGTAACATACCTCAAATTGTAAATGGTTTAGGGTTTGTAGACCTCATTTGTGCTGAAAGACCTTGTGAAGCTATTACAGCACTTGCATTCTGATTTCTGCACAGATTTCTCTGTGTGCTGCCTTAGAAATAGCATGTGGAAAAAGAATCTGGTTTAGCAACGTGGTTTGCCAGTTTCACCCTTGGGCTCTCTGCTATATCCTTTCTAGGGGGTAATGATTAAAGTGCAGAGGAAAATCTTAAAACTTGTGCTGAATGCTCACCTTCTGGGAAATAAAACATTTTTGGGGTATTTGTGTGTTTACGTGGTTTTCAAGAAGAAGCACTGAAGTAATATTCAACACTGGTTGTATCTCAAAAAAATATATCAATATAAAACATATCATATTTTAAATTAGAAGCCATAATCCTAAGAAATGCTAGCAAAATAGGAAACAGACAAAAATATTTAAGAACAAGTCAGTCACTCTTTATATCAAATGGTAGTAACCTTAGCTACATTTCATGTGCAGTAGATCCATGAGTGGTTTTTGACATTATTTCTAAGTAAATCTTCCTTTGGCAAACAAGAGGCAATAGAACAGTTTATTCTCTTTATCTGATTTAAGGTGCACTGTGAATGGTGCAATCACCATAAAAATATGCCCATCTCTGGCCCACAGAGATACATTTTTGTGCTAATGGCTTGGAGAGATTGACAGTAATTTTTTTCTTAGAGTTGTGAAATACATATTTTAATACGTGGAAGACAGACATTATTTTTGAAGTCTTACAGTAGTGCATCTGTAGTAATGAAAAGCTTATCAACAAAGTAAAATGTTTTAAAAGAATCTAACAATCTTAAAGGTTGTCATAATAGATTTGATTTAGCCTTCTGGCTGATATTCTGTTCCCCTCCTGAAGAGCAATCTTCATATAAGCAAGTGTAGATAATGACATTGAAGTGTGTTCTCTTGGTAATCTGATGAGTCTGTGGACTGCATACAAATCACTCAAAATATATTTCTTTTATAGTGCTTGTTTAATTTTAGATACTTCTTTACATTTGTTGGGAGCATTTGGCAGGTAACTAACTTTCAGCTATTTATACTTTATACATTTACACATTTACTTGGAGCATACTATAGCCAAGTTAAATCACCTGATAATCTTGGAATCTCTGAAATAAAAAATTGCATTGTTTTCTTAATTTTCAATTTTTTTGCTGTCTTACTGTACCTGAAGTTGAACTACAACAACAAGTTTAGGATTTTCTGAAAGTACATGCTAAACTTCAAGGAGTAGTTTTAAAAATCAGTATTTTATTAATCTAGGTTCTAGACTGTTGTGCCTGAAGATTGGTGTAGAAAGTAGAATTCATCTTAATTACAAATCATTTACCTAATGAAAACTCTTAGAACACAACCTTGTTGGAAGATTTCTTTTTTTACTGCTTCTTGATAAAAGATGATGTTATGGATTAAATCCTTATGGTACTTCTGGTAGACCAGCTGTAAGCAGATAGATGCTGAGTTCATATACTTAGATTTTTGTAAAGAACTTTGCTCTCATACTGATTTTCTTTATTGTTATTAATTAAGAGTTGTTATTTTGCAATGTGGTGTTTTATGAATTTTGGGGGTTGGATCTCAAATTAGGAACCTGACATGAGTAGCTCAGGATACTATGATATTTGGGGTTTTTGGGAAATTGAAATTGCAGTTTTTCACTATATGATATCAATTTAAACTCCTTTGCTCTGGATATGCTGATGTGTAGCTGCTATGCAAAGGTAAAATGCAGTATTATATTTAGATGTGATTTCAGACACCCAAGAAATGGCTGTTCATGATTTTTAATCATATTTTAAGCTGTACTTAAGATTTATTAAAATAAGAAATCTTTTCCATCTATTACTGGAAGATATTTCTGTTTCAAGAAAAAAAAATGTCTGTAGTTATGCGATGTATCTTGTGTGTGACACAATCCTGTGTCTCCTCTTACAAGGACCTGTTGTGTAGTGGGCTTTTTATTTATTTAGTTGATTTGGAACTGTCTGAGGGTATTGATGTGACTTTGTGTGGGGTTTTGCTCTGTGTCTTCAGAGTTACTGTTCCATGCTGGCTGTAATGGCAACATGCTTTAGTTGCAGAATGTGTTAGAGATTATCTGTGCAGTTATCTGTATGCTCAATTTGTTGTGAATTACCTGCTATCAGAGTAAACCTTTTCCGGGGTTATTTAGGCTGCAAACAATATAAAGCTGGCACAATAATTTTTAAGCCTAATCTTAAGTCTGTGTTTTGGTAAGGAGAGGGACAGTTCACAAGTGCCATCTTTGTAACTGTAATCTCATTTCTCCTGCATTTCCTTCTTTGTTTAGGATCTTTGAAGCAGGCAGTCTTTTGCTGGCCTGTCCTCTCCTGTTCTTCTTATGCCAGTCTGAGAAATCTCTCTCTAGCAAAATTGCTCCATTTCTTCTGCGTTTTACTCTCCTAGCAATTCTCAGACCCAGTTCAGAAGGTGGCAGGAGCTGAGGAGCTGAGAGAGAGCTGGGTTTGCCACCAGAATTTAGATAATGTTTTGCTGTTTGCTTGTAGGCTGCTCCATGGCACCTGGCTTCATGGCAAGAGAACAGCCTCTGGTTAATGTAGGCATGATATTCATGGGCCTACCTAGTTGAATCACCAGTCTGTCCAGCAAGACATAATGTTAATTACCATAGAGGCCATTAAAACTCAGCACCAGTTTGTTCAGTGAGTCACAATAAATACTTCTGATCAGACTTGTTTAGATTTATCGTGGAGAGTTACTGACTCCTCTATAGAGAATCATTCAAGTATTAAATTCCTACTAGTTTTTGAGGCTCTGTTCTGAAGCAAAATGTCTAATCTGCAGCAGAGGTTTTACTATTACACAAAGATGCCAGGGTGAAAGAAGGATGACAAGAAAAGCAGAATGTCAGAGACTAAATTAAGCTCACAAGATGGAATTTCAGGGTCTGAAATGTAATTTTCTGCTCAGTGAATTGAGGATAAACAAAGCATATATGTACAAGTCCAATTTTAAATGCTCTGGAGCTAGAAAATCAGCAGTTCTCCCTTTAGATGCTAGTAATAATGTAATTTAAGTTTAGATTTGTCATACTAAATGTTGTTGGAATCTTAAGTAAGAGTAGTGTCACAGTTTGTCCTTTGTTGTCGGGTTTCAGGGTTAAGAATGCTTCTGCATAATCTGTTGTTATATTTTCATTCTTCCCACTTGAAAGTCCATCCTAAAAGAGGTCTCAGTGACTGTGTAAACTTCACTCATCAGCAAGGACAATGATGGTGATGGAGATGGAAAAGACCCAGGTCATCAATGCTGCCTTTGCCTCAGTCTTTACCTTCAGGAGATCTTCAGGAATGCCGGGACCCAGAGGCCAGTGGGAAGGCCTGAACTAGGGCTTTACCTTTGCTACAGGGATAACAGGTTAGGAACACTTGAAACAAGCTGGACATCCATGGGAGCTGACAGGATGCAACCACAAGTGCTGAGGAAGCTGGCTGGCATCGTGGTCTGACTGGTCCTGACAGTTTTTGAAAACTCACGGCTACTGGGGGCGGTTCCTGAGGACTGAAAGAGACCAAATGTGACTCCTTTCTCCAGGACGGGCAAGAAAGAGGATCTGGGAGCCGCTGGCTGGTAATCCTCACTGTAATCCCTGGGAGAGTGGTGGGGCAAATAATCCTATAATCCATTTCCAAACATAAGAAAAGTAGATGACCAGCAGCAGTCAGCATGTTTGTATGAAGGGGAAATGATGCTTTCCCAGCTCCATAGCTTTCTAAAACTATAGATAGCCAGCTTGGTGGAGGATGGAAGATCAAACGACACAGTTTCAGCTTTAAAAAGGGCTTTGGCAGTATCTCCTTGAACATCATCTTAGACAAAGTGATGAAATACAGACTTGGTGAATGAACAGGAAGGCGGGTGGAAGGCTGAGCTGCCAGGCTGACTGTGGTGATTGGCAGCATGAAGGCTCACAGGAAGTCAGTCATTAACAGCATAGCTGATGCTGGAGCCAATACTGTTCAACAGGAATCTCATGAAGCTCAATGAAAGGAAAAGTCAAGTTAATGCAATTTTAACACAGCTTTGTTCAATACTTCCCCTACTACTTCTACAAGTACTTTGTTTCACTCTGTATTACTGAAAATCTTATCAGTTCTCTTACTCTACTTTCACAGATTATTATTATTGTTTAGACATTTCCTGTTCATTGACAACCTTTCTCACTAAATATTTCCAGAAAATACAATCTTTTTTTTTTTTCACCTTTTTGTGGAAGATAAAAGGTATAACTGTCAAGCAATCCTGTAGGCCTTCTTCACTGTGTGTTGTCTTACAAGCAAAGCCCATTGTTGCAGGAGTTGCAGACACCTTTCTTTTCTAAGCTCCCTTGCTTGCCTCCACTCCTGATACTTGCAGAAAGAATAGTGGAAGGAACTTCCATGAGCATTAGCATTGCTCCTCTCTCACAGTAGAGGTCTTGAAGGAACAGAGGCAGTAACTTTGTAACAGAGTTATCATCCTACAAAGACTAATTGTCACTGTCCATTCTGGCTTTTTAAATCTTCGAGTTCATTTTCTGACCATGCTTCTTGCAATTAGAGCTAAAATGTGTTTGTTCCTGCAGCAGCCAAAGTTTAATAAGGGCTCAGCCAGAAGAGTGGCTTGGAAGAATGTTCTTACTATAAAAAGCAGTGCCTCTTATAGGTAAAAGTGCCTCTTATATTTGTTTGTAAATGCATATGAGCAGTTGGGAAAGCTATTTAACCACATAATACCTATGAAAAGCATGTCTCTGATTTTTTTAAACAGGTTGGATTTTTTCCTTTTTAATTTATAAGCATCATTTTCCTTTGCTTCTTTCCCCCACCTGAACACCCTTCAGCCTCCATTGCATTGACCTGTGGGATCACTCATAACCTCCTTTGAACTGAAGGTAATGAAGGTAACACTGTAGGCCCAAGACACAGCTGCCACTCAAATCAAACTTCTGCTTCTAACCAGTGTCCATGGAAATTATGGGGGAAAGGGAGGGGACAGAAGAATTTCACAGCTCTTTCAAGAGTAGCAGAATCTGAAGTTAGCTTAATCAACCAAGAAAACACACTTGGGGCGAATTCTTTTGTATTATGAGATGGGACTGAAGTATCCTTCTGTTCTTGGAGAAGTTTCCATTTTGTGAAGAGCTCTGCCTGTGCTGGTGCTGCGTTTTTAGTTCACTGAATTAGTCAGTAGCTGACGATGACCTCCCTTGTCGTGTGGCAGAGTTCAGGCCGGGTTCGTGCGCTGGAGCCCGGTGTGGGTCGGGAGGATGCGGTGACACTGAGCGCTGGTACCCGGCTGAGCCTGAGCTCAGGTTCCACACCCAGCACTGCCTGCAGCTACACTGACAGGTTTCAAAGCAGGTGAATCCCAGGTGTTATTATTTTTATGATCACCATTTGCTTTTGAATTGGGTTGTTATAAAAGTTAACTGGATTTTTTTCCAGATCTAACTGCCATGTTCAAATAAAAGTATTGTGTCTCAGTGGATTGTTTTCAGTTATATATCCTATATTTTAGATCTCATTTCACAGCTGAGAAGCCAAACCAGAGATGAAAAAGATAGAACTATTTTCCTTTTCTGAGCTGGCAAAAAAAAAAAAAAAAAAAAGAGAATAAGATCTGCTAATTTTGATAGGTTTTTTTAAAAATGAGTTTAGATTTTCAAAGCCTTTAATGATGCCATGGATGACAACAAGTACATGGGAGTTTGATACTTATTCAGATTAGACACTTAATAATATACAAAGCTACTGTTAGATGTTTCAGAAGCTAAATGCCTTTGAAAATCTAGGCTGTGGTGACTCAAAATCATTAATCATTTTAAGTGTCTTTAAAGGAACTATAATTACTACTCCCTTTTCTAGGAAACCGTTCAATTTAAAATGTGGCATCTTTTTGTGCTTTCTTCCTTGTGTACTGAGCCTAAAGTACTTTCTTTTTTCTTTTAGCTAATAAAAAGCAGATCGTATATTTTGTTTTGTACATTTTTTTACTGAATTGCAGTTTCCATTCAAATGTAGCATGCAATAAACATTGAGTAACATAACCCTCTTAAACAGGAAGAAGGTCGTTTACCTTTTGGCAACATGAGCAGGCAGCTGTATTAGACCTTTTGTCTCTGGGAGACCCAAGACATTTTTTGGTTTAGCAGGTAGAGATGAAGCCTGAAGGATATAAAAGACCCAGTTACAAAGGCTGCCCGTATATTTAACTTGGCCTCTGGGAGGACACTTGTGGTTCTGTAGAACAGCAGCAAGTTGGAGAGTGCTGGAGCTCTTCTATTGCCTGTGCCCAGATCAAAGCATTGCTGTAGCAAAACCTTCACCCCAGCAAAGGAGATTCCTCAAACAAGAGCTCATCAGTTAAAAAGTACTGTGTTCAGGGAGGTAAAAAACCAGGAAAGAAAGATTCTACCTCTCAAATTGAGATCTCTCCCTCAAATTGAGATCTCTCCTGGCACAGATTACTCCAAAAGGTGAGACAATATGTACTTACAGATAAAAATCTAATTAAAAAAAAAAAAAAAAAAAAAAGTCTTGCTTCCCAGTACTTAAAAAACATTATAAAAATTATTTTGCAAGTCAGAACCAGCATTCTTATGTAAGATCAGTGAGATTTTTTTTTAACTCCAAATTGTTGTCTCCTATCTAGCCAGCATCTAAACACACTGTTGTGCAAGTTAAGGATGTTACATGGTAAATTCCTGATGCTGTGTCTCACCAGTGCTTGCCTAGGAGGGTTATGTGAAAAATTAATTCAAAACTACATAAAACAAGACATACTCCCTTCAACAACTGTTTAGGATTGAGATGGTTTACTGACATATGTTCTTGAAAGAATGGATAAAATAATTTTGAATAATAACAGGAGAGCACTAAGGCAGAAGTTGTAACTCAAAGGTTAATGAGGTCAATGTAATGAGAAACAGAAATTTCACTGTAAAATCATATGGCCTGATTTTTCCTGACAGTACCTCACAGCAGTATAGACATTTATGTAAAGTTGCTGTAATGTAGCCAGTGGCTTGAGTCATGAGGATTTTTGCTGACAGCTATTTATGTTTACTTTGGGTATTCAGAAATATTTTCAAAGGGATGAAGGGCATGGTGACAGCCTAGCTATTAAAGGTATCAAGTGAGCTAAGAAGTGTATGTGCATGTCCTGTTTATAACCTACAGTCAGGGCAAGAAAAATTTATTTTTTGGTGTACTACCTGGCATGACTTCTGGGGTAACCCTGATTTTTGAAGTGTTAGCTCTTTCCACCTTGAAACAAAAAAGTTTTAAAAATTGTTGATGTTACCTAGCTTAGTCATTAGATCCCTGGTCTAACTGGAGGTGGCACTGATCTGAGCTCCCTGAGCCTGAACTTTCTATTAGCACCTCTGAGTAAAATGACAAAAAAAGCTCTTATACTGTAATGAGCCAGGCTCCAGCTATTCCAGGGGCTGGAATATTCACTATTCACTCACAGCTGGGGCCTGAGTCCTGGAGGATGTACAATCTTGTTTGTGGTGATACATGTCAGGGAAGTACATGTCAAGGAAGGGAAATTGATGGCAGTGATACAAACAAATTGATATTTCATAATTCGAAAAACTGGTGGGTAACCTATGGCACCTGATGATTCTCAGGTTCCCTGTTTCAGCCACATAATTCTAATGCAGCTGTTGCAAGAGATGGCCTTTTTTGGACTCACTCAGAGAGGGCACCTGAGGAGACTGGAGGTGTCTGCATTACAGGGACACGTGTGCCAGCTCAGACCCAAAGGCTGGCTGGTCTGACCCTCTCTGATAGTGGGCAGAGCCTGATACCTGATAGGAAGGTGTAAGAGGCAGCAAATGTAGCACAGTCTGATCCCATGTCCATCTCGTCTTGCTCTATAGTAGATGGGAGGTGGTTGAAATCCTTCCAACATTTTTGTTTGTATTTTATGAGAGAAGTGAAAAATTGACATATCTTCTAAGGTTGATGTTTCTGGTTGAGAAAAAGGACATAAAAAGAAAGATGCCTTTCTGCAGAATAATGTAAACTTTGAGGTGTGAGTATCAAATAGGTCAGCCAGAAAGGAAGAAGTGTTAATAATTAAAGACAGAATGAGAGAATGGAAAGGAAAGTTTAGAAAAAGGACAACTAAGCAAGTAGCCTGTCACTGGACCATCTTATTAAAAGTCAGGGAAAGCTTTAGGATCTGCTCTGGCAAAATTAAGAGGAAGAAAATATATCTGTAAATGTATTTGAGATTCAAGAAAACATTTGTGTTAAAAATCACACTCAGGAAGTGCATTGAGATAAGATCTGTCTGAGGGATGGATTAGTGTTAGAGAAAAAATTGGAGCTACTGCACTGAGAATTCCGCCTTCTAATTAGATAATCAATGAAAACATTATACACGTGCAACATGTTACAGGGAGTCGTCTTCTGGAAAATGCATATTTTGAACATGTTATTCTACAAGGGAGACAAAAACCAAGGTGTGTGGTATAGTTTGTTTGGGTCAGGGGTGCCTTAGTTTTGGCATCAGCTCCCCATTCCAAGGGGGTACAGCCCCGCTCCTTGTGTGTCTTGCTGTGCTTTCCATCACATCTCGGGCACCTCTCTGAAAAGGTGGGAGCTTTTGCTTTCCCAAGGCAGGTTCCATGCCTGGGAAGGAAAGGCAAAAGAGAGTTTTCCCCAACTCCATGACCCTGGCAGAACAGGGGAAAGCTGTGCTTGGAATCTCAAGGTGTGTCTGAGCACGAGAATGAGAAGGAACAAAGCCGAGAACTCTGATGATTTCAGCTGCAGTGACGTGCAGTAATTGTGAGCCATCCTTAGAGACCCTGTAGGAACAAACAGGTGGCTTCAAACAATGCCATGTAATGAAAGGTGTCCCTGCCCATGGCAGGGGTTTGGAATGGTCAAAGGTCCAATCCAACCCAAACCATTCCATGACTCTGTGAATATTCAGCAATGGGCATGCTCCGGCCCTTGCCCTTCCTGGCTTCCACCTCTCTGCCCTCCCACAGAGTTTCTTTGAGGGTAGAAGATACACAACTGTGTGACAGAAGGGAAGGGGAAAAGGGAGTTTATGACTTATTACAGCCCTAAACTTTGCAGTATTTGGGGGTTCAGTCTATGCATTGTGTAATGAGGAAATATGTGTAATAACTTGAGAAAAAGAGGGACAGCTACAAAGTCTGGATTCTCTCTGTCCTAGATTTGGTACCAATCCCTATCACTTGTTATTTATAGATTAGGCACGAACTCCTTACAACCTATTTAATTACTCTAATGAATCCACTAAACAAGCTGAGGATGAGAGCTGGGTAATGTGTGAATCTATAATGTATCTATAAAAAGTGTTTTTTTTCTATTTAATACCATTCAATAGGTTTCTATTTAAATATTTAGTATAACTGTACCCAAGTTGCCTGATGCCCTAGCTTCGTAAATACAAACATGTGCTTCATTTCAGTGCTGCTGTCTTCCATTTTGACACAGATTGTGATGTAAACATGCATTCCTTATGCATTATTTACCGTTCTCTTGTTTCTGCCTGTTTTGCTTCCCATCACTAGGTGGCAATAGCTGAACAGTCACTTACAAACAGGAGGCAAAATGGTGCAGCAAAACTAATGAGACATAAACTTTGAAGGATTTCTATGACATTATTTAGAGATTATCATATTGAATGAGATTTCCTTGATGAAATCTTATTTTGTGGAGTGCTTTCTGTCACTCTGTACTTTTAATTTGGATCATAGCAAGATGGTTGTTTTACCTTGTTAATACATGGGACATCATAGTGCATAAAATTTGGTTGATTTAGATTCAACAATTTTGATCTTTGATTCAGCAAAGGACATTAGTAAAGCTGTGGATCTAATATATGTGTTATGTCATATCTGCCAATCTCTGTGAATAGCTCCCATACCTTAGGGTATCTATAATTGTGCTAGACACCTATATTTAGGCACTGGAATACCACTGAGCTATGACCAGCATCCATGTGAAAGTTAGTGCAGTCTTGCTAGAGCAGGGCATAAAGAGGTTCCCAGAGAAGAGAATGTGAAATCATGAATGCAATGCAGCCTATCCCAGGACATGAAAATATCCTTTTTGTTTTCCTCTGTTAGGTGTGTTCTGCACTGCAATCAAATAAATCAGTGAATCACTTTTTGTAGGGTTGCTTTATTTTGCCCAAGAGGGCTAAACTTTATCAAAACCATACAGACACTAATAAGCAGCCCTTACTTATTCCTGAGGTGAAAAACTCCAGACAGCCAAACTGTTATACAGACTGTAGCAGTGTGAATCCAATCTGATTCCATGGGAATCAGAGACACAGATGTAATTCAACATACGGTATTATTGGGCTAAAAGGACACAGTTTTTGATGCAAGGAGGAAAAGCTATATGAAGCCATAGAAAAGAATAATCATCATAAAGCACATTAAAACCTCCAGTAGTTCAGCAGAGCTACTTTTGGCTTTGGGATGTGTCCACATCACTGGTTGGAAGACAAAATTTGAATCTATATTTGCTTTGTTACTGTTGTCATCCCTTATAGGCTTTCAGCTACGCTTTGCATTTAGCCTCAGATTCTGAAGAGTTAAGATTGCAAAATCCACATAGGCCCTTTCATACCAAGCTAAAATGAGCCCTAGAAGATTGTGCAAGACTGTGCTATATTCAAATCTCCATGTGCTTTTTTAAGGATTCCTGCAAGCATTGCTGAAAACATAGAGGACTAAACTGCCTGAATGACTGTAATAAACAGTAGTCACTAAAACTGTAAACAAAATTGGTACCTATGCTACTAAATATTAAGAATCTAAAAATCCAGTTTACAAAAGTAGTTACCCTAAGTATCATGTATACAGTGAGGAGAAACAGGCTGCTTAGAAAAAATAATTGTGCTCTTTACTGGAACTCTTTGGAACTATTGTGTCATGCTGAAGGCACTCACCTCCCAGTGTAGGCATCTGAGCTGGATGCCTCAAGATAGATATTGTGAATACCTCCAGCAGCATGTGGTTTTGTTATTCTTGTTCCTTTACTGAGTGAAAGCTTTGGGGGAGTCTATTTTTCAGATGTTTTGCAGTGACAATAGCTGTTCATGCAGCATTCTGCTCACAAGAACACTTCTGACCGTGCTGATGAACAGCAGCTCCCAGCTTCTTTTTCCCAAAGCTGGGGCATGGAAACTCCACAGCTCCAGACTCTGTTCAGACTGAGAAGGGTATTAGCCAGGTATCAAGATTCCTGGATATTTGTGCCCTCTGATCTCAGAACACAATGAGAGAACAGAAGGTGCTCAGTGTGTCACAAATGTGGTGTGTGAGTTACAGACAAACATTGATAGTTTAAACAGTGCTTATGGTAATCAGCAGGTAGATCATCATGGCAGACACACGAGAAGCCTCACATTTTGAATCTATGGTTTCGTATGGTGAAAAAAAAAAAGTATCTATTATTGTCAATTTCCATGTAGTAATATCATAAAGAAGGAGCCCACTGGACTTGTAAATATCTAAGTCTGTAATAGCCCTCATCAGACAATTTACTTTCACTGGCAGATTTCATGTGCTTATGCCTGTCTATCTTTCACAGCCTGGAATATGTAGTTAAATTGTAAATATTGCAAAGTCAACAAAAATGAAAGTGGAAGCTCTGTAACTTCAAAATTTCTTAGTCTTGTGAGCCTACCAAAAATAAGTTCAGAACACTAAATTAGAGTGCTGAGGTTTGTGACATTTCATTTTAGGAGTGTTTCCAAAATATGAGTAAAATCATTATATATGGAAGATGTCTTACTTGCAAATTTATACTTCCAAATACTTAAATTTAATTTAGCATTTAAGTTTTTAAAAATACTTTATGACTAATGATAGAAATTATCAAGATTTGAATTGATAATACTTTTAATTTTAAAGAAGCTGTTAGAACAAAAGTGAAATTCTGAGGCATTTATGTTGTGGGTGATACTTTTGAAAGCAGAACCAATAATGGAGGAGTATCAAACCTGAAGTAAATCTTAACAACTACCATTCTGCATGAACTCATTCATATGATGCCAAAAATATAGACTCTAAGAGTGGTGGCATTTTTCCTTAATATGCTTTGTCTTAATACATCCATTAAGCTTTTTAGTATTTTAGTACAGCATCATACTGTCAGTGGAAAAACTCAATAGGTAGACACATTCTTCGGAAAGAATACTAAATGTTGGGGCAGTTGAGATTCTGCATTAATGTTGTGATGCAATGCTTTAAGAAGACCTACTGTACATGAAATTGGATTACTTTGGCTCCATATCACTTCTGAGAAAGTCGGTACAAAGGTGCTGGGGATCTGCCACTCCTAGACAGGCAGCTGAACAGAGCTGCAGCCTTTTAAATGTTACTCCACAAGGAAGAGCAACTGGGCATTAGTTAACATGCCAGACACAAACTCTACCTATGGTAGTCAAGTCCAGGTGTCCTTGGGTGCAATAGCCCATTTATTCCTTCACCAAATGATCACAAAATCAAGTAAAGATTGTTAGACTGGTTAGACATGATAACTGGTGAAGATCAAGTGGCAGGAACATTACTGGATCCTCTTCATACAAGCTGACTCAAAATAAGGTTAGATCTGCAGATTTGAAATTACAAACTTGAGAAATAAAAAGGGGCTGGATAAGTGACAGTTAAGAAAACTGCTTGTGTGGGATGTCTGAAATTTCTTTTACTTGAAAGCACCAAAACCAACCAACAAAATCTTGAACTTTTCATTCTGCCTGTGAGGGACACATGGGACCCTCAGGAACATCCCATGGAGTTAACAGGTCACCCATGTCAGCAGGTATTCTTCTGGCAGCAGCAATACAAAAGATAAGCTGAGTAAAACTTTGTGAAGGAATAAAAAGAAAATGGTTAAACATTCTTGCTCCTTTACAACTTCAAAACAAGAACATTGACTTTAAAGAGTCCACTTTCCAGTGAGGTTGAGAGATGGAGTAAGAATAAGATTTGACTTCTAACTACATGAATGCTTTTGCCTTTAGTTTTCATTTTGCCTTGTAGAAGAACAGAGGTAGGAGGAGTAATACAAACACAACAAAAAATCTGTTGTAAGGTGTAAAAAAACCCTCAAAGATCTTTGAATTCACATTACAAAAACCATTTAACTTCCCATTCATTCACTCAAGGAAGAGCAGGCATATGACGTTGCAGCTTGGGTAATGACATTTTTGTTGAGCATATCAAAAGAGAGATTCTGCCTTGTGAATATAAACCACAGATTTGTTGGGGCAAAAATGATCTGCATCAACAGAGAGGCTGCTTAATACTCAAGACTTAAACAAAATTTTGTGGGAGATTATATTTAAAGGTGTGAATTTAATTTAAAATTGGGTGAAATCTAACACAGATTTAGGAAATACAGCTACTTGCAAGTTAACCTCCTGTTTTTATTTTCAGCAAGAGAGTTGCAATAAAATTAATTTATCAGTCATCTCCAGAAAAGCATGTGATATAGCACCACAGGGGAAATTATTACTTAAATCCTTGAACATAAGAATTAATGCAGTATTTGTGAGGGTGAATAAGAACTTCCAAACCTACTTGGCATTGTGTCTGATGAAAAATCAATTCGTGGGATGGTGGAAAGTCATCAGTCCTAGATCTTGAAACATCCTGTATTTGGTGTTACATTTAAGTTTCATTGTAAAAGGCTGGATTGTGCCGGCTAAAACAGGATGGCACAAAGAGGAGGGTTTTTCCGTTGAGGAGTAGGGAAGGAGGTACAAATGGCACAGCAGGGTCTCAGTATAAATTGGGGATGCAGAGTGACAGCAATGGGATGATAATTAGCAGCATAGAAAGGAAGAGCTGATGAGCTCTCATGATCACCATGGCTGGTGAGATCAAACTTGAGAGTGAAGTTCATTTAGGAACTGAAAGAAGGTTTACAAAGTGAGTTTAAACAACAGCCTGTCATTAGTGAGGACACAAAACCTTATCTCTAGATGAGGTATGTTTGCAGAAGACATTTAGCATATTTTCAGTGAGAACCACAGAAGCTTGGTCTCAGTGACCCCTGTGTTCCTTAGTTTCCAATCCAAACATCAAATAGTCCACATACTGAAGCTAAAAGTAATGTGTAAATACAATTGCTGACAAAGTTTTTAGAAGAATCAGCAACAGACAAGCTCTATTTTGTCTCAGATACCATAATTATGAAATGCTGCAGGAAATTTATTTCACTAAGTGAGAAAAAAAAGTACTGTTATTCCTAGGAAATAATATCTGGAAGGATGATACCAAGAATATGTGAAATAAAAAGTATATTGGAAACTGATTCTCATTTTTCTTCATTACCATTAAAATATGCATAGTGATGTAGTGTTGATTATATGAAATAAAACCTTAGGAATATGGAAATTGTACCTAGCAATTAAGTATTTTGTAGAAAATAGAGAGAGATTAACAAGCAGTGAATTGCTTCTGCCTCATTTTTCATATGTGAATTCAGTTCCATTTTAGAAACCATTATTCAAGATAAAAATGATATCAAACTGAGATTCTGTGGCTCTTTCAGAGGTGAATACAAAGCAGTGAGCTCTCTGGCTTGCTTGCTGTTATGAATTCAGCTTGCTGTCTCGCATCTTTGTGAAGGGGGAGGCGGAAAAAGTGCCAAGAAGAAAATGACAACACGTTTTTCTGTAGCAGCGAAAGAAAAGCAGAAGCAGCCAGCCTGAATGCCGTGGGTTCAGTGCTCTGGAAGTGCTTCTCTTGTGCAACTGGGCTGAGGGAGAGCCTTTTTTCCTTCCCAGCGTCACTGCAATCAGATATATGGGTGCAGCTCAGCTTTACCGCAGCATGATGCAGTTGTGTATAGTTCAGCGTGCTCTTCTTGGAAACAGGCGGAGGGAGAGCAGCTGACCAGAGCAGGCAGAGGATGTTCATTAGAGGGTGCTTTTTTTCCCCCTAAAGCCAAGCGCTACGTGTGAGATTCCTGCAGCTGCAGAGGAGAGGGCTTCAGTGGGGCTTCAAGTTGATCCTGGGTTGGCGAGAGGAGGTGCAGACGCTCGGGCTGACGGCTTCTGATGGGAAAACAGCTCCAGACAGGCAGGCTGCGTTATTAAAGGCACGGCTCAGACACCCTTCGGGAAAACACTCTAACTGTGCCTATGGAACAAGTGCCGTGGTGCTGCATATGCCTCAGCCGACCAGAAGGAATTTGCCCGCTTGTGGAATGGAATAAATGAAAATACTGAGTACCGAGGGGGCGAGGGAATAAAATACTCCTCAGATAGAATTAAGAACAAGCCCCGAAGGAAGAGCAAAGGACAAAAATCTCATGGTGTGTTTTTGTTGTTGTTGTTGAGCTTTATTTTTTTTTTTTTAATGAGCTTACCTACCATGAACGGAAGAAGTGGATCTGCGGAGACTTCATTTCCTCCTCTGACCCCTCGTTTACATCACTGACTGGTGACAGTCACATCTACATACATAGTACCTGCCACTTCAGCTGCTCAGAATTATAGAAGCCTCTTTGTATGCAGCAGACATGGCTAGCCAGCAGGATTCAGGCTTCTTTGAAATCAGTATCAAATATTTACTGAAATCCTGGAGCAATAGTGAGTAGCAGAAGAGTAATCTTTTCATATTACGCATTGCTTGGTAAATAGCTAGGATGACCTAAAGGATAGAATCTTACCTTTCTGTGTGTTTGTGTTATATAAGACAAGTAATTTTTGCTTTTGTCAGCTCTAAAAATCAAAATGTCAGAGATTTAAATAGGTTTCATTAACTGCAAAGGCTGTAATGAGATTATACTAGATTTTGCTTGATTGAATTCTGAAGTTAGGCTGCTTTCTGGGTCTAACAGTACATTGCAGGGAGTGCATTCCAAACAGCATTTCCTGCCTACATGCTTGTTTGATTTGTTCAGACTTTATCTAAATATTTTTTTAAATGATGTTTAATCACAAGGGTGTGGCATTGCTCAGAAGTTGATTTTTTATTAATTGTGCACTGAGGACAAAATATAATTATTCTACATCAGGTCTGAAAGTCATTTTGTTGTGATGGGAAGCAAAACATCAGTTGCTTATAGCTGCACTTCCCACCCTCTATGCTTAATTTCATAATCTTATGCCATTTCTAGCCAGAAAGAATCCATCTGTTTATCTGATCCAGGCTGGGTTTTGCAGAATGTA
This sequence comes from Pycnonotus jocosus, assembly GCA_013400435.1. Taxonomy (NCBI): domain Eukaryota; kingdom Metazoa; phylum Chordata; class Aves; order Passeriformes; family Pycnonotidae; genus Pycnonotus; species Pycnonotus jocosus. The sequence goes on along the minus strand of VWYP01030871.1, from coordinate 274,963 downwards.
AACAAATTGCATTTTAGTCTGCTTTAGTCTTTTCAGTACTACTGTTCCTGATTTCCATTGCTTTTTAAATCAATTACTCTATAGATGTTTTAGCAATATTATGTAACGAAGATGTCTGAATAAAATTTAGTGCTTGCAAATATATTCAGATAAGTAAGCTGGCAGAAATTAGCTTTTTAAGTTAAAGTACATGAACTGTATGTTCCTTCTCTGTAGAAGCTGTTATTAACAGTGCTAAATCTCCATATTTAACTGTTTTTAAAAGATAAAACACAATGCCTCTGGAAAAATCCAACTTGGCTACGTGTGAAATAAGGTTCTGATCATCCTACTCTCTATAATTTAATAATGTCTGCATAAAAGATTAGTATTTAAAAATTTTATGGTATAAAAGAATTGCAAGATCTGTTCAATACAGGAAGAGTACCTTATACCTGCAAAGAAATAAACAAAACACTGTATTAGATGTGTGACATGCAAGACTTGTATTCATTAAATGATATCCATAGAAACTGTATTTTTCCAGGTTATTTGTAACCTCAGTAACACTGTGGTGCTTGTTTGAATCTGTTTTTCTACCACAAGTGTGAAGCCACCAGGGAATAATAGTATTACCTAAACAGCATTGCTTATCTGCCCTCCTACAAAAATATTTAGTGCATATCATTCAAATAAGGGATCCCACAAGGACTAGGAGAGAATTTTATGATTCAGTTACCTTCTTGGACTAATATTAATCAAATACTGAGAATATAAGTGTGTACTCTGACAGCACATATTTTATAACAAGCTAGGCACAGCTTATGACAGAAGAAAAACAAGTCAGTTTATGGTGCAGAAATCAAATCAGTTCTGGCATTAATTTTGTAATAGCCTACTGTAACTTGAAATAAAGCCAGCACTTTAATGTAAGTTTAATATAAGAATATTAAACCAACTATAATTAAATATAAAGTGTTGGTTTTTTCTTTTTCCTTTATCTTGAAGTATGTTGAAAGTATTTCAATATAGGAAAAGTATTTCTAGTCTGAAATTAGAAGTCCTTAAGTTCTAGTTTAGAGAAATGGAAACAGTATATGAATAATTGATATTTCTGACATTATTTTAGTGGATAAACACCCCTTCTACTGTATCTGAAGAAACAGGAAATAGAGTGAATGAACCTAGGTTGCCTTAAAATTGTTGAGAATTGGGGGGTGGTTTTTGCTTTCATACTGGAAGGGTATGTTCATAAATCTGAATGTATCCTATCTAGCTGAAAAACAAACTATTTGATAAGAAGGCAGTAGGGAGTTCAAAAAACCTAGGGCGTTCTTCAGCTCTGCTATGTGATGGGTGGAGCAGAGGAAAACACTTTCCTTGCTTGAGAAACTGCTGGGAAGCCTGCACATGCATGCACAGGAGTATGTTTTTCAGAGAATAGGTGCTGTGTCTGCACACCCAAAACCAGAAGTAAGCAATAAATTATGCTGGGGCATTTACATAGCAGCAAGCGGTGTAACATACCGTTTTAAAAGAAAATCAACTTTGGTTCCTGCAGTGTATATTTTGCTGCAATGTCAACGGTGTAGAGGTGCTGCCCATGTATGTTTCTGCAAACTGACACTTTAAAACATCAGTTTCAGCAGCATTTATCCTTTCCAGGCTTTTTAGTCTCACCAAAACCGGGTCTTTCCGTTGATTTGTGTTTTGGCTTACACAGAACATTGGCATTTTCTAGTAGATTGCCATCCATGTCTGTTGCCCATACCGTGAAATATACTCAGTTATTCTACTTGGAATGACATTTTTCCCTGATTTTGCTGTCTAAGGAGTTTAACAAACTAGCTGTCTTGACATGCCAGGCAGGATTCCAGTTCAGTGTCACACAGCACTCCCTGAGATGTTCACCTAGCACGCTGCTTGCATTTGCATGTTCATCACCCAGCTAAGGAGGCAGGTAATTTATGGACAATGGGGTTCACTTTAACTCTTGCAGTCAGGATGATGCAGTCTGAATATGGTATGTTCTCAGAGAGCCTGCGTTCTTTTTCCTGGGTGATAAAACAGCCAAGTCACAGTCTGGCCTTCGAATCATCCTATCAAACTGAGAGATCTCAAAATACTCCTTTGTGCAGTTCCCAAGACTTTTGCTCTGCATGTGTCCATAAGATACTGTGAACGTCGTGCTGTCTTGAAAATATTCCTGTATTGTGTTGGAGATGGAATCAGAACTGGGATTCTCTGGTTGGAAAATAAGAATAATCTAAGGGGCTTTTTTTACTCATCTTGTGTGCGTTCTTATATTTTCTTAAATATTTAAGTGTTTTTGATCAGTGCTGCATTAGTCAACAACTGCATTAATCACTTGCATTACTTCTTTTAGTACTGCTAAAATGGCTATGCCTGCACAAAGTGAGTGGTGCTCACTTGGCCCACTGAGGTCAGTAAGCTGACAAGAATAAAATAAGGCTTACCAAAACTAGGACAATGAAGAGTCTTTTCCTCAGACTTGTTGTGGAAGTATTGCAAAATGCATTTTTGTAAATAAACATTTGTAGTTTATGCAAGGCATAATACATGAATACAAATGTTAAGAATTTTAAGTCTGATCTTTCCTTAGATTTTTTTTACTTTTTTGAATAAGTAAGATAGATTTATTCTGAATTTAATTTCCAAATTACTTTTTCAAATTTATAGTTAAAAAAAATCTGCACAGAAATTTTGAAATCTAGCTACAAGAACCTAGAGTACCATCAGTATAAACTGCAGAAAAATATATAATAAATTCCCCCTTTTGCAGTTCCTAGATCTGATCAGCAATTAAGTTTATTGGAGGAAATGATTCTCTAGAAGAATTTAAAGGGCACAGGTAGATGGCTCACTCGTGCTCTCACAAGTCAGCTCTTGTGTGGGCTTGTAGAAGCTGCATTTCTTTGTCTCACTGTTGCTAAAGACAGGTCTTAAAGTTTCTTTCTGTGTAATGAAATGAAATTGCATATTTTGGATAGGGAATATTATATTTGGCACTTCTTATAGAACAGAGTTATCTGCAGGGCCTGATTATAAGGATTGCAATGCTTGTTAATCTACCTTTGAATAGCAAAGGGAGTTTCTGCTGATTTGTGTTTAATGCAGACTCACAATAAGGACTTTTCTAGTACCAGGACTTCTGGTCTCTTTCCTAATGCCATGCTTCCTTGCCTTCTTCCACAGTAGCCAACAACCACATCATAATCCTTATGTCATCATCCTCTTCCCCTTTGTGCTGTACAGAGCCCGTTGCTCAGTCCTCCTACCTCAGTGTTCTCTTTCCCTGTGCCTCTGTGTGCCCACTCCCTGTGGCAGCTGTCAAAAGCTACTTCGTGTTTACAAGTGATGGTAACATCAGAGACAGCCCAGGCCTGGGACCACACAGACACCCACAGCAGCTCACATCCCACAGCACTCCCTGTAGGATCTCTGGCTGCTCCACAGCTTGCTGGTCACGCACCAAGCTGGACACAGGGTTAACATCCAAACAAGTCCTGTGGTCAAAAGAGCATCAGGTGTCAGAGACTTCCCAGTGCCCAGCGTGGAGTCTGAAGGGTTGCTAGCTGCCATGTGGTCAGTCGTGTTCTGTTCTTCTCTTGAAGATATGTTTCTACCATCTCAGGAAAAGAAATTAATGGAGAACATTTAGTCCTTCATTAAATGAATGTTATACACAAGGCAATAAAACTCTTACAAAGAATATTCATGAAGTCCTGTGTTGATGAGCAAGAGAAAAGGGAAGGCCACAGACACTTTCTTAGCTGAAAGTCTCTGTTATGTCCAAGTCTGTGATGCACTGGTTTAATCTTCTAGTTAGATTTTATTGTGCATAAGGGTAGTAACAGCTGTTTTGTAGGGTTCCCTTATCTGCAGTCAAACACAGACCTGTTAAAGGCTGAATACACTGAGCACACCATGCTATCAGACTTAAGAGATTTCTAGCAAGATACCAAGAGGCTCCTTTGTGTTTCCCAGCACCCACTTAGACAAACACATTCACTGAGCAAGGAGAACCTATCCTTCTTTCCCCTCTCTCTTGCTCTGGCATACTTTCTCTTGCAGCCCAAATAACCTGATTCCAGAAGCTGATGTGCTGCAAACTCACCCCGCAGGGGAAGGATCCGTTCTGGGGAAGGGGCAGGGCCAGTGGCTGTGGTGAGCAGACCGAGAAACCGGGACCCGTGTGTGTGTCCTGCTGGCTCCTGAGGTCTCAGCAGATACACCTGCAGAGAGCTGGCCCTTCCACTGCCGCTGCCCTCGGGGAACCCTGGGCACAAAGGTTTAGCATCTGCTCCTGTCTTGGCATCTGAGCCTGCCTGGGACGAGGGGTGCCATTAATTCAAGCTGTTGTGCTATGTGAAGGGGATTGATTGCTCTGTCCGTTGAGCCTGAAGGGAGGATGCTTAGTGTATTCTGCAGCTCTAGGTAGTCTGTGGTTGTCGGCAGGGAAGTGTCTTGCTTGATAATGGTGACTGGTATCACCCTGGAACTTCCTTTGTATTTGGTCTGATCCGAAGGGAAAGGTAATAAACCACAATGTTTAGGCTGTTTATGTTCTGGTGATACCCACTTTAGAACTTGAATTTTGACATGGTTCTTCTCAGAAGTAAGGGAAAGTGAGTTTTATTACTTTGAAAACATGAGAACTCTTTTTAAAAGGATTTTTTGTTTATTTTGATGTTTGCTACTCTGTTGAGGACTTTCCAGAAGTGTTTCTACCATACTGGGAGGGAAAAAAGGATGAGAAAATCATAATAAATGAGAAAATCATAAGCCTTATTGCAAGATTCAGTTGATTTGTAGAATGAGCTTCCTTATTTAAAAGTTTGAATTACTGCAGTAAAAATCTACAAATGCTTTGACTGCAATATAGTACATAAATTTTTGTGGTAAAACTTCACCAAAATATAAAATGATCTGGAAACTAGGCTTTGTTAATTACTGGTAGATATACTGTAAAGATTCTAATTATTTTACCTGTGGTAAAAACAAAACTATTCTACAATACTATATGTATTTACTTTGAGTGATTAATTTGCAATATTCTTGATGTTATAAAAATACCAATAGTTTGTTTTTTTCTAGTATTGCTAGTTATTCAAAAGGATCAGGGAAAGAACTAACAATTCTTATGTTTCCTCTATTCATGTAAAATACCATTGAGTAAGCTGTGGTACTTTTTTATATGTCTATATAAATATAAAAACTATAATTATGAAAAAGAGATTATATATAGGTATAAGGAAAGGGATAAACAGGATACCTTAGGAGTATAAAATGTACAATAGTATTTAAAATGTAATACTGGAGAATATAAGCTATTATATTAATATATGAATTAAATTACTACTTAACAATCCTTTTGTATTTTCTTCACTTTTGGTACACTCATTGCATTAATAGTTTAACTCTTTTCTGTCTATTGACTTGGGGGTAGTGGGCAGCAGGCTCCACACCTACAGAATTACAGTTGCACGTGCTTGTCCAACTTTATTTCCTGTATTCATTCCTGAGTTTCTGAACAATCAGAAGCTACAGACACTTGCTATGAGTTGGTAGCCCTAGAGACTGAATTCCTGTGGGTGGAAACCATGAATGGCACATATGGTATTGCAGTAGCTGTGATTGGGAGGGACAATCTCATCCCAGCCTGCTACTCCTGCCCCCATGTTCCTACCTCTTCTCTGCCACCCTAATTACCCAGAGTTAATATCCTGAAAGCTCAGCTTTCTAAAATGGTGTAGATGCTGGTGTCAGCATGAGAGAGGGCATGAGGGTATACTGCTAGGAGTGGGAGGCAGTTTGGGCTGATTCCTGTTATTAGGCTCATGGAACTGTACAATAAGTCATATTTACTTTAAGAGTGGCTCCTGTACCTATGCCTGCTTTTAAATATTGGTAATAGTTCCTTCTCCAGGAAGGACACAAGTCTAGCTTTTGCATCCCTCTCTTTTCAGAGCATCAGCAGTGAAGTTGTTCCCATTGTTTCTATGATAAATTTGGAATGCAGAATAATTTCACTGAGATAAGTAGCTGAGTTATTTGTGAGTTGGTAATTTTTCAGTCACTGCAGTTGCCTAAACTAGATTAGAATCATTTGTCCATGGAAAGAAAATACCTTCTCAAATATTCTTTCTTCTGAATCATCCAATCCTTTGTCTATTGCACTAGTACAAAGGAATACTAAACATAATTAACATTCAAACTTTGCAGTAGCTCTGTCAGTGAGATATTTTAAGTTCTTGCATGGTTTATATTTTTAAGAATGCAAATAGAAAGGTGTTCAATAGTATGACAAAGCAGGAGAAAACATCTGCTGACTGGCTCACCATCCTGCCGAGAGCTGGAAACCGAGGGTGCCAGTGTAGGGGGGATTATGATCCATGGTTCAGGGGTGGAAAGCAAAGGATGCGGGGCAAAGGGAGTAAGAGAAACGTAGTAGGAGCTGTAGAACAGGATGAAGAGACAGCCTTTTATGTATTGTATGCATACCTTAAATGTATTTTCACAAATACATGCATTCTGAAGAATGTTCAGGAAGAAGTCAAGTGCTGCATGCAGTCACAAGTTACAATGTCACAGCAGTAGCAAGCTGGGTGCTAGCAGCTCACACTGTTGGAATGCTGTGATGGATGGATGGATAAAAGTTCTTGAGGGAGGACCTACAGGGAAATAAGGAGTGGAAGTTGCTGTCTTTGTGAAGGAGCTCCTTGAGGATTTGGAGTTCTTCTATGGGATGGATGGGTGACAGTGTGCTGGAGACTTTGTGGATCAGGATTAGAACAGATGACTAGAAGTGTTACAGGGTGGTGGTGGGAATATGTTACAGGGCATTGATCAGGGTTAGGAAGTGTAGAAAGCCTTCTTTGAACAACTTGAGAAAGTTGATGAATTGTTGATGTTGGTTCACAAGAGAGACTTGAACTTCCTGATGTCTGCTGCAAGTGTGAAACAGTAGGATGCAAGCTGTCAAGATTTCTTGAGGGTATTGGAAGTAACTTCTTGAATTACAATGAATCAAATGGGTGAAGTGCAACTGGGTCTGTTACCCATTAACATGGAAGACCTGACTGGAGCTCAAAATCCTGAGAAGTGTGGGGAAAGCGTGGCTGTGTACAGACCCTAGACTTAAGGAGAGTATGTTTCAGTTTTGAGATTTCAGAAACCTTTAGTGGTGATCTCATGAGGGACAGCTCTAAAGGGCGAAGGAACTTAGGAAAGTTGACAGGTCTTTGAGGTCAGCATCTTCCAATAACAAGAGTTAAGGAAACAAGCAGGAGTATGAGGAGGCTGGCTTGGCTTATCAGGGACCTCTTGGCTGAGCTCCACTGTGAAAAAGGCAATATATCCGAGGCAGAAGTGTGATTTGGCTGCAAAGAAGGAATTTGTAGACATTGCCTGGGCATGCAGGAACAGTGCTTGGGAATTCAAAATGCAACTCTGGAGGTGGGCTTTGCAAGGAATGTCAAAGTCAAGGAGAGTTACTCTTGTTTCCTTAGTGGTAAAAGGCTGAACAAGGGCAATATGGACCCATCTCTGAATGAGGCAGGTAATTTAGTGATAGTGGGCTGAAGTGCTGAGCGATATTTCTGCCTCTTTCTTCAGCAAGATGGTCTCTCTGGCCTCTGTCTGCCAGATTCTGGAGTTCCCCTTGATATGGCACATCTCAAAGGGGTAAAGTGTAGAACTTGTTTAAGGTCAGAATTCAGAAACCCAGACTCTCTTCTTCTCAGGAACTACTGAGAAGCCTGGCAATTCCTTACGTATTTATGATCTTCTGTATATTGCCAATTATAGTCACATTCAAACCCGAGGGATGGCAGAGTTTTTCTTTTCACAGCAGACAGCAGAGCTTGCTAAAACAAGCCACTGAATGAAACATATCTGAGAAACACTGACTTCCTAGTTTGCTCTCAGCCAAGTAGCAGTAGTTTCACTGAGTTACTGAATGCCACTTGCTTCCTCATCTATGTGAAAGAAAGATCACAAGTATTGAGACAACCCCCAAAATATTGATGTTTGTGTGTAATATAAGATCACTGATACAACGGGTATTAGAGGTGCCTGAGAGATTCATCTTTGTTATGCCTCAGAAGAGAGATTTTGAGGCTCTTTCCAGGGCACTGGTTTGAAGAGAAATACGAGTGTTGTTTTGTAAATACTGTGGGATCACTATAGTGACAGTATCATGTTTCTCTAGGGGAATACATCGCTGATAAAGAGCTTAATTAGGTGAATGGAGCCTTAGGAGAGAAGTTTCACACATTAAGAAAAAAAGGGGGAGGGAGGCCCTTTTGGGAGACATGCTATACAATGTTTATCCTGGATACTTTCTATTTTTTCAGAAGTTTGCAGTCAACACATGTAGTGCTAATGCATACAACTTGAGAGACTGCTGTGGTTGTTCACCAGTCAGTGAGGGGGTGAGAAATCACAGTTTGGTATGGCCAAAACGTAAAGACATTAGATGGATTAGTATTAGACAAGAACTGATCAACAGAATGCATCAGGTCTTGATTTTATTTATAATCATGAAGTTACAGATGGTTTAGTTTTATTTTGAAAAGCTTGACTTTGGAAGACTAATTTATATTCCCTTGAATTCTTAACTACATGGCTCAGCACAGAAGTCTGACAAAGATATTGGTTCCAAGAAATTCTCCTATAATTTGGTGATCATTATGCTAACATTTTTTCCTAATCTCAAGCTCTCTTCTCTCTCTCTGTAACTTTGAAGAGTCTGATCTTGTATGTGGAGTAAATTAAACTTCAAAGGATGTCCATTTATAAATTGGTTTGTTTTGATACTGTTTTCTTTGAACAAGTTTTGTTGAATACAATATACAGAATTATCTTTCTAACTGCATTTCTGATTATAATTTATGAATGCCTTTAAATGTGCGGCTTAATTTGGTTTTTAGTCAGAAGGTTGCCAGGATAGAGTTCTTGTCCAAGTTCTTCCTTGAGAAGTTTTTAGAGTGGGTTTCTGCATATACTCACAGCAATGCATTGTTGTATGTTTTCAAAATTAGGTTTATTCTTTGCACATTACTGAGATACCACGTGCTGAAAGTAGTCATTCCCTTGTAACTGGAATTGTTTTAGATAGCTTTCCTGTGGAAACAAAACTTATTCAGTTTGCCTGCCTGCCTGTTTTTTTGGACATGTCAACCAAATTCAGGACAATTCAGAGAAGGGTAGAATTCTTAAAGATGCTTAAGTTTCTATGAATTTGAAAATTGGGGCTGTTTGACAGTGAAGAGGGAATCTCAGATGTTGAAAAATGGCTGCATGAGCCTCCTGCCTTCGTAGACAGGGGAAAATCCTTGCTGTGACAGCCTTCATAAATACCCCAGCTGTGAAACAAGTGACACCTTTGAGAGGATTGCACACAAAACTCATTGTGTTGCCTATTTTAAACTACATTCACAAGATGCAAACTGACATTCATTAATTCAGTTGCAGGAAAACCTCTGCAAATAACTTGGTTGCATTGGTCTCCATTATACTAATATTCATACAGTGCTTCCCATCTGGAAGCTTTACAGACTTAAATTCTTCCAGCATTATTACCTGAATGTGAAAGATTGCTTTATTGCTATTCCTGGGCAAATCAAAACAGAGAAATTAGCTGAGAAACACGTATCCTGTGTTAGATCTGGAAATTAAGCCCTGTCTTCTATTTATGTACTGGAAGAACCTTTTTTCCTTCATATTCTTGGTAGCATAGTGACACGTTGTAAATCGTGCCTCAGCCAGTTAATATATATGATGAGATTTTTAATTGACAGTAAGTAGTAATTTTCATATGGAAATGTCATTGGATTATTTTGAAATTCCACAGCATGCATATTTGTTGCTACTGATGTCTTAAATGAGGAGAAAATTGCTTAGCTGTATTTCTTTTTCTATGAAGGCAGATGTTGGGAACAAATAACCTCACCCCACCCTTTCTCTGTATGCCATCTGAACCAAAGCTAGGTGGTTATTTTGCTTTTTGTTCTATTGTTCATTGAGCTTTAGATGGGACAGAACAGTGTATATATTCTTTACTGGGATGAGTGTTTGATCAAGAGCACTTCTGATTCTCTGGGAATTGGAAATTGGAATGTATCACTTTTTGAAATACACAAGTCATCAGGGTTTGTAGTAAATTAAGCAAAGTTTCAGTGGGTCCTTGGTGAATCTTTAACAAATATGTCATGGAAGATGAAAATATTTTCAAAGGCAATGTGAAGTTAAAAATGTTGATTGTTTTTACTCATTTGTCTGTCATGTATTCAAGCAGTAAGGGATAGGACAGCTAGAAGTGAGTGTTATAGGGACCTGCAGACCTCCATAGAAACTGAAATTACTGAAATAATTTTAATTATTGCTTTAATGAACTTTTAAAAGTTGTTAATATAGAGAGGTTGGAATATTACTAAAAAAACCCTTTAAAAATAAATGATTGTGTGTATATTGCAGTGCCTACTTTTTTTAATGTAAATCTCCTGTTTTCCTGATCTTGGCAGCTTGAGCTAAAGCACTTCTAAACTTAATGTTCCTGAAGGTGAATTTTAGAATTTTCTGCTGAAATGGTTCTAACTCTCTCTAATAACGAGAAAATGCGAAATAAACCCTGTTGTTTGTTCATGTTAAAAATTCTCTTGTTGGGAATGGGTGGGGAACAGAGACCTTACAGCCAACTGCCTCTTGTACAGTGACTGCACAAAGAAACTGAGGGCAGAGGGGAGTGAATGTGCAATAAAAGCCCAGCAAAGAGCCTGTGGGAATGAAAAGAGAAGAGGCAAGGGAATCATTATGGGGAAGGAATCAGAAGTAGAGGAACGGGTACTTCCCAGCCAGTGGGAATGGAAATTAAGAGTGCCTGGTATGAGATGGAACCACAGGGATGCTGCAGAGGGGTGGGTGAAAGGATGGGGATGGGATTAGAGAAGGAATGGGATGGGGTTAGAAGGGCTGGAAGGGTGAGATGAGCAACGTTTAGATGGGTGAACAGTGCATGGGAGTCCAGAACTGGAATAGGGAGCCTGAAGTGGGGAAGACACAGCCATGAGGAGACACCAGATTGTAGAGATGGAGTAAGAAGAGAGCAGCTGGGGAGATGGGGGAGGTGAGAGACAGAGAGGTCCCCTCCCAAGAGCAGAATGCAGTGCAGGAGACCTGATTTTCATCCTACATCCTTGCTTTGTAATAGCACATCCTTCCAGCACAGGGTATGCCTTCTTTTGCCTCAGTGCTTGGGTGGACATGAAGTGTTAAATGTTATCAGGAGAGGAGAACAGCAGGTGCCTTGTCATGCTGTTAAGGTAACTGGGTCAACAGTTGGTTCATTTGGCATCAGATTAATCATACATCCTCTGTATTACCTCACTTCTGAAAGCCTGGGTCCAATGAGGTGATGCAGCACAGTGGAAAGCATACAGATGAACAAAAAAAGTCCTCTCAGCTTATTCTATTTATTATTATTATTATTATTATTATTATTATTATTTATTATTACTTGTAATGCAGTAGCAGGTAGCTTCCTAATGGTCTTCTCCTCTAATACAGGAGGTAATGTCTAAGCTAATAATAAACACTAGTCTGTAGTAGCATCTCTCAGGGGAGGGTGTCAGACAGGACCGGTCACTTTTGACACTTCTCAGTTGAATGAAGAAACAAACCATCTATTTGGGCATTAGGGAGTATTTGAGTGTCACTCATCATACCTTCAAGCATAATAGTTTTATGAGCAATGTGTTAAAAACTGGCATGAGGCGCTGTAAATATTAAAAGTATTCTTGTAGATGGTTTGTTACCACATTAGATTGAGCTAAGCAGTTGTGTAGGGCTTTACTTTATCTCCTCGTCAGGGATTTGAAAGAAGGTAAATAGCATGTTGTGATATTTAAGTATACAAATACACAATGAAGTATATAAGTATTAGTAATGAAAAAAGAGAAAAAGTAATCAAGTGAAATAAGGGATTCTTAGAGTAAAAATCTGGAAACTTATTTACTGTGTGCATCTGTAAATGTCTTTCAAGATAGAATTTATTTTTAAAGCATGAAAAAACAAGACTGGCTACATCCTTAAACTGCAGTGTAAGGGCCAGCTCTTCACTGGAAGGGGAGAAACAGGATTTCTCACTGCAGCTGCAATGACAGAAGGTCCGTGTATATGCATAGCTGCTCCTGGGCCAATTCCCAGCTCTGTTTTGTCCAAAGTGGGAATTCCAGGTGACTGACTGCTACAATGGAGCTCTGAGAATGACGTTTACAAGTAAGGGGTTTTCATTTATTTGAGTACAAGCAGTAGTCCTTCAAAGAGTAAAATGGAAGGATCACACTGCTGGCAAGTTAGATATTTATTTAAATTTATCATGTACTTTGATATTAATAGATACTTAGAAGGACTGTCTGCCTAATAGTAATACCATTGTTTCCAGATCACCATTTAGTATGTTACTAATTTCTGCAGTAATTTCCTTGTTGCATAAAGGAATCTATCCCTGCAAGGTAATGAGGTAGTTTTTTTTAAACTTGCTACCACTGATTTAAATCAAGTATTTTTCTCCATTAAGTACAAAGAAGTGTATAATACTTTTCAGAACCTCTTGCACAGCTAACACACTTACTTATCAAATTTCAACTTAATTGGTAAACTTTCCTGAAGCCTGACTGAAGTATCATGCATTTTAAAAATTCCATTTACATTATGATAGTATTCTTGGGGCATGACTTTTTGTTACAAAATTCTCAGTTTTATAATGTTAAATCCAAAAGAGACGTTTCAAGTTGGTTTCGGTTACATTTATTGGGTTGGATAAGGAGCGGTTTAGGTTGGGTTTATAAGGAGCAGAGCTCGAAACCTTTGGCTAGAAGGTTCAGATCTCTACATTACTGTTATATGTATGTGCGTGTGTGTAAATATAAACAACAAATTATGTCTTTCTGATTAATACAGAAAGTGATCTTCAGTCATTAAAGTTCCTAAACACAAGTGACCAGTGAACATTAAACGTCATCAAACACAAGTGATCAGTGTGATCAATGGCAATGCTTTTCAGTCTCTTTTATTCTGTTTTGAATCATGCAATCATATGTATTTTGGATTCAAATGATAGCTAAGATTTTCCATAAACTGTAGAAGAACTGGCATGGTGTCCTGAAAATCTAATAAGTCTCTGCATTGATAATTTAGGTTAGATATACTGAATAGCATTTTCAGAAAGCTGAATATTGTCCTAAGGGTTTTCATGGAAAACTAGAGAGTATTTAGCTGTTTACATCAGTGAAATTGGAACTAGATTGATTTCATTAAAAACAAAACCACCACAAACTTTATTTTAAAATTACCATATTATTAATTCCAGATGAAGGTTTTTTAAAGGTTGGAGACGAGATTTCAAAACCTTGAAGTTTAATTAGGCATTTAGCCCCAAACTATCACATTTTGGGTGAGTTTTTAAGCCATTAAGCTGTTACATAAAAAGCAATTAACAGCCAAACTGAAAAGGAGATGAGCTGCTTCTCTGTTCTGCTTTAAACATTTGAAGTGGCCCAACACTGTGAGGTGGCTGTGTATCTAAGGCAGTGTTGGCTGTTGCGGATCCTGTTTTGAGATGCTGCTTTACCCAGTAAATTTTCCAGCAAATTTTTACCTAGATTTATCCAAGTGATTTATCATTTGGGTCATTCTTTATGATTTCTGTTCCACAGGCTGATTTTAAGCACTCAACTTCCCAATTGCTAAGCCCTGAGCAAGTGTCCTGGAAATGTCATGTCCCCACAAAGGCAATGATTGGCTGACAACATGGGGAAAATTTCTTTGTATATACAGAAATAAGTGTCAATTCTGGTATTTAAATTCTTGGTGTGTCAACAGCCTCATGTACCATTTCAGGTGCCTGAGGTTCATACTTTGTATCATTTTGTACACGCTTTCTTACTGACAAAGGCGTTCATTATCATTGGGTTGCCATGGAGTACTGAATCACATGGATCTGGGAATAATAACCCATTATGCTAATATAGCTTGTCATTGTTTTTGATGTGAAGTGATGTCCCATAACAACATCTGATGTTTGTAACTAATGGAATTTATGGTAAGATCACAGGTCGTGCAACAATGTTGGCGAAATCGCCTACACTCTTCACTTTGAATTCTCTGATTTACATAGCTATTAGCAAAACCATTTCTGCATTTTTAGGTCAGTTTTCTTCTGTTTTTAATATCATTCTGCAGTGAGAATTGAAGGTTTCTAACAGAACAATTCTGGCCTATTTGCTTAATGCTAGAAATGTGTTTTTCTTCTGAGCTCTCCTGCCCCTTTAGGAGCCACAACTTTGATACTCTGATAATACAATTTATGTTTGTACCTGGATGTACAAAGAGAAATCAAGTGCTGATAGAAATTCAGACTTCTGCTTCTTGATATTATCATGATTAGAGAAACAAGAATCCTTCTTACAACATCTGTATCCTAGCTTTACCAATGAGAGATTTTTCTCAGAACTGTATTTTCTACTAATATATTCAACAAGTCATAAATTATACAACCAGAAAAAACATTGTGTCATCCAATCTGTGCTCCGCATAGAACAGGCTTTATGGCTTCTCTGAATTAATTTCTGTTTGAGACAAAGCACATGTTAAAAAAAAAAATCCTAATTTAAAATTCCCAGTAATGGAAGAATCAGCACCAGACTTAATAGCATTCTGGCAGTTAATTTTCCTCCCTTTGTGTTTAACTTCTTTAATGCATTTGTCTAGCCTAAAATTCCAGACATTGGGTGTTACTGAACAAAAAAGCTTAGTCTCTTAGCAAATTTCTATTCCTGATTCATGCTTAATGGGCTTGGAAATCATCTCACCTAACTTTCAGGCATCCTTAGTGTTTATATTGTACATCTTGCACAATCAAGCCTGGTTGTCCTGATAGCTAGTGAAGAGGTACAGGGGTACAGTTCACATGAGCTGCTGTAGAGATGTTTATTGTATTGAATCACACTTTGGATGTGCCCAAGTGCCTGTGCTATCTAAAAAAGGCGTTTGGGGGTAAGAGGTTTCATGAAATATGTTTTGCAAATAGGTGCCATTGTAGGAGCAGTAAGTGCAAATTTCTGCTGTTAGAGGATGTGATAGTGTAACTTTCTCATGGTCAAACTAAACTAAACTTCAAGGGAACTTTCGCAGTCATGAGTTATTTTTCGCCTTTCCTGAATGTTCTCTAGTCCACCAGCGTCTTTTCTCAAGCTGCAGTCACCAGAACGGGACTGAGCATCCAGCAGTGGTTGCAGAGCCACTGACAATGAAGCAGTAGAGCTTTCCTGCTTTTGCTTTTTTTCATACTGCTTGAAAAGGCTCTCCATAGCTCTTCAGGTCACAAGAATAGCAAGCCTGTTTCCAACACATTAGTCATCCTGGTCTCAGGCCTTTCTTCATCATCAGTGTTTCCCAGGAAGAGAAAGCTGCCTTCTGTCTGTGTGGCCTTGTTTCTGGCTGTGCAGTCCTCCATAGGTTGGGATTAATATCTCCTGTATTATTTGCTTGTATTTAAGTTTCAAATGCTATTCAAACAGAGTAGAAGGACCTTTTTTGGCTATTTTTTCTGTGTGTCACCCTGAATTTGTGTTTTGCCTGTAAACTATAGAAAAGTTTTTCTTCTGTGTCATTAACAGTAATGACAAATAGTACAGAACCAACAACTGATCTCTGTATCTCCACTAGAAGTACATTCATTACAGTATGTTTCTTCCTTAATTCATAGATGTTACCTATCTTTTAATCTATATTGGTTGTGAACCAATTTTACAGTTTGGTAAAATACCAATCCAATTGCCAAGCAAAAATGTAAGACTATACTTCTAGCCTTGCTAACCAAAAGATAAGGTTAATTTAATAAAATTTACTTTCCATAAACCTATGATTATGGCATTGTGTTATCATACTTTGGTTCTTTGTTAATCAAATGCAGCCACTCCAGGATGAATATCAGGCCAGCTGTGCTGTGTTTGCCTGGATTGCCCTTGGTGACTCTTGAGAAAATCTGATACAACATCAGTTTTGTCCCAGCCCTCAGGAATACTGAACTTCCCTTTGAATATACTATTAAAAGCATGTTTTTATTATTTTCAGGTTTGATTAGGCTCTTTGGTTTTTCTAATGAATTACTCTGTTTTTGCAGGGTTTAAGCTGTTTATTTGAAAAATCCAATGTGAACCCTAGGATTCTTTATTTTCATAATTAAATTACACAGAGTTCATCTCCATAGGTGCCTGTTCCTCTCCAAATTTAATAACATATTTCTGGCATTCCTAAACATTTAGACATTTCAATGCATGGAAGGGGTTTTCTGTGATGGCCCACTGACCAGCATGAGAGCAATGTCCTGTCCATGTTGTATTAGGTACTTGCAACTGACTGGTCATGCAGAAGGCCCCTGGGACAGCAGCTAAATTCCATGCACTCCACTACTCCGTTCAAGTGAAAGTTTCTCAGTGGGCAGCTGCACTTGAGCCAAATTCTCAGAAACCCTCACTGAGCTCATGTGGATGGTAAAATACATTATCTTATATTTCAGTCACCACAAAAAGTATTTATATCCTGGAGCAGCAGTCTACCAAAGCAGCAAATATCTGTATTTGCATTTGCATTTAGGTTTGTGGCTAAGAAGCAAATGAGCCCACTTTCAAAGAATTGTTAAATGTAATGTAATAGAGGGTTACTAGATACAATGGCATCATAATGGTCTGTGGCTAATAAAAGATGGCTGTAAGCAAAGAGGCCTGATAGCATTAACTATGGGAGATAGGCAATATTATGAGTGTGCTGCTGCTGTCAGTATTAAGTCATGACAGTAGTGATTCAATCAGGCATAAGAGTAGGGGCTTATAATAAATATTAATGCAGATTTTGGCTGCAAAATTTTTTATTTCATTTTTCTTTGTACAGATGTTACTTTGTGTGCTCCACTGTAAAGAGAAACATGAATTGATGTCTCTCCCATGTTAGTCTTTATTCAGAGAAATCCCTCCTGTGGTGTAATCACAGAAAGCTTCACAAAATTTTGTGAAAGTCTTCTTGGTTTGTGATGGTTTAACTTGCCAGTCCACAGATCCAGCTTGTGGCTTGGTTTACTGCTGGTGTTGTGCCATTTTCCACCCACATGAGCAAGAGCAAGAGTTTGAGCCAGCAGCAGCTAAAAAGCACCACAGTGCAGTTTAATCCATACAAGGTGCTCTTGAAGAGTCAACAAGAGTGAGAGACATCACTAATAACTTTGGGCATCTTTGTTGTCAGTTCTCTTTCAGTAATCACTGAATGAGGAATAGGCACCTCTAGAAAGTGATTTATTCTGTCTTAAGGTGAGAATCTAAGAAGAGTTTGATGGATCACCTAGAAATGTTGGTCTCAATTTACCTAGAGCCTGGATGGCTAGATTAAGTTTGATATTTGGTTGGTAGGTGGCTAAATTTGTAACTTTCCCTAAAAGGTACGCATATAGTAGATCAAGTGCACCAGAATATGCAAGAAAGCAAGTACACTTTTAAAGATTTTCCTTAATAGTACTGCATTTTGAAACATAACTAGACATGACATCTTTATTATGGCATGAAATAAAAAAAGCTGTAGCAAACCAACCCTGAGACATTGAACAATGTTATGTCATGAGAACTAGAAGCTGTTTCTTTTTATACATTCGTAATAAAGTACTGCTTGTTTGTGTAAGTGCATCACAACACGCTCAGGTTTTCATACACGTGTGTACATTGCACAGAAGACACGTCATCCACAAGTGATATGCTGTTTCTATTCCAGTGGAAGACAGCAGTTTTTAACAGGATGATCCAACATGTCAGTAGTTTGGAAGAGCAAGTGTGAACAAACAGACAACAAAACTTCAGGGACGGTTCCAGTTCTAGCATCTGAGGTAGCTGTTGCTATTGGAATAGGACTGAGATGCAAGCATTTAATGTCTGTCTGGTAAAAAATAAAGAGTTTAAATATATTTTTTAAAATTCCGTCTTATCCAGGCTTACAGTTGTATTACAGAACATTTAAGTAGAAAAGGAAAAGTATGTTGTCTGAAAGAGAAAATGTATAGATGTCATGGTTTAAAACTAGCTGGCAACTAAACACTGCAAGGCCACTTGCCTACTCCCTGTGTGCAGGCAGGTGTTCAGCCATCCCCAGGAAAGCTGCCTCTCCATTACAGCTTAGAGCAACTTGGGAAGATAGACACTGCACCTCTGAATGACCCTTCCTCTTCCTTCTTCCCCCAGCTTTATATGCTGAGTATGACTCCCCACAGTCTGGGCTATCCCTTTGGTCAGCTGGGGTCAGCTGTCCCCGCTGTGTCCCCTCCCAGCTCCATGTGCACCCCCAGCCCAATCGCTGGTGGGGTGGGGTGAGAGGCAGAGAAGGCCTTTGGCTCTGTGTAAGGTCTGCTCAGGAGTGACTAAAAAATCCATAACACAGCCCCACACCAACTTCTGTGGAGAAAATCAACTCTACCCTGATCAAAATCAGCACGTTAGGGTAGGAAGATACAGGTAACATCCTCCCTGCTTGCTAGTCAGTCCCTCTTCTGGAAGTAACTATTCCTTCTCTCTTGGACTCTTTTAGCCTTGTACTTCCTCGGGCCTTTTCCAAGTTCCCTAAAAATAATTCTTCTGCTAACACCCGTCAACCACAAAATTACAGGAAAATCTTCATCTCTCTGTCTCTGAAAAGAAAAGCAAATGCAACAAAATGTCTGTCTAAAAATCCTATAGGAAGCTATTTTCTGATCCAACAAAACCAAAGTAGAGCTTAGCTATTTTGCCCTAGTACCTGAAAAAAGTGTAAAGGAAGAGTATGAATGTCTTTATTCAAAATCAAATTATTTTTAAGCTCTATTTGAGCCCAAAGAAATCCTGGTGTAGTTTCAGAAATAAACCTTGTTCTGTTTTAGTTTTTTTAGAAAAAACCCCAACAATTATTCCTCTGAAAATATCTTTTCACCCTTCTTTGGAGTTTTTTTTTTTTTCTTTTGAAATAACTGGAAAAGGTAAAAAACAACCTTGTGAAGTTATGTAGAAAAGATACCAAGATTTTGAAATCTTTTGAAAGTACATTGTTAATTTCAAGTCAGCCTTCAAAGAGGCATATGGTGTTTTACCATATAAAACACAGAAACTGAGGAGTATTTTTGTTTGATTTGGATCCCATCAGAAGCAACAAACATATTTCCTTTAGTAAGAAGTCACCCCTAAATAAAACACTCAAATGTGAAAATTGTTGTAGATTTTCCACAAGATTTTCCATGTCGTTTAGCATTTTCAGTCTTTAATCTCATAATAAACCAAGCAATTTCTAGAATTGGTGCAGTTAAAAATCATTACGTTATATGCATATATTCCCACGTGTCTTCAGCACAGTGGTATATGTAGACAAGAAAAGAATGATTTCGAGAAAAAGAAGCAGAAAAATAGATGGTGAGCAGAGAATGGGAGGGAAGGAGATTTGCTTTCCTGCCTCACTCACATGTCTTGCAAGGATCTGAGATAAGAACACTGTCAAGCTGCTCAACCTCTGACCTGCCAGTTAGGAGAGAGAGAGAAAGTCTCTAACTTACAGGATGCTTAGCCAAGTCAGTGAAGAGGCCTTCAAAAAGTCAGTGGACACATATGACAGGATTTCCTGTTTGTTTATTTGTTTTGGCAGTCATTATTCTTGAATCCTCTGTGTATGCAAGGGAAGAAAATGTGTTCCACTCGTTGCTTTCCTCTACAGGCTCTCACATCAATTACTCTTCTCTTGCAGAGAATTGCAGTACTCCTCTGAGGATTACAAAGCTTAACACTTACCTGCCATCAGCTGGGATGTGAGGGCCAGAAGGTTGCTAGTGGCTAATGAAACCAAACCAACAGTTTTATTCTTTCCAAGGTCCTAGGTTAAACTAGAATCTTTGGCTTAAAAGCTAACAGGCACTTCACCACATCAATCAAATAAGACCTGTCTATATGTTACAGTCGTGTAAGGGCTGTTCCAATGTTTCTCTGAATTTGGGCAAAGATTATCTGTATTAAACTGATTATTTCTTGGTGGGATCCATCAGAGAAGATGGCTGCTTCATAAGCATCTCTGAGTGGAATGCACATAGGAACTCTTTGTAAATGTGCAGAGAAGAGCATTCCCCACAAATACTATGTTAGCATCCTTAAGGCCTGCTGAGTCACCATATTTTTATTTCCAGGTTGCATTTTGTTTCTATCCTGCAGAGGACTGGATCAGATTGTTGAAAAATTACCACATATGGGACATGTTCTTAGGCTCTGTTCTGCAAATAGTTGACTGCCCTTGGATTAAGGGGAGGTCTGAATCAGTTTGCTACAAGGAATTAGTGTTATGTCCCAAAATGTTCAGTCTCACTGAGAATACCACATGGTCTGTTTTAGACTTGTTTTTTTATAAGATACTGAAAATAAATTCAAGAATGGCAAGCATGTGCACACACACACACACAGCATGTTCGTCTCCTTTTCCTTGGGTAGAGTAGTTGGGTTGGCCAAAGCTTATGCTTTATTGGCAGTTCCACCACTTCTTAATGGATGTACTAATTAACTTGTCTCCTGTTTTCTGTCTGTGCTGATCCTTGAGTTCATATGAAATTTCTATTCTCCTATTATGGTAAAAGGAATAGGAAGTTTGGACCAGAATTGCCTAACCAAGTCGACCGGATTTGGAACTGTCTCTTGTACCTCCACAAGTACTGTGAAAAGAGTGGAATAAGTATGTCTAAAGCTGGCAACAGCATTTTTTCACTAAGTACTCAGACAGAAATAATTTAAAATATTGGTCTTATCTTGGGTAAATTGGTAACTAAGTCTTGGAGTGCCTTTATCATGGAAGATATCTCCTTCCTTTCTCTTCCCCATGCCATTTTACACAAATTACTCTTCTGAGGCATGTCTCTTTAAAGAAATTAAGGAATCTGAAATGTATAAATTAGCTTTTTCTCCCTCGTAGTTTTGGCATAATCAAGTGTTTGAGGATATCCATTTCGGAGAGCTGAGGTCATCTGAACGCTTTATTGGCTATCCTCCCAAATCTATTCCCTTTGGACTTGTTTTCCAAATGAGCTGTTTTGCTCCAGAATCTTGAACTTCTATTGTACTTTTCCCCACTGACCCTACTGTCTCTTCTCTATTTTATCTTCTAGACTAGATAGTATTTCCTCTGGCATAAGGATTCCCATACTTTTGTTTTACATATAATTGTTTGGGTTTTATCTTTGTTGCATTGCCGAACATCTATCTAATTGGTCAACCAAATAAACTCTTCCTGAAGAATCCTGTATTTGGATTAAATATGCTTTGGAAAGTCAGGATGAGTTGGGATAGTTTTATGTCATGCGTGTCAAGACAGCTGCACAAAATGACTGATTGTCTTCTCCAATGGTTGCCTGAACAGTTTTAGACAATCTTCAGAGTCTGGAGTTTTAGAATACATATTTACTGAGATTTCACAGATTCTTTCACAGAATGAACTAGTTTGGAAAAGAGCTTTAAGATCATCTAATCCAACCTATGATCGAACACCTCCTCATCAACTAAACCATGGCACTGAGTGCCATATCCAGTCTTTTTTTAAACACATCCAGGGACAGTGACTCTACCACCTCCTGGGGTGATGATTCCAGTGCCCAGTCCCTCTTTCAGTGAAGAAATTCTTTCTAACATCCAACCTAAATTTCCCTTGGCGCAGCTTAAGACTGTGTCCACTCATTCTGTCAGTTGTTGTCTGGAAGAATAGACACAACGCCCAGCTGACTACAACCATCCTTCAGGAAGTTGTAGAGAGTGATAAAGTCACCTCTGAGTCTCCTTTTTTCCAGGCTAAAGAACCCCAGCTCCCTCAGTCATTCCTCACAGGGTTTGCATCCCAAGACCCTCACCAACCTCATTGCCTCCTCTGGACACACTCAAGAATCTCAATGCCCTTCCTAAACTGAGAGGCCCAGAACTGGACACATGCAGATTACTTATGAAAATAATGCTTACATTAAAATAGTGCTATTAGTGCATCTTACTAATACGCTGGAAAAACATTTTCCTCGGGAATCCCACAGTTTATTTCACCAAGATAAAAATGGATCTGGTAGACCTTTAGTTTGTTTCTTTCAGCAAAACTTTCCCGTTTTTATTCTCTGTTTATCAAGCTTTAATTATATGGGAATGTTCTCCTTCAAAGGGTGAAAAAGCAATCTTTATAAGGCATACCTTTGTGACTGTATGCGTGTAAATTAAATTCTTCATGCTTTATTTAATAATGTATTTACTTTTTAATATTATAATTGCTGTTTTAAAACAAAGCAAATTTTCTCAAGAGTTATTGCAGCAGATGTACAGTTATTCTTAAGGATATGTGGTTTCTCAATGATTCTTGGCATGGGAAAAGAAGAGATACTGCGTTGGCTTTATCAAAAGGAATTTAGACTGTATGTACTTTTGGCCAAAAGACTTTAGTTACAAAACAAAACCCATCCTGTGTTGTCACTGTGCTTTGCATTTCTATACTAATTGCTTTCAGCTTGGGTTGTATGATAATACATGTGTTTGATATGTGTGGTTTGTTTTTGTCGAACTCCATTATCCTGTCTCATGTTCTTGGAGTGCCTGAAGTAGTTTCACTAATCTGTCAGCATAGTATGTACTTGTGGATAAATATAGACGTGCAGCCACTCTGTGAGTGGTCATCATCATATGCTGAAGCTAAAAATTACCCCTTTGGTTATGGAAAGGCTGAGCTTATCCGCAGGCCTGCTCTAGCTCACACATTGCAGGTCTTCAGCATTTGTCTATTGAGAAACAATACCAAGAAACTGAAGGAAATGTCTTCCTCACAAGCAGTGAGGAAGTGTGAAACAGGATTATGAAACAACTAATTTATTTTTCAATTTTAGTTAGAAAAGGATTCTAACTTTTCTAACTGAAGGAGTGGAACATTTCAGGAATTCACAGGCTCATGGATATTACAGTAGCATGTTGGAGAAAATCCAGTGTGATCGGCTTTATAAAGGGGCTTGGTAGGTATGAAAATACTGCAGATAGATGTTTGCGTTTGTCTTAATAGTTTGTCCATTGTTGCTAAAGTTTAAATTTGACACAGTTTACTAAAAAATGCAACCTCTGCCTTTCTGCTCAAAGATACTGAAAATTCAGTAGTTATATGGCTGAATATATATCCAATGTAGCATAGATTTTTGGCTTGTGCGTTATGATTGTTGTTTTGATTCCTCTTACAGCTTTAAGAAAAATACCTGCAGTGCAGATCGTAGCAGGGACTATGATAATTAAATGATAATTTAATTTGGTACTCATCCCCACTATCAGCTTTTTAGTGTGTTGCACTAAAACTACTGTGCTTTTTTAGAGCTGTTTTTCTGATCGGGGAAATAATCAATACACGGAAAAGTCTAGCAGTGATTTTATGTCAGGAGGCCTTTCTGTGGCAGTAGTATATGGTTGTGATGACAATCGTGTGATATTTCACTGATACTTCCATATTTATTCCTTGTCTTAAATTTTTTAAAAATACGTAAAATAATGTGGTTATAGCCTGTGCTAAATGAAAATCTTCTGTGGGATAAGAGTATAATTTGAAATACAGCTTATTTCACATTTAGTAGGGAAAAAAGGGACCGTGTTGGAAACAAGAAAAGATGCTTCAGGCAGAATTACACCCCCAAATGGTACAGACATTGTATAGTTGATCTAGCATGGTTAAACTTAGTTACAGATTTTCGTAGGATAGGATAGGATACATATATAAATACGTATGCAACTTTCTAAACTTGATCTGTAGATTCTCTGCTATTGCAGAGTCCTTGGGCATCAGGGTTACCATGGTCTCCTCCATGTGCATCACCATTCATGCTCCTGGGGGATGAGCTCCTTTTCTCTAGCTTAGTGCAGTACTTGTGTGGTGACCTACAATATGCAGACATTCAAACTAGATGTTTTTGTGGTCTGTTCTGGTACTTCTCTTTGTATTACTTTTATTATTTTGAAATCAGGAAGTAAAAACTAAATTTGTTAAGAAAATCAGTATCTCAAATTGAGTATAACTGCTTCCTTCCACCCACCTCCTTCCATATATTTTCTGCATGAACCCACACTAACTATACATGGTGATTTCTCATGTTAAAATTATGCATTTATTTAATGGGGCAGTGTTTCCCTGGTGTAGATGGCAAAACTGGGCACATCTACTTTTATTGCTACTTTTAAGGCTCACATTATAATGTGTCAACATAAAGGGACCAACCAGGGATGACTTTAATGCAGCTACTTCTTAAATTTTGGATCCTTGATTTCCAATTTTATGTCCCAGAGGCAACTTTTTTAAATTGAATTTTATAGGGCTCTCAGTCTAGGCATAAAAGCTATATTTTATTAAAATTCATAATTATCAGTATAGACATCAGTGATAGTCTTGTCACTGGGCCAGAATTTTGCAATGCAAATATCAAGCATATGTGAATGCTGGAGCTAATGGAGCTGAAAAGATGCCTTAGAAAGCCAAACCTATATATAATAGTTCATGACCAACTCATGATCAGCTCCAGACCCTCAGAATGTTGGCAGTGTTAGCTTTCACACTAAAGATGCTTAAATGGAGTTAACAGTTACAAAATGGTCTTTTAAAAAATTGAACTAAATCAATGTCATATGTCAGTCATTTCTCTAACTGCTGTAATTGCTCTAGTAATGATAGATATTAACCCCCAGGATGTGCTTTTCCTGTATTTGTGGAAAGGCTGTAAAGTACTTTCTTTCTGAGAAGAGCTAGAATATGGTTCACTGGCAAATCTCACAGATAATTGCATTCCTCTATTACAGTGTGCAAATAAGTGATTTTTCAGGTAGATGTCTGGGAAAAAAAAGATTAAATTCGCCTGTGTCACAAACCTGATGTTAAAAGGCCTCCTTCTAACAAAGACTATGTGGGTTTAAATTCCAGACTCAGAACCCTGGCAGAATGCTACAAGGATTGAAGATGAGGGTGGCAGCTCCCAGGTAGCATGGCTAAGGTTTTTTAAACTCAATTTCGCCAGGATGTGAAGCGTACCTGCTCTCACACTCAGCCTGCATCCTGCCTGCCTCCCTTGAATCCCCCCGATGTTTAGAGCTCAGTAGCCAGGTTTAACGCAGAATTGCGGAGGAACAGAAGGCAAGTTTGTGTTGGATTAGATGGCTGCGGGTTCCTCCGAGAGGCAGGCTGGGCTGGATCTTGGCCCCAGCCCGGAGTGTTGTGCTTGGCAGGGGCCGGGCTGGCGAGCAGCCCGCCCACCCAGCCCGGGCACAGCGCTGGGCACGGAGCCTGGGAACGGTGCGGGGAGCTCGGCGTGCCGGCACTGCCAGGGACCGGGCTGGCCCGGCACAAAGGACACAAATCCTTAAGGAAATTGGGTTCGCTGCTCACCAAAAAATTTTCCTGACTGAGCACTTGGAGATGGAGCTGATTTCACGGGTAGATGTGAGCCGGTCAAAACCACACATTTGGCAGATGTATTCCTAATTGTAAAAATACTGTCTGACTCCATCCTAAAGCTATTTGTGGAGAGATTTCCATTGCAATACATTTCCAGTGTATTTGATAGTCCATACAAATTTGCATCTGATCCTTTGCATCCCACTGTCTTCAAGTTTTAAGAGAGCCTAGGTGATGACAGAAGAGCAGTAGCATGCACGCTCTTCTCTGGTGGTACTTTCTTCAGTACTTTGAAGTAGCTTGTTACTGAGAACAACAGTGTATTTTTAGAGCAGGTTTTGTGTACTGTATGTGTAGGGCTATTTTATACACTTTGGTTTTTGCCAATAGTCATAATGCCAGGAAGATTCCATGAAAATGCTTTTGCCCTGAAAAATTGAGTGAAACTTTGCAGGAAACAAATCTAGCAGGAAACATCTGTCGCAGTGGGAGAAGTGCTGCTGCTGTGCTGAAGAGTGATGCTGTACCTCATCAGTGAGGGGCTACTTTCAAAGAAAAGTATAGATGTGTTACACTTGCAGAATAATAGCTACATGAAGACAAGCACTTCTGTCTTCTATTATAGTCATATAGGAACTTCTACACTGATTTTTCTAAAGGAAAACACATTCTCTTTACTCTAGTGGATCCTTTTTTGTTTTTTAGTGTGTAGTTTTGGGTTCTGATTTAAATACTCTCAAACCATAAAGTTTCTTCTTTTAATTTTTTTTTTCATTTTTGTTCAGCAACGAAGTGTTTAAGTCCATAGGAAAGGTCAAAAATCTGATTTATCCTTAAAAAAATGATATGTCATAATAATTGGCAAATAATTTTAGTAACACTTGCAATTCTGATCATCAAAGGAAAAGACTAAAGGTATTAGATGTGAGGCAACCATTCATTCTTCTTTCTCTCTTTCTTCGCTACTTGGATGCAACATATAATGTAAGACTCTGGAGTGCAGTGCTATGGGGAAGTGCTGTAATGGTTTTAGTTCACGATATTTCCATGGTTTTTATTGCATTAAAGCATCTCTGTCCCAATCACCAGTAGTGCTCCTGGGCATTGCGACACTTATATTACATTCAGACTGGATAATGGCTGGTCCTGCCAGTGTTACTTAATTTGCTACTTTTAAAGTCTCTGGCAAAACTAACAGAGAAAGTTTCTGCCTGAGGACCAAACATGACTTTTATTACCAATAAGAGCTGAATCCTGAGGATTTGGGTTTGTAAATTTTATGTGTAAAATGGTAGCATTTGAAGTGCTTCCATTTATTTTTCCTTCATTCACAGAAAAACAGCAAGTAGAGCTCAGTCTAGTATACAATATCTTGATACTCGTTGTGGAGAATTCAGTCACAGGATAATTTAGATTGGAAGGTATCCCTGGTGGATGATTAGTCCAACCCCAGCTTGCTCACCAACTAGGGAAGGTTTCTCAGGACTTTGGTCAACTTTCAAGTGTCTCCAAAAGTGGAGTTTTTGCTGTATCTTTGGACAACCTGTATCCGTGTTTGATCACCCTCTCACAGTGGAAAGTATTTCCATGTATCTGATAGAAATTTCCCACCTTTAAACTAATGTCTGTTGCCTCTTGTCCTGTCATCCTCTGCTCAAAGAGGAATCTAGTTCCTTGGCATCTTTGCTGTACTCCATTAGGTAGCTAAGGAGTGCAGTAAGATTCTCTTCTCAAGGTTGAATCGCTCCAGCACTCTCAGCTTTTTTAATCTAGCAAATCCCTGACTATCTCCACCTTGGTCCTTTCTTGGCCTTGCTTCAGAATAGCAATATCATTCTCATGTGGGAGAGCACAAAACTGAGCAAAATACACCAGGAATAATCTCAAAAGTGCCAGATGGAACTGTGGGGCTTGGTACTTTCAGGAAAGGTAATGAATAATTAATAATTTTTGGCCATGGAAAACATTCCATGCCTGACTCTTCATGTAAGATTTATACTGGTAACATGTATGTTGTTTTTTGACTTATTCTTGACTGACCTCAGTGTAGATTACAGGAGAATAAGACCCTTTAAACTCGCCATAGTAAAAAGCCCAGACTCCTGGCTTTTGCAAGGCTAAGCCAGTTTGAATAGCAATAAAGAACAAGTTTTTGTTACTTGACAACTGAGTTACAGGTCTGACCTGCATGCAAAAAAATAAAATAAGAGGATGTTTTTCAGTTTTTCAGCAAGTCTTAGCATGTAAAAAAAAAGGAAAAGAGGATTGAGTATGCACTACATAGTAAACATCACTCGATTTTAATGTAAAAGATTTAATCTTTGTTTTCTTCTTCCTGTTAGATATTGTGTATTTTATCTAAGGTTCCATGGAAGTGGTATTGATGTGTTGTGTATTTCTTCGATTAGCACCTAGTCTTCAATTTTGCTTTGACAGTGTAGTGAGCTGTTGAAAGTTAAACCATGTTGAATTACCTGGGAGTAAATCTGTCTTTCCTACATTTCAGCTTCTCCAGTTGGTAACGGATATATCAAGCCACCTGTCCCTCCTGTTTCTGGTACTCAGAGAGAAAAAGGGCCTCCAGCCATGTTGCCCATCAGCATTGACCCAGACAGTAAACCAGGGGAATATGTCCTGAAGAGCTTGTTTGTTAACTTCACTACTCTGGCTGAACGCAAGATTCGCATCATCATGGCAGAGCCTCTTGTGAGTAAAAAGAAACTCCATGTATATATATACACACACACACACATATATATATATATATATATATGTACTGTGCTTTGAATTGGTTTTAAAATCAGGCTTGTGTGCTGTGCAATGAAGAGTATTTTGCTTGTAATCTGCGTTGGAGTTTGATAGTGTTTCCCAAACTGTAAGATATGCTGCCATGGCAATTAGAATGCTGTGGGAGAAGGCAGAGGTATGCAAGATAATGCCAAAGGGGTGACATGAAAAGGAATTAATATTTAATTTCTATTTGCAATATGGGCGCACCTAAATGGGGTTGAGAGACAGAAGGGGTGTCAGCCAGCATGAATTTCATAGCTGGGAAAGCAGTCACTTGAGTCAAAATCGATTAGAAAATGCTGAAATATGATAAAAGCAGTATTTCTGAACATTACAGATTTTTAAGTAAAACCTGAAAATGGCTACCACTGCTGGCTCCTCTTTTAGTTCTGACAGTAGTAGACTTCAGAATATAACAGAATATAGTATAGCACCTATTTTCCAGCTATGAAAAAGCATGCAGTAATTCAAAAAGGAGTTACATTACAAGGTCTTGCACAGTGAGAGAGCCATTGTTACTTGTATTTTTAGGCAAATTTAACACGCCAGTATGTCTGTTGCAATTTGTCTTATGTAACTGAACTTCCAGGACTCTGCTCATTTAACTTGAGATTACATTTTATATATATTCTTGCTTTTTTGAGTAAGGAAAAAATATTTCTATGACTTATATCTTAGTTCTGATGAGGTAAAAAAACAAAAAAACAAAAAAAAACCAAAAAAAAAAACAAGACCTAAAAATAACCAGAAATCTCTACTTCTGTACTATAAGGAAATTTTAATAAAATCTTAGAATGTTTTTGTTACAAAGTCCAATGTAGAATACTGAGTTCAGTTCCCTATTTTCAGGATATTTTGAAGGGCAAAACTAAAATCGTCTTTATTCTGATGGCATCTGTTTAGCTTTGATTTAGATTCAGAAGCATTTGATGCTTGGAAAGTTTTACCAGGCTTTCTTCTGAAATATTAGCTAGATGCAAGATGACAGAAGTATCTTACATAATTTGGAAATATCACCAAAAAAAGCTTACAGTAAAGAATATTATGACAAAAATCCATTATTTTCTTCTTTGATGAGTTCCCTCCAAATCACAGAAAGTGGAATAAACTGACAGTCATAAGGTAGGTCCTTTTAAAAAATAAAATACCAGTAGCTATTTAGTACCATCCAGTCTTCATGTGATGCGCAGCAAATGTCTTTAAAGTTTTAAACCAAAATGTGTATAAAATTACTTGACAAGATCAGGAAAACAGCAAGACAACCAGTACTGAGGACATCATTTCCTTGCAGCACTTTTGTTACTCTTAAACATGAAGCTCTGCATTTTCCTATAAGATTTCAGGTGTGGATTTATTCCCATTTCACCTTGTGTTAAGATGATTTTGAGTTGCTTTGTGGGAATATGTTGGTTTTTTTCACTTTGAGAAACTTATTATCTGAATGTTGATCTTATTCTAGAGGTTGTTCAATGGAATTTTATTCGGTAAATTCAATGTAGAATGTAGAAATATTGCAAGAGACTGGAATGTCACCTTCTTGTCATAATTTTCAGAATGTATTTTTTACAGGGGTCTGACCATGAGACACTAACAATAATTCAATTACATACTCACATCTCATTAGTACTAATAAAACTTACAAGTCGTGGCATGCTGCTGTTTGAGGTTGGCTGTGACCAATGAGTTAGCAGGATTCTGTAGACATGCAGTCAAAATGATCTGGAAATAATTAGGTTGTAATGAAAGAAGTGACAAGGGAAAATGGCAAAAATTATTCTTGAATAACAGCTAAGAATTTAGGTCTACCCTTTTTGTGAGGTAGCGTCTGGATGTTTAGCAGTTTTGTTCCCACATTTTACTCTACAGATTAGAATTGTGACCAGGAAGTCCCAGGGATTTCTGAGATGAAGTTTATAAATTGATGGTGAAAAGCTACCTTTTGGCCTTTTTTCACAATAGGTAGTCAAATGGTGAACTCTTTGAAGTTTATGTTCTAATTAAACTCAAGTGTACTTCAAAGAAAGTCAGACTTGCACAGTGCTCAACACTGAGATATTTCTAATTTGATTTCTCCAAGTCATTACAAGATATGACAGTTTAATTTTATAATGAGTGATGAATACTTTGGATATCTTCTAGAGAAGATAAAATGGTCTCTATAATATCGTTGCCTTCGCATCTCTTTTATCACAAAGTCTAGCTCACATTGAAGTTCTGAAGTTACTATGGTTAAATTAAATACTTACTGATACCTTTTTTGCCTAGATCATTCTTTTCATACACATATTCTGCCTGCTTATACTTTCTGATTATCATTACTGTTGTTTTTATGAATTTTTCTCTGAGTTTCTTTGGGTTCCATGTGCCCATGTGGTGTATCAACCTGTTTGTGATGCGTGCAGAGCTGAAGTGTTGTGAAATTACAGTGTTGTGACAACTGTGTTGGAAAACCATGTTTGTGTCACACCATGAGTTGCAGATGCTAGAAAGGCACTAGAAATCTTTGCTATTTTCTAGGGCATCAGTGAAGGGCACAGCAAGCCCCACCCCTTCCTGCAGCCCCATGAAGTCTCGTTTGGGACAGCAGTATTCCAGTGGGAGAGAAAGCAGAGGGCAATGTCACCTACTCGTCCTACTGCCTTGGCTGGCAAATGAGTATCATTTGACATTTTGGTTACTGGATCAGGCAGTGATCATCATAAAAAACACACTCCTCAATTAATATGTTTTCTAGACATGAATATAATGTCAACTATCCACTGCTAAGTCTTTAACAAGTTGAAATGGAAAACCTTTGTTTCCAGATTTGACATTTTTTTAACTTTGCCTGCAGAATATTTTATTCAGAATTTCGGGTCAATTTTTCTCCTTTTTAGGATCTCTGATATATAAAAAACCAATTTAGTAATTATAAGTTCACAATCTATGTGGCTAATTTTTAATGATTAACTACTGTACCCAGATTGTCAGGTTATATTATTTCAAATTTTAAAAAGTATTTGACAGCAGACTTGATTAAAGTAGATTGTCCAGTTTATAAAATTAAATTCCCGTAAATGAAATGCAAATAATTTTTTGTGATAATCTTTAATAATTTCCTGGTTCTTTTCAGTAGATAATTGTTCTTATTTGTAACAAATATTAAGATTTTATTCTGCAGACCTCTTTTCACAGCTGATTTAATTAATATTTAACTTTTATCAATTTTTATTCTAAATCTTCTCTGCATTGCTTCACTTATAAACACAAGCTGATATTTTATTACTGCTGATTTTTTTTCTAGCAGTGATGACCTTGAAAAGAAGCTAAAAAGAGGAAGCCAGGGAAATATTCTTGCCAGTTCAAATGAAAGAATGTATTTCATAGCTCTGTAAGGAGAAAGCCTAGAAAACAGTTTCCTTTTTTAGGACTGTTGATTATCACTTTGGGTAATAATTCATCCTGTGCATACAGAGCAGGCTAATCTTTAAATACGGCTTTCAGCAGTACTTACACACAGCTGTAGACATTGATAAAACATAGGGAGCTACAGGCATTGACAGTTGTTAATGGTTAATTTAGCTGTTGGTAAACTTTCATTATGCTTTTCTCCTGCAAGCATCTTCTTTTACTGAGCTTGTCTAAATTCAGGATCTCTCTTAATACTGAACTCAAGAACAGAATTTACTCATTATAGGATTGGGACTATAAGCATATTCATGTATTCTGCACGTAACTCCTTCCTTTTAATAGGCAGGTTTCATCTCACTATTAGGAAAAAACCCTGGAAGGAGTAATGTGGTTGATAGTAGTGTCTTTGTTACTTCCATTTCATTAGAAACTTGAAGACCTTAAAACAGAGATCTATATCAAGACAGGGCTGGTGATAACAACCTAGCAAGATGTTTCAGAAGACTTTGAAAGAAAGGAAAGAATAATGCAAATTGCAGAGACTGACCAACCAGCATAATGGGACTGATTTCTGATTAGCTTCAGTCTAGGCTTCGCTTTCTCTTGGCAAGAGAAAAATATGCTAAGAACAGACTTTGGAGAAAAGGCAATAAGGTTTTTTGTTTTCTGAGGACTGGGCTGTGATAACTAACAACATTTATGTAGGCTATGATAGTACTAAGCAGTGTTATCCCACAGCTGTAATGTAGAATTTTCTGGTTTACACGGACTAAAACTCCATCTACATCACACAAGCTGACAACTCCCTGTCACTTGTAATGAGACACATTACTGTTACACATATTTTACATTTGAAGTCCTCATTAATAGTTTGGCATGTACAGGGACTTTGGACCTCTGTTTGTTCACAGTGAATAGATAGTAGTTATTATAAGGAACAAGTAATTTCCTGGAAAAGAGGAAAGGCAAGCTGCCTTGCTCTGTTCTAGCTGTTTGCTCAGTGTATGTATGCCCAGACAAACTGACAATTACACAACTTTATTTGAATACCTTTTTGCAAATATATATTGAAAATTCTGTTCTCTTTTCTCATACAAAACCTATCTCCCTAGGACCTTTTCTCTATAAATGCTACAAACATGCTGGTTTCCCATTGTCATCTGTCCCTATCCACCTCTCTGTCACTGAAGGATTATGCCGCTGATTATTCATCTAATTCTTTTATTCCCCGAGTGTTTGTGCTGGTCAAAATTTTGTAAAGCATGTGGCAGTCAATCCCAGCTCTAAGGACCTCATCATTCATAATACTATAACTCTGTGTATAATGTCTCGTAATTCCTTATTTCCACTGTATTATTTATTTAGCATTTAAATTACAGGAATAAATATTATTATAGTAGCTTTTTTAGACCTGGTGGCAACAAATAATGTTTAAGTCATTAAGCATAATTATTCTTAATTATTCTTTCAATAATTGTCTCTGAAGTACTTAAGATGCTTCTTTATGAAATTCTGCTTCACTTTACTATACTGTGCTGAGGACTGTTCTCTCACCTCCTCATAAGAAGGTAAAAGCATCTCCACAACATATTACTTTAGGTACTCAATATGTAACCTAAACATGTATGATCCTTCGATTGTATGGAGCCCCACAGATCTGTTACAGTGGATGTGTTAATTGAATGTGCAGATCTATGTAAGTCAGTCATAGGACAGTCTGGGGGACCAAGTACAGTCATTTACCTCAGGAGAGGGTCTGTCTCCTAGTCCCTCCAGAAGGTGTCAGCTCAGCAGAGTTCCTTTCCTGCAAGTCATTGACTGGATCCTGGGTCAACTTTTTAGACTAGAAGTTGGTCTCCATATTTTATTCAACTTCTAGCCACATCTAAGGACTTCTCATTGCCCAGAGAAGCTGTAAGTGGCCAGTCCCTGGAAGTATTCAAGACCAGAACAGAGCCATCTGATCTAGTGGAAGGTGTCCCTGCCAATGCCAGGAGGGTTGGAGTTTGATGATCTTTAAGGTCCTTCCAACCCAACTATTCCATGAGTCTATAATTTTGAGTTTAATTTCTATGTGGACTGTCCTCTTGGTTCTGTTTCCTTTTACTCAGACTTTCCAGCAGGTAACTTCTCTATTTCAAGAAATCAATTAAGCAGAACAATGGTTCAGTCATCACTCTTCCCTCCTTCACTAATCAGCTTTCCTAGGGAGTTCACTGGCTGTCCAAATATAGTCCAGTCCACTGGTGATAATGAAGTCCAAGCTGGGCCAGATCAGTGTGTTCTTTCCTCAAGCAGAAGCAAAGGCAGCTAAGCCTGGGAGATCTCTTCCATGAAATAAGCAAGCTCTACTCAGGAACTCAAAGGATGTGAAGGCAGAAAACCATGGGAAAGACAGGCCTTTTGTACTAAAGATGAAGAGCAATCAAATATAACAAAGACAAGCCCAGTGGCATAAAGATCCTTCCCTTCCCCTTCCACTTACCACCTCAGATATAATATCTTCCTCCAGTTATCTCAGTATGTATCTCAGGCTGAGACCTGTAGCAGAAGCCAGGCACTGAACAGGATAGAGCAAGGGTGGGTAATCTTGAACCTCAGGACAATTATCTTCGAGAAAGACCTAGAAAGTTTTGTGTGATTGAAGCAGTGATCATAGATCAGATATCTTCTGTGTGGTTCAGGGGGGCATTGCAGAATTGAAACACAGAAGTTGAGGGTAAAGAGTACAAAGGATGCAGCTGGGAAAAAAAGAGCTAGAGGAAGACACAAATGTGGGGTTTCAGAAGTAATCATAGAGAGTGTGGGAGAGCAGAGGGAACATGCAGTGTGGTCTGATTCCAACACCCATATTAGACTGAGGGGAAAACTTTATGCCATTTTAGCAAGTCAAGAAGGAAACAGACACATTTTTGCATAGACATTGGCATTGTCATTTGCACTTAGATACAGGTCCATAAAACACTCACACATTTCAGAGTCAGACAGTGTCAATGGGCATTTTCTCAATGCTCTTGGGGTTTCCATGACTGAGTGTGTGGGCAGAAAGCTGTTTGAGACATGAGCAGAGCTCACTCCAGTGGCATGGCTCTGCAGGATCCTCACTGTCCCTCAGCCTCATTACTGCATGGATACAGTTGGAGGATAGTCAATGGCACATACGATGGTTCAAATCGCTGGGAGAATTTATCTGCAAGACAGATTTAATTCAAGGTCACTGAGGCTGTCACTCTACATCACATGTTGGCCAATGCTTGCAAATATAGCAGAGAACCTGCTACATGCCTTTCATCACATTTTTGTGTCATTTAAGGATAATGGCTGTTACCACTCTCCAGAAAATGAAAGTCCTACTACAGTCATTTCAGGCCAATCTTATCACTGTCTGTTATCATGAAGCACAGAAGAAAATCAAGTGCACACTTTGGTAGCATTGTTGCCAGATAAGTAACAGTTCAATAAAGAGGGGTCTTCCCATAGCTTCACAACAGCTTCATCCTTCACATGCTTTCAGAGTCACATTTAAAGTCAATGAGGTACTGCTTAATTTATCTGCTCCTTTCTGGGCCTGAATCTGGCATGGCACAGTTTATACATCAGACAGCTTGAAATTATACCATATTTGACTCTGAATATCTAGTGGCATGACAAATATGAGGAAACTTGAAATACTTTATGTAACTACCCTCCCAAATTGGAGATCCACTCAATAAGGTCTTGTTTCACTAGCTGGGCATGCAATACATGTGGAAGCTGTGGCTTTCAGGGCCAACATACTTGTAGCAAAAGAACAGTCCCATTAGCTCTGCAAGGGCATCTGGCATCCTCCTTGGAAGTATGTCAAATCAGTACCAGTAACCAGGAAGAAAAAGCTTCAGATCAAATCACCTGGGGACACCTCTCATATGGTACAGTTACAGCCTTTGAAATAAACACGTAGTTTTGAAATAAACACATTCTTAAAACAAGAAAGCTCCAAGTAACAACTGGCAGTAGTTCTCAAGTTCACTTTAAAAATACACTTTCCTCATCTCTTTTTCTGTTGTGTGAAAACAGGTGCACAGTTGGTGACAATAAGTATCTACCTGATGTTAAAGCAGTAGTGGACATCAGAGAGCAGACCATGGCCAGGATCATTTGCTGTCCTTTATTACCCCTGGCTGGCTGAGTCTTGAGAGAATGTGGTTCCTCTTTGCAGAGACCTCAGTTGTGCTTGGAGTAGCCCTGCAATTACTACTGATAAGGGCTTCCTATTGGCTTTATTAAATTAGGTCACATTATTCTGAGTGGGTAACCAGTGGTCAGGGCCCTAAGGGCACTAATAAGCCTTAGTGGCCTCCTCTGAGTCTCACCCACACCCGCCCACAGGCCAGGACACATTTCCAGGTTTTGGAGCCATTAGTCCCTGCCACAACAGGGCTAGTCTTCTGCTCCCACAGCCCTACCCCCTCCCCTTGCTGCACCAGGTCACATAGCTGAAAAACTTTAATAAACCTTAATATACAGTTGAAATAGTACCTCGAATAGCAGTTTCATGCAGAGGTCTTAACACAGACTTGGAAGTTTCAATCTCTATCATCTATTGTTCTTATTGTTACATGGAAATCACTGTATCAAGGTTTTTTTTAGATCATCATGCTCATTCCGGTCCAACAGGCTCATAAATGAAAGATCTTGGACTCTCATACTGCATCCTATAATACCACTCTTGATTGAGGCCTTATATATTACCTGCCCTAGCAAATTAGATTCCAATCAACAAAATTTTGTCTTCTTATATTGGATTTTTTTTTTTAGGTTGGAATCACACAATCTGCTAACATAAGGCTGGAATTATGGTGTCAACATTAAGTGCCCACACTTTGTCTCCAGATGGTCTTTTTAAATTTATCATACTTACAGGTTGTAAAATCTACCTCTTTTTCTGTACACTGTAGTACTGGAACAAATAAAATCAGGGAAAACCAAGGGACAGTGTTATAATACTGACCAGGAGGATCCTAATAGACAGAGGATTTTGATGTGTTCATTAAGTTACAGTTTTGAAAAGGCATTCCTATTAAAGCAATCTCTGAAAACAAACAGCCAAGAAAATTTCCTTCCTTGCTTGTGCTAGAGTGTACCTCAAATCTCAGTAAGGTTATCCTTAGTACTCTTTTCAATTTACACATTTCACAAGAGCATGTATTTGAAATATTTCTTTCAGGCTTCACAAAAGCATGTATTTAAAATATTTCTTTCAGAACTGGTGCAGGAGTAGTTGTCATCTTTTTTGGGTTTAAAATACGGTAGTAAAAGAAACGTTTCACTTCCTGCGTACAATAAAGCATCTTACTTTGCAAGGGAAAATAGAAGTGCTGAGAGTAGTAGATTTGTTGGGGATTTTTTTTTGTTTGGATTGTTTTTTGGGGTTGTTTTGTTTGTTTTTTGGGGGTTTTTTTGGCTTGGTTTGGTTTGGTTTCATTTGTTGGGGGGGGGGTTTGCTGTTACCTGTATATCTGTAACAGCATTTAACCTTTGTTTAAAGTTTGCAACTGTTTATTGTTTACACTGAATTGATGGAGTATCAGGGAATTTTTGTACTGTTCAGGTACAGGGGCTCTTGACTTGCTTGCTAAAGGCAAGTGAAAGAAAATTGGTTTTGTTTGTTGGGAGTTGGGTTTTTTTTCTTTATATTCTATGTTATCTTGGGGAAGTAGTAGTGCTAATTTTTGTACTGTGCATGCAATAACAGTCTCTAGTACAGTGGATTTGCTTCTTTCTTCGGCATGCTTCAAATTAACTTCCATAAAGTATTACTTCTGAAAATCAAGTTGATTTTTTGTTGCCTGTATGGCCATTTTTTTCTGACATGTCAGTTACTTCAAACTAAACATTCTCATTACCAAAATTTATGTGTCCACATTTTAGTTTTCTTGGTAGACAGGCTGGGTAAAAGATGCCTTTTGCAGAGAATGTGGTAATCAGACAAAAATTAGCCTGCAATACCTGATGTGATGACACAGTCTATCATCGAATCAGAGCAGTGCATGATGAGGATGCCAAAGAGTCAAAGCCAAGGAGTGAAAACTTGTATTTGAAGCTGAACTGATGTTTTCCTGTATTTTTATATTCAGCAGTACTGGCACATCCTTTTCCACATGAACATAACAGAAGAGCTGTTACAAAAAGCACCAAAGCAATTACATGAAGAAAGAATAGACTCAGTAATACTGATCTTGTCTTTTAGACATGCACCTTTCATTATTTTTGTGTATTAACTGTAATGACAAGTAGGTTTTTTACTTGAGCTTGTTAAATAATTTTTCTTTCAGACATGTAGCATGTATTTCATGGCCACTTGAAATATGCTTATTTCTACCATATGAAGAACCATGCACAATTAGCATTGCTTTTTCACTCAATTTTCAACGGTTAAATGAAGTCCATTGTGGTTTTTGTTAACATTTTGTTTCTCTGTAATTTTGTCTTATGCAAAGCTGTGGTGTTTCCTTGTAGCTGTATTATCATATCTTTCTTATTATGTTTGCCTTTAGAATTTCCATTTGCTATATGCTTGGGATTTCAAAGGTTAATGAAGGAAATCTCCTTTATTTTACTCTCTGTGTACCGTAGTCACTTACGGTTTCTTAAAAGAAGGGTCTAGCAGCTAATTGGTGCTAAGAGAAGTCAAAGATTCTGTTGTCATGCACTGAACAGGCAGTTTATGTGTTTATGCATGAGGACATGCTGACTTGCAAAGAATGGTTAATGAAAACAGGACACTAATTTGCCTGTTTCATAGAACTTGCAGGTGGGAGACAGTTGGGAGACTATCAGAGTAAACAGATTATCCTTTTCAGTGAAAAAGCTTGGCTCTCTTAATTGCTTAGGTATAAATTAATTAAACTCCTTGGGGTGATGGTGGGAATTTCCAAATAGTAAAAAGGTACATAAGCAACAAAAATCACTTCCTGAGAAGTTCAGAGCTATTTTCCTTACAAGAGCTTCTTTTGTGTGACCACAGACTGTTCTGTATCCAATTCTGAAAGGGCCAAACAGGAGTAAATACTCAAAAGTTCAGCTTCATGAACCTGCTCAGTGCAGGATCAGCACAGATCTGTTCTGGGAGGGAGGAGGCAGGAGCACACAGCTGGAGTGGAGGACATGGGTTACCCATCACCCGAGCGCAGGATTGACAGTGATGCATTTTCCTGGGTTTGTATGTCCAAAATAATCAAGGCCGAGAAAAATAATTGGCATGTTTGGGAGCAGACCTTTTCCTACAAATACCAATTCTCTTTCCTGATGAGAAGTATAAAAAACAGAGATGTTCATTTGGGGGAGAGGGGATTGATGGGGTGATAAGAGGAAAGAATTACGCTTGGGGATTTTTGGGCCCTTTAGATTGTGCTTACATGCATTTTACATATATTGTAGCTGTAGTACTTGAATGTGTTCTATGTCTACTGCACTTTACATGAAAGGGTCCATTCTTCTTTATCTTTGGTGAGCCTTCCATCTCAGCAGAGCACTCAGTAGAGTATGTCTGGCTGCTTTTTAGTGTGCAGTGCAAAAGTTGAAATTTATGTAAAAATATCCTTTCACCATGCTTTTAGAAAATAAATAAATAAACAAATAAGCAGATAAATAAATAAATAGATAATGGGGGTTTATCTCAATCCGTAATACAGTAGCCTGTCACAGTTCAGTGGGAAAAACATGCCTAATGGTTGCTGAGATTAGAAGTAGCTTTAAGGGGCATAATATATCATTATAACACGGTGACATAGTGAAGCTTAATAGGCACTACAACATCCTTTTTGTTTTTATGTTTCCCTGAACACTCAGTTCTGTGACAGGTGGCTATTCCTGTGTAAATTTACCCAATTATATTTGTGTAGCAGCCCTGAAAAAGCCTTAATATATTAACCATTAAACGTCACTGAAAGTCTTTGGAGAAATGTTTTAGTGTGCCTGTATGAATAGAGGTTTTGAATGATATGTTGTTTTTTAGGTAATTTATAAATATTATATTTAGTTGATGTATGCAAATATGATAAAATATACTTTTCCATTGCATAGTTAACATATTATGTTTTATTGTATTCTATGTATGTTTTCCCAAGAGCAATGAGGGAGAGGAAGTTAAGTTTTAGTTGAGCATTTTGTTTTGTAGGCATTGGCGACACAAAACATTTCGCTAGTTTTATTGAAAAACAATAGTTTCAAACATTAAATTGCCTTTACTGCTTATCTCTAAGGTGTTTATATCATGGGAGTTTCCAGCATGAATGAATACAGTGCTGCAATTGAAGGCAGCACTTCAAACAAGAAATAAGGATGTTTAGTTTAGTGATTAAAAATGGAAAAGTTATTATTGAGAATCCATTCTTTAGCAATTTGCTGATTTTTTTAATAGTTCAGTAAGCTGTGGGCCCTTCCATATTAATCAAAACTTTCTTTATTCATATTTTGTCATTGTAGGCTTTGGCTCCAAATTCAGCCGAACTATTCATCTAAGATTTGGAGTACATTTCTGTAGAATATAGTATATTGACAGAGACTCAAATAAATCAACTTATTATATAAAAAGGCCTCTTTGCCATTCCTGAGTTGGGTGGGCAAGAAAATAAATTGAAGTAAAATTGTGCCATGAGGCTAGAAAACAGTTTTAG
Source organism: Pycnonotus jocosus (assembly GCA_013400435.1). NCBI lineage: Eukaryota > Metazoa > Chordata > Aves > Passeriformes > Pycnonotidae > Pycnonotus > Pycnonotus jocosus. The sequence continues at coordinate 234,647 of VWYP01030871.1, read as the reverse complement.
GATTTTTTGAAAACTAATTAAGTATATCTCCAGGGTAAATAGACTACCATGGAATCTGTTGCCCAGAGACAGTTTCATATTATTATACATTTTAACCTATCTATACAAGTCCTGAACCTGTGGTATGCGGTAAAGACACCTACCATGAGTATGAATATATTTTATATAGTATCTGCCATAGCAACAATGTTGAAAATACTGCATAAAACAAAATGGTAAGATTTGTAAGGATATTAGAATCAAGCAAATAGATTAGGCAAATTATTTACAATAGATGAAAAGAAATTATTTATTGCATAAAGAAAAATTGATGTTTTCAAGGGATACTTTAAATACCTACATTCAACTGAATGGCCTTTGAAATTATTCAGTAATGTCTCCCTGACATGGTCAGTCATTACTCTTATCATGAATGTATTTGTGCTTTTATATTTTAGGGGTGCTTAGATAACAAAACCCCACATTTCTATCTGGCCCTTCATCTTTATTCAAGTCTTTATCTATTCAGCACTCAGCATTAAGTAGTAAGGTTGGGGCAGGTTGGGTCTTGACACAGTGGCTGCTGGCAGCACCAGTGGCAGCACTGTCCTCAGAAAGAGTCAAGGAAGCAGCAGCAGCCCAAACAGGGGCGTGATGAAGAGGCAGAGACAGCTGCAGCAGCAGCTGCTGCCTGGCAAGAGTGTGAGGGGAAGGGAACAGTGGGAGCAGCAGTGGGTGCAGGATGGGATGAAGAGAGGAAAATGGCCTCAACTGAAGCCCTAAACTGGAGACATTGAGAAGTTACGGCAGCAGAAACCTTCCTGGCTTTTGGCAGTTCTCCGTGCCAGCTGCATTCTGCTTGTACCAAGGCTGTTGCATGGCCTGTGAATGGTTTCTTTAGGTCAGGGCACCATGGCTGGGGAAGCCCTGGTGTAGCACCTGTAGGAGGGCACGTGGTGACTTGTCTTGCATGGTCAAGTGGGGGCATCTTCTTTAACTCAGGGGTGCATCCCCTGGGGAATGTCAGCATCAGAAGCTAAAGTATCTAGGAGGTGTATGTGCTTCCCCAAACAGGTTACAGGTGATGAGGACGTTTTCAGGATTGCAGTTCCTGACTCGGGTTCCCAGAGCATGGTTTGTTTTGTTTAACTGTGTCCCCCTTATTAGAGACAGTATGTGATGAGGAATCTCACACCTCATTTCTGCCTGAAACTCGACTCTCTGAAAGCCAAGTATTGTAGTGCTGGTCATGGGAACACAAAGCTTCTGAAGCCCTTTTTGTTGAAACAGACCACAGAAGTTTTTCTGTGGTAACACAAGTCTTCTGTAACAGAATCAGAAATTTCATAACTAAAAAGAAAAAAAAGTGATGTTGATTTTTTTTTCCTAAACTGCAGTAATTCTTAGCATGCTGATTTGTCCAGGACCCATGAAAACTTAAGAATCCTTTTCCTTTTAAATAAATTGAACACTACTTTTGCAAGTTTATCTACTGTCCTTTTCAATGAGCAGCAGTAGACAAAAGAAGTATTATCCTCCTGTGAGACACAGCTAGGCAGGGTAGCACCAACTTACTGATTGAGGAGGAGGAGGACTGTGGGTGGGGTAGTGTCCTGTGTTTTTCTCAGGGTTATAAGGTTTTTTACTGCAGATGTTCATCACCAGTAATCTGTCATAAAGTTGTAATTAATAGCTGTTGTGCCTGTAATGTAACCTGGAGGAGTCACTTTAGATATTGGAGAAAAAAAAATGAAAAATATTGATGGCTGTTCTGTTTAAATCAGTGACTCAGTAGAAAACATTTTGTTGATTTTTGTATTTGGTAGGTAGTCAGGGGATACTGCAGTCACCCCACAGTTGGCGTCCTTGCCAGCTGGCATTACAAGTGGATCAGCATAATTAATTTCAAAGTCAGTCAGCAGGTTATACTGGGCAACATTTGTTTCTGAGAAGTACATGAAATAATAGAAATCTTTAGTTCAACTCAAGTCTCCCCATTTCCTTATCTCATCAGCTTTACAGATTTCTTTATTTTGTATCTAATATCTCCTGGCAGGGATGGTATTTTGCCTGCTACATTAACAGATGCTGATGAGTGTAACTGTTCGTTGAAAGCTGAACACAAAATCTCATTCTGAGCTGGTGGGAGAGCCCCAGTCTTGCAGCTGTAGAAGAAGAAAGAGTCATGATTTAGAGAAGAATAAGGCACTGGCACATTGCAGACACCAGAAACACTAGTGTGATTCACAGCAGAATTGTGATGGTGACAAGTGACATGTTTTTCAGACTGTCATCTGCCCTCATGTGTTGTTTGTTTTCATTGTGGTGTAGGAGATTCATGTTTTGTATACTGTTGCATGCATATAGAATATTGGCCTGTGTGCTTCTCCATGTCTCAGTAGTCCAGCCTGCTTGACAAAGAAGCCATGCAGGTGAATGGATGTTCACACATGCTTTCTTTGAGTTGGGCAGCTCCCCTTGGCTTTACCAGCTACTCTGAGATTATGACCTGAAAATTTGCTTCCATTCCAAAAATACCTTTTTTAAATTTTTAGTAATAATTTTCCCCACAATTGTCTTCCTTAAAAATGAACTCTATGGTCTTTGATTCTTCCAAGATCACCTTTCTTTCAGTATGCCCTGCATGATGCATTTTATCTCTGGGCACGTTTGTATTGCCTGGTGGTTTTATAACAAGAAGATACATCAGGTAACAGAATCACAGAATTTCTAGGTTGGAGAGACCTTCAAGATCATCGAGTCCATGCTCTAACACCTCAATTAGATCATGGCACCAAGTGCCACATCCAGTCTTTTTTTAAACACATCAGGGATGGTGACTCCATGACCTCCCTGGGCAGGCCATTCCAGTACTTTATCACTCTTTTAGTAAAAAACTTTTTCCTAATGTCCAACCTATATTTCCCTTGGCACAGTTTAAGACTGTGTCCTCTTGTTCTGTCAGTTGCTGCCTGGAGAAAGAGACCAAACCGCACCTGGCTACAACCACCCTTCAGGAAGCTGTAGAGGGGGATAAGGTCACCTCTGAGTCTCCTTTTCTCCTAAATAGAGCCTCTTGGTTATGTGTTAGAGGAAACAGTAGGAAACACTGCTTCTTAGGATGTTGAAAGAGTTTATCATCGGTATGAACACAAACTCAGATGCAATGTATGGCCAATCCTTCTCTTTTGTGAAAAGACACCAAAATCACTCAAGACACTGTCAGTGTTGGCTGACATATGCAGAGGCCTCCTTTGCATATGCAACAATTATCCTGGTATCTCTAGGATCAGATCAGGTGGCGCATTATTGTGAATAAAGAATCCAACAGAACAGTAATTGTAGAATATGATAGTATTGATCTTAAGTAATACATATTTAATATATTTTCTTTCAGGAGAAGCCACTGACCAAATCTCTGCAACGAGGAGAAGATCCCCAGTTTGATCAAGTAAGACTTGAAATTACATTATTTCCATTCCTCAGGCTAAAAGAGGAGGGCATGGGAAGGCATTCTAGTGCCCTTATACTGTTGTTGCATACTGCAAAAGTAATATTTCTTGATGTACTTTGGTAGAATGATAAGTGATTGCCTAACCATTCTTGGATATAATTTGGCAAAATTTCTCCTCTGTTTCCAAGGTCAATATTTTTTTGCCATAGAACTTATTACTTTCTATAGTGTATTAGGCACATGTATTGTTTCTTGTCTGTTTTCCCTGATGGGGATCTTGAAGCAAAATTTGTATCTTTTAAAATTATTTGGTTTTTGAAACAGGTGTGTGGCCCCCAATCTTTCTTTTATGAGGTTTCTTTTGTAGTTAATATGAGGGTGTATAGAATTATGGTTGTTGCCATCAGTCTCATCAGTCTAGTTTGTCTCTGTAGCTGTGTAATTTGCCTCTGCGACGTGACTTACTTGTGTGTTGCACTAAAAATAGGCTGAGCCAACCTGTTGTGTTTAAAATTAAGTATGAGTTCAATTGTCAGATTAAATCCCTTTATATGACAAGACAGATAATTATTAGGAAAATGGTGGGCAGGGAAAAATATTAAAAATTAAATAGTGTTTATCTAATTGGTCTGATTTCATTTAGTAGAACAATAAAATTGTAATTAATAAAATGTAATTAATATCCAGCATTAGATTAATTTGTTATGTAAGGGAAATAGGACAAGTATAAAAATAAAACCAACAGCAATATACACACTTCTAATTGATTATATAAAGCAATTTATTTTTGTCAGCAGTCTTTATTTTTGTCAACAACATTTAGAATAACCTATTTTGAAATAAAGGAGGATAGGTTCTAAAGAGTTTAAGTTACGTAAGGGATGGCAAAACTGTCAAATCTCACTCCCCAGAAAGAGGAACGATAAACTCTAGGTATGCCATTGCTGTCACCATTGCTGCTGACTCCACATCTGCCCACACCACTGTGCTGCCAGCAGGGCCAGAAGCACAGGACAGTAAGACAGAATAGAAGCAGCAGCAACAGCAACAATTCGAAAGGAAGTCCAATGCCATAAGATGCAGGTACCACACTGATTGGCTTCGGGAGAGGAGATAGCTGTAAGTACAACGTCAGAACCTCAGCTGAACGTTTATTGAGTTTTCTGAGACATTTTGCCAGAAGTAAAGATGTCTTGTGAGACTCCACTGGCATTCACTAAGGTTCACTTTGTAATTTTAGCTTGACAAAGTGACTCTAGATTGTTCTGTAGCTGCTTTTTGGGGAGAGAGAGCCTGCTTGGAGGGCTGCTCAGAGCAGGAGGTGAACAGAGGAGGTTCATACTCAGGAGCTCCCTGTCTGCCTCACTGACCACAGAGACCCCACAGGGTAACCAGCCTCTATAGGCTAAAGGAGGTTCTTTCTGGGTATTCCCTACCTGCCTCATGAAATTCTTCAAGGTATTCTGACCTTAATTTTATATACATACTCTTTTCCTTCCTGTGGGAAGAATGTTACACTCGAATGGGAAAGTAAAACAAATTAAGCCACCCAGATGCAAACCTTGTGATACTGTTCCTGCAGTGCATTAGACAAACTCATAATGGGTGGCCGTGATTTGATTAAATATTTATGGTTTAGCAAATTTTGGCCCTTTAAAAGGAAGAATTGGAAGACTAATACTTTTCCTAGTTATTGGTAAGTAGACAGAAAATTGAGTAATTAAGTCAAAATCATTTAATGAAAACAACAAAAGCTTCCTGGAGTGAAACAACTGTGTGTTTACTGCTGTAGCAATTTACTCTAAATGGAGGCGGGAGAAAAAGAACAGATGCAGACCAAACACCAAGTTAAATTTTGTTATATATGACATTCATGTATCTTTCTGTCCACATATCTGAAGTCCTACCTATGTGCAGAGTTGATAGAAAAGTACAGTGGTGAGATTGACTTAGATGTCTTGTCAGAAAACCTTGCTTTTGGTTGCTTGAAATTTTTAAAACAAGCTCTTTAAGCTGAAATTTTCAGAATTTGTCAGCCTCAGGCTGGGTTGCTGGCAATGTTTCCCTTTTTAGTTTTCTCATTGTTTTCTACTTAAATAGCATTATCATTTTGAGATGTTCTGGTCCCTGGCTTATGAGCCCATTTTCAAGAACATGGTTCATACTTACCAAAATGATTTTAGTTGAGCTAAATCCATACAAACACAGAATGGTTTTAATTGTATTCGAATAGTTTGCATTCAAAATTTTGTAGTGCACTATACGGATTTGATAGAACTGAGCTTGAATAGAGACAGGAAGACAGAGCAAAAAATCTTTCTCTACCTGGCATGTTTCACTCACTAGATTATGTGAGTAGGTTGCATTATGTTTTCAAGTGATAAAATGTCAGAAATATAAAGTTGTCATGCAAGTATGGAAAATAAAATGAAGGTGTGGTCTGCCTGAGAAGCTCTGAAGATCAGGATATGACACGGTACCAAAACCCTAGTAAGAAGACAGATGCTTTTAAGTGAAACCACTCGAGTTTTATTTTTGAAATTAACTCAAGTATTTAAAGAGTCTATGGGATGAAGGAAGACCAGGTTGGTAATCCCTTACTTCCCTTTTCCATTTAGGGTGCGGAAAGCTTTGATGTTTATTTCTGAAACCCATAAAGTCATCTAGCAAAAACAAAAAAGGCCGGCCATGACATTCCTGATATTTTTACTACAGAAATGAAGTGGGGAAAGAGGAACAATCCCCATGAACAAAGTTCTTTAAAGAAGTGTCTAATAATTTTTACATTCAGTTTTAGGACATAGAAGTGACAGACTGTCAAAGGAACCTAATTTTCTCTCTTTTGACATAATCAAATTTTTTTCTATTCATTTTGAGTGAAATTGGTAAGTAATGCTGAAGTGAGTAGGTCACCAGTTACTTTAAAATGTCTGAGCTCAATCTTCTAATGTAAGTTAAAAAGCAATAAAAATAAGGCATGACTTGATTTAAAACTTGCTTTTTGCAAGTCATCTTCAAAGGTGAAAAAAAACCAGCCCAAAAAGTAACTTAACAGTGAGCAGAATGGCACTTTGGCTACCCAAAGCATGAAGTTTAACACAGAAACTCCCAAACCATTTGAGATGGCTATAAAAGCATTGCTTACTACCTCTGAACAGTTCTCTCTCTGGCTCCCTGAGATGGAGCATGTTTTCCTGCCCATTCTTCAACACCATTTCAGGAACATTGGTTGTGATGGTGGTGATGGATCCAGCATCTGGAAACCTGACTGGGCTGTTTCTCTCCACTAAGGTGTAGTCAGTGTCTCCTGTTAAGCAGACAGCATGTCTGGCTGCCAGTTGCATCACCCTCCTCGAACAAGTAATAGGATCTTGAGCAATGTATGAAGTGATGATACTTATCCTGACTTGCCGAGTGTGTCACCATTGGCCCAGCAAACTGCATTCCTTACACTCACTGTGTTTTCCTTTCTAGGAGGGCATGTGCATGAAAAAAAAAAAATCAGGAAATTACGTCATTTTTTTCATATGGTTTTAAATATTTTCATGGTATATTTGAAATCATGTTTTGAAAGTCCTTGATTAGACAGCTCTACTTGCCTATTGGCAAAGAGCATTACAGCTCCAGTATTAGCATGCTCTGTGTCCCCAGTTACAGAAATATTATTAAACATTGTACTAGTGAACTATGACTTAAACTTCCTATTACAGGAAACCATAAAGTTGCAGTACATGAAAAGATCAAAAGCTAGCAAAAAGCCATAATTCTCCAAGAGGGTTATCCTCACCTAAGGAAACATTTTTATTACTCTTTTCTCAGCCTCTACTAATGTATCGTTTGTTCTTACCACGGTGTATAAATGTTCCATGAACTGACAACACTGGAGGCAGAAGAAGGGCACTGTGTAATCTTGGACTGAGCTACAGGCTGCTTTCCATATAAAAACACAAAATGAATGTAATGTTTTGGCCATGGAAATGAGAATTTACCAGGAAGGTTAAGTTTTCATATGAAGCTATCTATTAGAGCTGCCTGTTGCAGAAGTTTGAGCATAAACTGCACAAAAGCTTATTCTTGTTACAGTTTTACTGCTCTCTTCTTAGATGTGCACTAGGTTGGAGACTACAGATTGGAAAACAAAAACATTTAATCTTTTATGCACTTTTAGGAGACGAAAACAAACAAAAATAAAATCAGCCAAGGTAAAGGACACCAGAATTACTAATAACAATAATAAAAAAGTGGAAAATGCAATAAAAAAATAAATAAGACACTAAGCAGCATACTAATGATGAAGTGTCCTTTTTCATTACAGCCTAAACATGATTAATTATATGCTGATAATGATTCTTATCCAATATTATTTTTTAGATTAGTTAGTTAATACTGATATCATTGTCTTTGCAGTAGCACTGCAGTGGGCTGCTTTTGTGTTTTCCCTTTCCCTAAGTTTTACACATTGTCTTGCATCACCAGAAAAAGGCACAGGGTAGAGAAAGTATAAGAAATGGTGCTCATGAGGTCGTAAAATAACCTTTGGCTCCTGGTCAGAGGTTTGGGTTCAAGTAGTGTATAAAGAATTACATCTGAAAGGTACAAAATTAAAGATAACACCTTCAGAACTGAACTTACTGTCCACTAAAAATAAATGGGTTTTCATGTAAACGGTTATGCTTGCAGTAAAATAGCTATAAACATTGGTAGTGTATAAGCATGCTAGCTGAAATTACCCATCCACAAAATTATGCTGCTAAAAAGTCCTGCTTTCTTTTTTTGTCTCACAAAGCCAAGGCCATTAATGAAAACTAGTGGGTTCAACTTGAATAGTTATCAGTTTTAAGCGTTTCCAGGGAGATTTAACATCACAGCACAGTCCAAAAAAAATTGCTTAGAACAAAGATATGAATGAAAAGAGATCTCCACAGTCACAAATGCATTCAGCAGCATTCATAGGAAGTGTAAATCCTTACTTGTGCTTGTCCATTATTTATCATCTGCACAACAACAGTTTGAAGATAAAAAATGCAGACTGTTCAAAAAATAGAGTCACAAGAAATAAACCAAGACTGTGCAAAAATGAAGCACTGCAATTCTGCTTTATTAAAATAAAATGCCCATTCAACAGACATATTGACATAGGTGGTATAGAAAAAGAATGCTGGGCCAAAAAAATTAATGATTCTGTTGGAAATTGGGTGCAGTTTTGAATATATTTGGTGTTAAAGCACATATAAATTCATTAGTGAAATAAAAAAGGTAATCATATAAATTTGGTGTTAGTGGAAACATTTCTTATACTTGAATTTTGACAATATAACAAGACTTTTATGAAAGTGTATAAATTGTAGTGAGCTGTCTGAACAAAATTTCATTAAATTTACTCTTGCATTTTAATCCAAAATAAATATTAAGCATTTACATAAAGTATATTTAATGCTCTGTGAACACAGATTTTAAACAGCTCCCTACTTGTGCAGCTTTCTTATCCTTCAGCCATACAGTAGGTAGTTCATTTATGATGGAAGAATATGATCATTTGTCCAACAAGGACATATTTGTACATCTGTGCACTCCCTTTCAGGAGCAGTACAGAGCTAGAATTCATCTCACTCCTGGACTTACTTCCAGTAAATGAAAGGGTTGAGTAACCAGCATGCTGGCTAGACTTCCCTCCCTTCCTGTTCCCTGAGAGCCAGGTCTTTTCCCAGTCCACCCTTCCTTCCTGTCTTAAAAGTGCAATGACAGAAAGATTAAAAAAAAATAGAAGGGGAAAAAAAAAAAGCTATATTGACCTTTTATCCCAGATGAAGACAGACACTGTAAATTCAGCAGAGAAAATATGGCATGAGAAGATTTAATAGGAATTACTTCGACTTTTCTGGTGAAATTGTATTGAACAGCTGTGATAAGTATGTCAGTGAACATGCAGGAAGACCTGATGGAAACAAGTTTTCATTTACAGTTAGATAGTGTGATTTCTGAAAAGATATTTAGGTCTATTTGAGGACTGAGTATTATTATCATCCTCAAAGTGTGTCATTAACTTTAGTCCACAACATCACTGGGAATTAGTTAAATTCTGAGGCTGAAAAACTTCAAAAGAGATTCAGAGTTACTCATCTAGACTAAGTGTCATCCGCAGAAGTTCTCAGTTAAGGCTATTGTAATATCTGGAAATGCTTAGTCTGCCAGTTTTGCTCTTGTCTTAGTCACAGCATTCACACAAGTTTAGTGTTACATGAGACATTAAACTCCATTGTTTTTCCACAAGCATTGAAACGTGCTAGTTTAAGTTTAAGCAGGTGGATAAACCTGACAGTTAATGACATAATCAGTGTACTTGGCATGTAGTACACACTTCAGCTCTTCACTCCTGATACTCAGCACTTTGCAAGGTCAAGCCCTGCATGATCTTGATGTGGTCAAAAATCTCCAGATCACTAATTTCTTCCCTATTTTAAATAGTTGGTTTTTATTTTCTTAGAACGTCCACAAATGCTGTAGCTGTGAGCATTCAGTTTCAATGCAATTCAGTTTCAATTCTTGTATGATAATGGAGGGTTTTTTCCCCCTACTTTTTGATCTTTTCGTGTTTTGTAGCTTTTGTTTCCTGTAATAGGATGTTTAAGTCACAGTTCAGTCCAACATACTCAGTAACATTTCTGTAATTGGTGACATAGTTAATACTGAGTGAGCAGTAATCTTCTTATCCAGTTTACCGCTAGGGCTATTTAATCAGCAACCTCTAAGGAATAATTCTAAACTATTCTTGTTTATTTGTGCCCACAAAGACACAAGAAACTCTAAACATTTTCTTATATATAGAAGAGAAGTTTTCAGGTTTTTTTTCTAAATTCTCAGGTGTGCGAGCCTAAGAGTAAGATGCATGGTCAGTTGATTAAAGTTATTGAGGAACTTGTGGTGTTTCTCAATATATTCTGAGTTTCAGGGGAGGCATCCAGCAGTGAGATATAACCCCTGCACACAGTACCTCTGATTCATTACTTTTTCTTTCCTTACAATCTCTTTGAACTCAAATCAGCATTTGTGTAAAAATCAAAATAACCTGCTTGAAGAACTAGATGATTTTCTGGTATGTTGAAAGATGGTATACAAGATTTTAATGCATTTAAATATCATCAATATAAAGACTCTATCAACGTACATTCCACTGTTGCATTTCTGTATATGTTTTATAGAATCATAGATTCATTTAGGTTGGAAAAGACTTTTGAGATCATCAAGTTCAACCACAAACCCAACACTACCGAGTCTAAATGCTAAACCATGTTCCTACGTGCCATGTCCACACATTTTTTAAAGACAAGAAATGCAGAATATTAAGTCACTTCTTCTACCATAGTTTTCAAAAAAATGGATGAAAACAAGAAAGAACAATTGAGTTAGTACCTTTTTTAAGGAGGAGAGAAAACTTGAACAGCATTTCATTTGTTGATTCATTGTATTTTCCCAACAGGTTATAAGCTCAATGAGCTCACTTTCAGAATATTGTCTACCCTCTATCCTGCGCACTTTGTTTGATTGGTATAAAAGGCAGAATGGCATAGAAGATGAATCCCATGAGTACAGACCAAGAACAAGCACTAAATCCAAAAGGTATGATTTTGAATATGAGTAATTTATAAATTCTAAGGTAAACTGTGTTACATTTCACCCATCACCTTTTGTGAGGTAGCAGTTGCTTGAAAGTTGTATCTTTTTTCTGCTTCTTCCTGGAACTCTTCTCTTGTCTTCTTGATGGATGGTATAATTGTGTCTTTCATGTTATGCTCCTCAAAGTTCAAACACAACAGTGCTGTTGTAATTGTCTTACTGATGTTTTGGATAATTTTCATGTAATTTAAATACCAGTTTGTATAAACTTTATTTACTCAAGTGATTGGGCAATCATTCTGTGCCACTTGGAAGAATGTTTCTTATATAGCATTATGCTTACACACAAAAAATTCATATACACCTACCTTCAATCCAAAAACTTGAGAATCAGTCAGAGAGTTTTAGCAACATACCTCTTAAAAGTAACAAGCACACAAAAATAATGATATCATTAGTTCCTTAGTGATAAGGTGGCAGACTGATCTTGGTTATATTGAGGTCTGGCAGTATGGTTCAGGTATATTCTTCAAGCTTTGAGTTTTTCTGAATACTTCAATACTACATTTACACACTTCAATGAAACAGCAGTGGAATCAACACTGACAGACCTGGTGTTCAGAAAAGCATAGGCAATTCTTCACATTGGGATTCTATTATAACCCAGTAGATACAAAAGGCGGTAGTTGCTGGAACAAAGAGGTAGGGGCTAAGTTTAGATACCAAGGTAGAAATGAACCTGAATTAGACTCTTTATGTCAGTAGAAGTAGGCAGAATGAAAACATAGGTCATTAATTAGATGTCTGCTTTTGGGTGAGATGAATCTTTGCCTTGAATTGCTTCTTTCTCTCAGCTTGTTCCACAATTACCTGGTCATAAATAGCTGTCTTTGGGAACTCCACCCAAAATCTAGTAGAAAGTCAGTTTAGCAGTAAACAAGACCACTCTATCAACTGGTCATGTTACAGAAAAATGTATAACAAGTCCTTTCTCCAGTTAATGTAAAACCAAAGGAAACCAAAATGTAAACAACTTGCTTCATCACTGATCAAGTTGTACTCTTAAATGCCTGTTTTATTACAAACATAATAACACGTATTTGAAATCACTAAAACTCTCAATCTTTATAAGAATTGTGCTGAATTTACACCGAAGTCTCACTGAAATGATGTTAAATGCTTCAAATGGACTGCAGAACTGTTCTTTAACTTTACAAAAAGTACTGTATATTTTATGTTATCTTTTCAGAACACTTTGAAACTTTGATCAGTTGATTCAAATAGGTATATTTTTGGTATTTTTATTGGAAACTATTCACCTCAGACTTTTATTCTTCTGTGTTGTTCTGTAGAAGAATTGTGTTTGAAAATTTTGATAAGTGTTGCCAAAGTTAAAAAATTAACACTGGAACAGTTTTTAAGAGATGATATAGTTTGGTTGTGAATTCTCCATTGGTGCTTTTAAGGCAATTTTCAACATTCATGACAAGTCTAAATATGAATTTGATAGCACAAAGTTATGTTTGCCTCCAAAGTGTAATTAAGAATGGTCTAAGTGGTGTCATCAGCAAGGAATTTGAAATTAAATCCATTTGTTAGAATACAGAATCCACAAGTTTTGCTTGGTTTTGTGGGTTGGGGTTTTTTTTGTTGTTGTACGTCTTTAAGTGGAGAAAAAAAGAGGGAGGAAATGGATAAGTGATATTTAAGCATTTGAAGGAACATCACAGTAACAAATTAGATTTGGTCTGTTTATCTCAGATTTTAAGAGCATAATGGTACATTACTTTCTGAAATGCTGGACTGCAGTTTAAAAGGTAGAACACAATTCCCTATTACCTGTATTTGTGTAAATAGAAGAAGGCGTGTAATATGAATTATGACACTTCTCCAAAATATTGTGTTTCTTGGTTTGATTTTGCAGTGATGAACAGCAGAGGGACTATTTAATGGAGAGAAGAGATCTGGCTATTGATTTTATTTTTTCTTTAGTATTAATAGAAGTTTTGAAACAGGTAGGAGTTCTTAAATTGTCCATTAACTAATAAATCATGCAAATTACCAATGCAAGTGATTTTTGGGGTTCTTCTTTCTGTTTTCATCTTCAAAATTATAATAAAAACATGAAGTACATCCTGCATGCTTCTTCATTGCTGTCTTTCTTGCACCTGTATGACACATAGCATTCTGTGCTCATACAGACCTCACTTTGCCAAGTCTTTGGAGCTAAAGTATTTCTCTTCAAAACTAAATAAATATTAAATGGCTGGCTCATTTTAGCTGTTTTGTTAGCTACATGCTATTTTAACTGATATATTTCTGAATGGATGATATCCATGAGTAATACTAGCACTAATATAATATATGTGTACTTGTTATATTTTATTTTATGTTTTCAGATTCCTCTTCATCCTGTAATAGACAGTCTGGTAAATGATGTTATTAACCTGGCTTTCAAGCACTTTAAGTACAAAGAAGGGTAAGGCTTTTTTCATGCAAAAATTCTATGAAAAAGATACTTTCTTATTTTTTTCATAGTTGTGGTTTAAACAGTATGTTTTCTCAGCTGAGAATTCTTTCTTGTCTCTTGCTAGGTACCTTGGTCCTAACACTGGAAATATGCACATTGTTGCAGATTTGTATGCAGAAGTAATAGGTGTTCTAGCTCAAGCAAAGTAAGCAAAATTAAATATATTATTTCCTCCATAAATATGACAAAGTCTACTTACTTAGCATGTGAATATTCTGATTTTCTCACTTCCTTTAAGTATTCTGTATGAATAAGTCATTCCAGTTCATTGGCCTTCTATTTATCCAGATGTTCTAGAACATAGCCCTCTAGGGAATGGCAGGCTTTCTGCATCTAGTGCAGTGATACTGAATAAATTCAACTCAACTACAGCAGCATTATTTTTCCTATCTCAGCAATGACGTCTGTAGAAAGCCCAAAGGGCTGAAGAGAGCTATTTTAACTAGTTTTATGTAGATGCTATTTTTTCTTTAGCTGGACAAACCTATAAATGGCTATTCTCCTACACAGCAACAATATTAAGGCTCTCTGCTGCTATTTCAGCTTAGAACTTAATGCATCTGCTTCTGAACCCTTCATTTTCTTAAAACAGATGACATGAAATACTTTGTGGGTCAGATCTTAAATTTTGAATCAGAAAACAGTCAAACTCAGGATCTCATGTACCCAATATAGCATCTCATTGTACACTTAAACCACAAACTAAGCAGAGGATGAATTTTACTGCCCTGATGTAATGCTGTCTCCTGACACTTTGGTGTTGCTGAGGAAGAGTCTCAGCTCTACAGAAGCAGTCAGTTTGGCTTGATGTGGCTAAAACATTTTGAGATTCTGGAAATCATATGAATTCACCTAGGGTCTTGCCTGGCCCTCTAGATTGTCTGGGTCAAATGCAAAAGGAGAAGTTGCATCTGGATCCAAAGCTTCAAGTTGGCTGTCAAAGTTCTGAAGGGCCTTGCTAAGATGTTTCTATCACTGAAGAGCATCTCCCTGCTAACCTGTTTCTTTCAGTTCACTCGGGTTGTCTATCAAAGGGGATAACAAAAGGTTGTCACATGCCACGCCTACAATGGAAATGACATTCTTTCAATTTTATCTCAAAAAGGGCAGGAAGTCCTGTTGGATACTCTTTCTGTATATCATTTTTAGGGACAATCTGTCTCCAGAGACACCTTCAGCAGATTCGTGGGGGAGACCAGAAATTATCACAGAGCCCTCTACCCCAAGTTATTGTAGTTGTTAATGCTTAAGTGTTACTGTAATGGCTGTTAGGAAAAAAACAAACAAACAAAAACCTGAAGGGACAAACTGCCCATATGAATATTTTCAGGGTTATAATATAAATATTTTCTTTTGAAAATATTGCATGTACTTGTAAGATGGCTATTTTCCATCATGGATTTTTGAAAAACATTTGAAGGAATTATTTAAATGATATTGTTAGCTCTTATGTAAAAGAGGTGCATGGTAATAAAATAATTTGAAAGATGTGATTATCTAAAACTACTAAGATGAGGCTGCTTCCCTTTCTCAGTTTATTAGAAGTGAAAGAAAAGTAAACAAAAAAAATCTATTTAAATACTTAGTGAAATGGTACTTTTATACAACCTAAGTTTTATCTTTAGGTTTTTTCCCAATTTATATACCTTACAATACATTTCAAATATTGACTTTGAACTTTTTTGGAACTAACCAATCTGAATTCACAGATTTCCTGCTGTAAAGAAGAAATTTATGGCAGAGCTAAAAGAGCTGCGGCATAAAGAGCAGAGCCCGTATGTAGTTCAAAGCATTATCAGTCTTATAATGGGAATGAAATTCTTTCGCATTAAGATGTATCCTGTGGAGGACTTTGAAGCTTCTCTTCAGTTTATGCAGGTAAAATTCTTAAGTACATAGCTGTGGTTTCCCAGACCTTTTTGAATGGGCTAGCCTTTATTTTCTGTGTAATATTCTAGGAGATTTTCCATATGGCATCTCCACATAATCCTACGTGTAGCTGCCTTTCGCTTGTTCTGAAGCCCTCCGTGCTCTGGTCTCTGGAGTGTGTCATCCCATGCCAGGTTTCCATCAGTCATACACCTCTAGTCCCTACATCTCACCCTCCAGCTGGAAGAGGTTTTGTTCTGTAGACCTCGGCCCTTGCACCTCACTGTCCCACAGCTGTCCCTTCCCCTGTAGCCGTGCCTTAGCTGCTCTAAAGTGAATCTTCCAATACTGACACAGTTGCCAGAAAAGAGAGAAACTTCTAATGGAGGAAAACACTGAGGAAGAGACAGAGGATTGAGGCAAAAGTTGGATAGAATTTCCTTTGGATGTGTTCTCTCCCTCCACCACACCTTCACCCCGCTTGCTGTAGAGTGCATTCTGTACCCTCCTGGTTTAAAAGTCACTGGTACAGAGCATAGTTTGACTACAATGAATGTTTTAAGTTAATGGATGACATAATTTTGTAAAAGGCAAGAAATTATTTCATGTTTCAGCATTCTTGCTGGTAATGTACAATTGGTGTTGTTCCCACCAGCAGGTTTCTTTAGCTTAATCGTTCTATTCTCTTGGGGTTTTTTTGAGAGCACCTGCATGATTACATGGTTTGCAGCCACTCATCCAGTAAAATAAATGTTTTATATAAACCTCCATGTAAAGATTAGTGTATCAATGGTGTAAATGGAGAAAAAAAAATCAATGTTAGATGCCCACAAGTAAGGATTTGGCATTGGAATGCAAATATAAAGGCATACAGACATTCTGAGCTTTTCCTTTAAGTCCTGAACAGGAAGCACATTATATTTCAGCTTTGCAATATATTCTAAACCATATTTAATAGCATATTTAAGACATATTTAACAACATAGAAACAGGTAATTTTTCTTCTTACCTTACTCTTAATTATGTAGACACATACTAGTATGTGTCAACTCAGTTTAAGTTATCCAGAGCTGGCAAAATACCAAAGTGTAATGTGTGTTCAGTGCACTAGACTTGATGAGTGAATGGGGTTGTTGCTCAGCTTTATCCAGTGTTCACTAATATTAAAATCTGTGGTAAAACTCCTATGTAGTAAAATTGAAATTTGGATCTCTACCTTCCGCTGCTACAATATCTCACTACTAAATGAATTCTTATATTTAGTATTCTGCATCATGAAATGCACTGTGCATGTAGGAAAACCTCATTTGCTCAGTTTGGTGAAGTGCATTTCAACTCTTTTAGCAGTTTGTCTGTCTGAGTCTCTCCATGCAGTGTTTCATCTAAAGCCTCTGTCACAGCAGTGCTGCTGTAGTAGAGAGAGACTCTCTCAAAGGGGGTGAGCTAATTTCAGGAGTGAGCTCCAGAAGAGCCTGTCTTCCCCCAAGGACTGCAGAAGCACCTCAGGAAGGCTGGCTGGTGTGACTGAAGCCATGTGTTGTATAATCCTGTTAGCACACAGGAAAAAAATATGCATGATCTGAGGTGTAAACTGTTCTGCATGACTGTGAAGGAAAAATGGTCAGTGGGGACCTTCCTCATACAGTCAGGGGCTGTTTGGGCCTTGAACCTGGACAAAAAGTAACTGGGGCAATAGGATTTGTCATCCTCAGAGAAGTTGTAGACACAAGTGGGTGGATGCTTATCTCCCCTCCCTCACTTCCTGAGCTGCACAGCTGTCTGGAGAATAGTTCGCTGCCTGTTTAGGACACTAAACTCTGCTTTTTTTTTTTTTTTCTTAATCCCCAGTTGTAGGCTGGAAATTGTCCTCACATAGCACAATTCCATATTGACCTTCAATAGACAACAAATCGTAGCAATGAAATACATCCAAAAATATTTACAATAAGATTGTTCATTGCCCTGTGTATCTTACCAGAGAATTACATTCCTTTTCTGGCCTCTCAAAGCATTGGGTAAAGCAGTCCATGTTGACAATTAGTTTTGCTCCTGAAGATACACACAGGGAAGGCATGAGGTCAGCCCCTGAGTCCAACTCCATTTCTAGTCCAAAACACCACGAGGCACAGCTGGAGTCTGTGGAGACTTTCTGGATTAGAGTAACAGCTCCTTGATCTTAACTTATGTCCTGCTTTGTGCTTGCTGCAAAATGCAGATTTAGAAGTTAAGAGGCAAATGTTTTCAGTGGGATTTGCAGGATAAAAATAGTCACTGACATGTGATAAGCATTCAGCAAACATTCAGAGGTCCTTATTCAAGCTGATATGCAATTAATGTTTCTTGTATTTTTTTCTTTTTTATTTAGGAATGTGCACATTATTTCCTTGAAGTTAAAGACAAAGATATCAAGCATGCACTGGCAGGACTGTTTGTTGAAATTCTTGTCCCCGTAGCTGCTGTGAGTTTATTTTTGATGTTGTTTGTATAAATTTTTTTAAATTAGATAAAACAGTTTGGGAAATAATGTTTTACTAACATGAAATTTTCTTTCAGGCTGTTAAAAATGAAGTGAATGTCCCCTGTCTGAGGAACTTTGTTGAAAGCCTGTATGATACAACGCTTGAACTTTCATCACGAAAGAAACACTCATTGGTTAGTAACCCTAAGAAGCAGAGGTTAAAATTCTTTGTCACAAATATTTCTGAGCGAGACTCTTGGGAAATTGCAAAATGTTTTATTGCATTTAGCTATAACCAATACATTTCTATTTGCAGGGACAATTATTGTGTTTCCAAAAAATAACTGTACTTATTTTACTCATAATATGATCTAAATTAGTCTGAATCAAAGATGCTGTCAGCTTCTGGTCCTGTGATTATTAAATAGTTAGGCTTTCTCATAGTTGTTATGTGTAAACATTAGGAGAAGAGGAGAAAGAATTGAGTTCACTTCTTGTCAAGCGAGAACAAATGAGGCATGTGGGAACAAATCTCAGGGGCCTTAAATAATACATTGTAGGAAGGAAAAAAATGTATAACACATGCCCTTTTAAATCCATAACTTGGCTACTGTGTAGCTCCCTATTTCATTTTTTTTCGTGTGAGATGAACAGTGGCACTGCAGTGTATTTTTGGAATCATGAGTTGATCTGAATTAAATGAGGATCTGAGTCAGTTTGATGCTGGCTGCCTTAAGCAGTCTGTCTCTCCAACTGGGTCAGCGCCCATCAGCGCTGTGGCATTAGCTAATTCATTTTGAAGTCTTGGACCTTTTAAGTAAAGAAAGTTTGTCATTTGCCCTCCCTCATTCTAGGGGAAAGTCAAAAAGACTTCCCTGTTTCCAGTTCTTTCGGCAAATGCTGGTCACTGGCGCTAGGGAAACTGCTTCGAGGACTGCAGGAGAGTGCTTGAGCTCTCTGCCTGTTACAACATCCCCAGGGGACAGTCAGAGCATCCCCTGGGGCACAGTCCTGATCCAGTGAGAATTAGTGGGAGGCTTGAGATGGATTTCTGATTTCACATTTGCGTTTGTGTGGCTCTGTTCCACTCCACTGAGTTAATAAAACCTTGTTGGAACTGCAGCAGGGTAGAGCTTTTCTGCACAGTTTTTACATTAAATAGAACTTCCCAAACTGTGGCCATACTTGCCAAAGTCAATACTACATTCTTGAGAAAGGATTGCACAGCTGGGCCTTTATATTTGATTGCTTGTCTACTGCATACCACACTGGAGGCTACATAGTTAAAAGTGACAAAATAGAATAGATTCTTGTGAGGGTGTGATTAGAAATACAAACATTGCAAGGAGGAGGAGGAGGGGAAAGGCAAACAGTTGACAAAAATAGCTGTAGTGCATATTTCCAGACTTCCAGGAAGAAAGCACACTCCTTAAAGTCTGAACTGGACCAAGATCAGTGTTTGGTGAATCCATGCACTCACTGTACAGACAGGATGGGGGAATTCATCTTGCTTCATTTTCTAAAAGTACCTCATATGAGTTAGTCATTAAGGTTCTCTTGGTAGTGAATGGAGAGAATTAGGAATTCCAGGAGATCGTTTATCTTCCCTCCTAGGGATCTTCTTTAGGATGGGTTGTAACACTCTCGGAACTTTACTAAACTGTGTGATCCAATCAAGTACTCCACTGTATAGTAAGAGAGTCTTCTGTGAGAAGACTTCAGTTATCCTGTCCCATATGTATTTTGGACATGAAGATTATAAAAATAAAAGTTAATGTACATTTGCCATTTGATCAGGAAATAAACCTAGCCATAGATAGTTTATGTTGCATGTTACTGGAACAGAAGCCAAGGTTTATGGTATATTTATATTTTGAACTGTGACTTAAGTTAGAATTTAGAGATAATTTTTAGAATAATTCATCTTTAAGTGAACATTATCTTATTTTTGACTAACACCTTTTAAGTCCTGGCTGGGTTTATTAGCATTACAACTGAAACCTTTGTCTTCTTGAAATAGCAGAGTCAGTTTCAAAACGATTAGGTGCATTTTAGCTTATTTTTTTCGGGTAACATTTACAAGCGTTAAAGTAAGTGTTGACAAAGAGACTGGGTTCTGGTATTTCAACTTTTCTGTTCTTCTTTGCATCTTTTTGTTTTTTCTCTTCACAAGGTGTAACTCCCAGCAGATCCAAGTGTTCCCTGTATTTTAACACAATTCTTTAGAGTGCTGGATGTAAATATTGTGACTGCAGATTTTGAGGAGTAATAGTCACCTGATTCACAAGTTCCAACAATCTCTGTGGGTCCTATTGGTGTAATAATAAAGTTCAGTTATTTCCATGCTTTTATTTCTCAGCAAACTGACAGAACTTAGCCCTGGGATTCTGTAAAATTGTGCGCTATCTTACACTGCTACGAGTATACCTTTGGTTGGTTCTAGTTCATCTGTGAAACATATCTGTAACAGCTTTAGAGAAAACTCCTTTTAAATAGTACTACTTAAAAATGTCTTTATGTTGGCTAACTTGTATTGCTTGAAATGGAGGAGTTAGAACTTCAGGTTTACGGTAGCTCTATTAAGTTAGTTTTGTGCTGTGTAGACATGCAAATAACACTGTATCGACATCCATTTCCTGTTTAGGCTTTGTACCCCTTGGTAACATGCCTGCTTTGTGTCAGTCAGAAGCAGTTCTTCTTAAACAGATGGCATATTTTCCTCAACAACTGCCTTTCCAATCTCAAGGTTAGTATCTCCTGGTTTTAATATTGTATTCAGACTTCAGTACGCACTGTTGATCTGTTGCATGGCCTTTTTAGGTAAATGTCCTGAGTTATTGCTGTTATCTGATTCCATACATAATTTTATTCCTGACAGTACAAGTTCTTTAGCTGTGCAGGGGTTTTGGTTTTTTTTTTTTTCAATAGCAAAAAAGTATTCTTGGGTCTAGTTTGAATTTCTGCTGTTCCTTTAACTCAAACCAAGCCTGTCAAACACCTGTGAAACAGAAAAAAATGCTGATGCGTTATTAGGTTGAGTAACATTCCAAAACTGACCTAGTAGTAACTTGCTTTTTTCATGGAAGCATTGGAAATAAGGAACTTGTTATTACTTTTGCAATAACTCATGTCCCATGCCATGCTAAAACTGCATCCCTGTGAAAGGATGGTCCTGTACCCACCTGAAAAGGGCAATTTAAGTAACACAGTGAAGTGATTAGAGCAAGTGAAGGGCCTCCCAACTGAGTCTGATGAACCAGTGGTTAGGAGGCTTCTGCTAACAGCTCACTTCAAACTTCACACAAACTTCACACTGCAGCCACTTTCTCAGCTCAGAGGCAAATATCTATTCCCCAAAAGTTGAGTTCTCAAGCTTATTAAAATGGTATATGTTACAACCTTTTTTGCTGTTGCCTTCTGGTTGTGCTTCCTCTCTGTCTTAATGAAACAGTTTGTACTGATTCTCTTCATATGGATCCTACTGAAGAAGAGCTCTTCAGAATGTTCACTCTGCCTGAGGATTTCTTTCTGCCAGTACCTGAATACCTTACTTTTGGTGACGATGCATTAGAATCTTACTGTCCAAACCTCAACACTTACTTGCAAAGAGATTCAGAAAACAAGCATGTTGTTATTGAAACTAATTTTATGGGGTTTTATGCAGTTGTACAAGCTTCAGAAAAGGCAAAGCCAGCTGAGAATATATATATTTTTTCTGAAAACTAAGGAGATCCTGACAAATTATTTGAAACTATCAGAGAAAATATAAGAAAAGTTGGTTATTGAAAATAAAATTGGAATTTCTCTTGCAACCTGTAATTCTTTGCTATATACTTCAATTTATAAGGCTCTCAGATTAATGTGATGGCACTAATTCAAACTTTACTTTGAGGAGAAAGTAAGGCTGCTGAATACGTGGCTAAAGTGAGAAAGTGGTTGGCCACTCCTTCCCAGTACAGAGAACGAGATGCACAACCATTGAAACAATCTTTTCACCAGACAAGCTGGCACCTCAAAACCCAAGCCAAACTCACAGAGCTGGAGGAAGAGCTGGAAATCCATCCCTTAGAGGGAGAGTTGTGCACATCAATGAACTTAGACAGATCTTGCTCATGGACATGCCCATAATGTCCCTGGATGTATCTTGGGCATTTTATCGTCTTCCTCTTAATCCTGTTTCCACCATGCAGCTTGCTGTTCTGAAAAAAACCTGGTCTACTATTTTTTGAAGACTCCAATGATACTGGTCTCAGCCCTTTTCTCCTCCCTCTTTCTCAATGGCCCTCACAGCTAACTATCTCATCACTGAGATATTTGGACATTTGCTAACAGATAGCTTCCTCCTCTGCTACACAGCCTCTTGTACCTTAACTCAGTTAGCCACAGCCTGCTGCTTTCTTTGAGAATAAATTTTTATAAATGTACTTTGTCATCTGTTGAAGAAATTAAATTCTTAGGTCTGAATTTTACAAGGACTGACATTATTATACCTGATGAAAAATGGATTGAAAGTAAACAGGTTAATAAACAAAATGATTGTAATGAATTTTATTATTTTAAAATCCTGCAGAGATTAATGTGCCACGTAAACTTTGGCATTCCTTTTACTACTAATTCTAAAAGTGTGCAACAACCCTTGTATGCTGCTATAGTAAACTAAAAAAGTTTATTGCATAAAATGTGTAGTCAAGGAGTTGAATGGAAATTGGAGCCCAAAAACAGTGTTTCTGTTCCTAAGCTTGTGACAGATGCCACATTGAAAGTTGAAGTCATCTCCCATTTCACTGGCAAATTGTCCTCCCATCATTTTGCAGGACCCAGACCAGTAGACATTCAGGAATTACTGATGGCATCAGTTGCAGTTTCTTTGATCAAACCGCAGTCTTTGATCCGTGACTCAACATTTGTCTGCTGAAAATATCTCAGATTTTGCCAAGGAAATTTGCCCTGTGGGCCAGGCAAACCTTATCTCAGGTCAAAGTGTACTGAACTCTTTCAAAGTTTAACCCAGCAGATGGCCCAACATGTGGGAGGCCATCTGACTGGACTGCACTTACTTGTTTTTCACTCAGACCGCCCTTACAATTGCCACAGAAACAGAAAACTGCACATGACTGAAGAGACCCAAAGACAATTGTGTACTGGTTTCTAAAAATAAACAGCAATCAGACAGATAAACCAATTCAGTCCACCTGATCACAGATGCCATGTTAATCCGGCCAGCCTAAGCATCCACAGATTTTTGTTCTTTCACTTTTGAGTCTGTGTGGTACATTCCTTTATCTGTTCTTCATACCAGGCCTCCACCATAGGGCAACTTTTGAACTGATGTAATCAACTGAATAGGAGGTTTTCTTTTCATAGTCAAATTGTGGGGGGTTTCAAACAGAGATTTTAAATTGTAACGTGTCTCTAATTTAACTAACTTGACACTTGAATTTTTCAACAACTTAAGTCATAACAGAAGCAGGTGGGATGCATGAGCCCCCTATAGCTACAGGCATGGAGCACTGAGCAGTTGTGAGGCTGTCTTTTTGTAGTTTCATTATCAAAATGCTGAACCTTGGCCTCCATTAAGTGTAGAACTTCCTTGCTAATTTGTGCCTGAAGTTTTTTTCATGTGTGATATGTTTCTCTAGAATAAGGACCCAAAAATGGCTCGAGTTGCACTGGAATCTCTGTACAGACTACTGTGGGTTTACATGATCAGAATTAAATGTGAAAGCAACACAGCTACCCAAAGGTAAAATGCTTTATTTGTAATGAAAATCCATTGTGGAGTAGATGTTGCTGGTGAAGAGGTTTTATAGTTCTCCTGAATTCCTTCAAATTGAACCTATTTCTATTGTGAAATAAGAAACTCAACTGTACACAACAAAATATTGCCTCTTTTGGCACTGTCAGTTGTCCAGTCACCTATAAAAATTGCTGTATAAAGTGTTTCTGCTTTTGGAAAAATTAGAAGTCACTCCTTGCTCAGTGTAAGTTAAAAATACCTTACCATTGACTGGTTAATTTACTTTTAATGGAGTAATGAAATAAAATAATTACACTGAATTTGTAGCAAAGGATCAGAACAAGATACTCTATTACATTTTCATTTCAAAGGAAGTTTTTTCTGGTCTTTCTAAATGGAGTGTCAAGCTAAATGAAGGTCTGCAAGGTCCAAAAATGTCTAATGGTTCTTTTTCTTTCGCAGTCGACTCATTACTATTGTCACAACACTTTTCCCAAAAGGATCCCGTGGTGTTGTGCCAAGAGATATGCCTCTAAACATCTTTGTCAAGATAATACAGTTTATTGCACAGGTATGGGAGAGCCATGCATATATCTTTCCATATAATGAACAACTTATTTTCTCAGTAACAAATTAACAAATAAGTAAACTTCTAAATTTTTGCAACCCTGTTGACATTATCTTTCATCCAGTGAATGATGAAATTACCAACTAAGCTGGGACAAACTTCTTTTGAACAGTTTTTGATTAACCTCATTCCATTGAAAGTAGATTAAAATGTGCTCGCTTCAAATCACATGTAATTTTTGTCAGGTTTTAAAATTTCCATTACATAAAAAAACTGCAATTGTTGACCCGTCTGACTGTCAATAAAGTTCAAAATAATAGGCCATGTTTCATCATCCCTGCTGTATAGGACAGTAAGTTGCACTGCTTTCAAAGCAGTAAGTCAGATGTCCACCAAGTTCAGCATGGAGTTGATACATGTAGTTTTCATCAGTTCGAATTGGAACTGCTAAAATAAGCTAACTTTTAGTGCTTGAAGTTTCATCTCTTTTATGACTTAAATTCAGAAAATTTTCCCATTGAGCAAAGCACTTAAGCATGTACTTAAAGTCTCTGAATAGGAATGAAGCAAACAGATGCTTAAAATCTTCCCTTAACTGTGCCATCTGTGAACAAGCTCTCTTTATGTAAAATACTGTGTTAGTGCCATAATTACTGCAGTTTAAATGAAATAATTAAAAGCTTTATTTCCAAAATGGATCATTTTCTATTTAAATGCTATACATTTTTGATTTTGTCAACATAAAGCATTGTTAAAAGCTTAGATCTGATAATATGTTCTAGTTACTTCTGAAAATCTGTTTTTCCATATATTTAAATAAACCCTGATTAAACTGGTTTTTCGTGTTCTGTAGCCTTAATGAAAATAACTAGCAAAAGTGAGCAGCTTAATGATTTGCAGTATTTTTGCTATTTTAGGAACGTTTAGATTTTGCAATGAAAGAAATTATCTTTGACTTCCTTTGTGTTGGAAAACCAGCAAAAGCTTTCAGTCTCAACCCTGAGGTATGATGTACATCTGCTCTTTTTTTTTTTTTTGGTAGTATGTGTTGTGCTACATTTACTTCCTGGTTACATTCTAAGCAATGCTTTCACCTTTGTCCAGTTTTCAGGTGAAATCTTGAATCTGATTTATTGGTAAAATACATCTGTGAACTTCTGTCTGTAAAATGTCACATCGTTTATGCCTTTCTGATGTTTTCTCAGTGAAGAATATCAAATGTGAACTGGGGCAAATGAATAAAAAAGAAAAGTATTAATAAAACTATTGGTCACAGTATGTCCTTATCACTGTGCTGTTGTTACATGCAAGGCCTTAAACTATTTTAATATAACAGTAATTTTTTATAACAGTGTCAATGTTTTTCAAAATAGTTTTACTGAGAGTACATGATGCAAAAAATCTTGGAAAAGAAAATACTCTAATAAAATTTTACCACCCTGACCAGCAAAGCCCCACTGGTGTTGGTGTCATGACTCAGCTTCCGAACACTTTTCCTAGAGAAGACAATTTTAAAAACTTTTCCAAAAAATCAAAATATAAATAAATACTAAATGAATAAAAAATTCTCTTAAAAATATAAAATTCCTTAAAATTTTGAAAATGTTTTTCTTTTAAAATTAAGAAAAACTAAAAAATAAATTGTGATCTTCTCATAAAATATGTCTGTATTAATCCTGCAGAATTAAACTGTTACATCTATTCACTAAGGTGTTAAAACTGAGTGATTGCATTGCACAAATTATATTGGCTACAAAAAACATGGAAAAGTAGATTAAACTTTCTACTGTCAAAAGCAGGAAAAATGAAAGGCAAGCTATGCTTTGAACACAGCTTTCATCTTTCTGCAGCAGAGTAAAAAAAGATGAAACAGAATTTTTGAGCGGGCAGCCCGCGCCATGCTCTGGGTCAGCCACCTGCAGCATTGACTGAGAAAAGTCCTACAAAGGACATTTTGTGTTAGCCCAGCTGAGAGGGGGTGGACATAGTCCTGAGCTTCTTTTTGAATCTAAATCTGAAATTTTACTGTTTCTCAACAGCATTGTAAGTCTGAAAATAAAGACATTATAGCACTACTTTTTTAATGTACGTGGACTTTAGCATTCTAAAAAAAAAAATCCCTATAATCTGTGCAAATGCATCTCTGGGAGACTGTCAGTAGGACAGCCTCTTGGTTTTTGGAACACATTCCAGAGAAATTGAAAACATTCTAGTCTTTCAATCACTGCAATGCAAAGCTTGCAAGTTTTCCTCTGGTGCATTCCCAGAAGGCATTCAGGTCACTTAGATACAGCTTCCTAATATTTTCACATTGTAGTTTTGGCATTGAGCATCATTCCAGACTTTTCTCTCAGTATGATTAACCCTGGGGCCTTTCAAGACAGTTACTGATCTTTTTTTTTTTTTTTTCATAACAGATGTAGGTCATTTATGTTTAGGTGAAGGTTCATTTAAGATGCATTGCTACACTACAGATCATATCCAGGTATTTTATCCTGAAGATAAAAAGATAATGTGCTGAAACAAATACTTAAAGTTCTGAGAGGAGAGAGCACTGTTCACAGTGGGGATAAGAGTTCACTATTTCATGGGTAGTTTTTGTGAAATACATGAGACTCGTTAATGTAGTGAAGATACAGAAAAAAATGCCTGCAAGTGCATTCTCAAAATTTCAAAGTGAATGAAGAATATGAGTAGAATATGATTATTTGATTGTGGTACTCATCCATCTTCTAAACTTGACAGAGAATGAATATTGGCCTGAGAGCTTTCTTGGTAATTGCTGATAGCCTGCAGCAGAAAGATGGTGAACCGCCAATGCCAGTGACTGGAGCTGTCCTTCCCTCTGGAAACACTCTCAGAGTGAAGAAAACATATTTGAGCAAAACTCTGACAGAGGAGGAAGCTAAAATGATAGGTCAGTAAGAGAATAGACAATATAGAAACTTGTGTGAGAATGGATGTGAACATGTATTCAGCACTTGAGCAGAATAGTTTATTATTGTTAAGTATTTGATTTATTTTTGTATTGTAAGCATTTAATTTATTGTGTGTTCTAATGAAATGTATAGTTCAGATTGCCAAATGCTGCTTTTTGTAGCTGACTCTGAAAAGTCCTCAGTCGTGCTCCACAAGAGGTAGCAACCCTGTATTGTGGGAGCGGTTAAAGGGGGTAAAGATTAAAGGTAGTCTTTAATCTTTCAGTGCCCATACCTGTGTTTATTCATGGATATTCATCCTATTAGGAACAGTGTCTGTGCTCGAAGACATACCAGCTTTGAAAACTAACAAAAGATTCCATTGATAGCCTCATTTTAATTGCAGTATCTTAAACTTTCAAAATGGCAAAACTTCTAAATGTAAAATAATGTTGGACTGAAGGGCCTAAGTTAATAGCACTGTTGTCTTGGGCTTCAATGTAGAGCAAGAATCCTGTGCTGTAGCAGACTCTCTCTATCATGAGTTCAAGGTGCCTGGTTTTGTGGAAAAAAAAAAAATCGGCTGCTCACCTTCACACTTCATTAAGTCCCCAAATTTGTGTGAATGAAACGAGGTCTACACCAGTGGCAAAGACCTCTGTTATACTGTGCTAGATCATTGTAGTAATATCAAGAAAATAAGCAGTGTAAGGCCCACTGCTGTTGAAGTATGTAAAGAATTTGAAGTATTTGAAGATAGTATTTGATAACAAAATGTTTGTACTATTAAATTCTTGTATTAGCCATTTCATTGCTTTTTAATGATCCAGTAGTCCAGTTTCCATGTATAATATATAAGGATTCCTTTTAGAGTAGGCAGCATATTCTGAATGGATCTGGACTAGGATATCATTACTAGTGGAATATGCTATCTCATGCACCACAGGATGAGTAAGCAAGTTTCTTTTTCAGAATATATATATATATGTATCTGAAATTTCCCCCAAATTATACAAAACCACATATTTTTGCAGGTATGTCACTATATTATTCTCAAGTAAGGAAAGCTGTGGACAACATACTCAGACACCTTGACAAGGAAGTGGGTCGGTGCATGATGCTAACCAACATACAGATGCTTAACAAAGAGCCTGAAGACATGATTACGTGAGTGCTAAAGAACAATAATTCCCATGAAACATGAAGGTGTAATTTTGGAACCATCTCTCTATTTCTGTCTACCATGAGTCATCAGAGAAACAGCAAGAAACAGGAACATTTAGCTGAATTAGTATATGCTTTGAAAAAAAAATATTTATGACAAGTTGATTGTGCTTCTTTGAATGCTGTAGTGCTTGGAACTGAACATGTTCTTGATATAGGTCAAATCATGTGGGCATCCTGTGGTTGTGTAGATGGTAGGAGTAGAATGCTAAAGTAGAAAACATGGCAGCCTATGCTCAGAACACTGTCTCAGGGTAAATTTGCATCACTGAACCTCAAAACGAATGCAGTGAATTCTGTAAATCCCTATTAATAATAATATTCCAAAATTCCCTATGCTTTTCACGCCTGTGATCAAAATCAAATCTTAATTAAAAACCCAAGTAATCTTGTGATAAGGCTTGGATTTAAGCAGTATCCCACTGGAACAGAATCACACCAGTGTGCTTCAAGCTGCGTTGAGTAGCATTATTTTTCACTTTCATCCAAAATTATTAGTGAGGGAAGCTTCCTGGAGAGAGTTCTGGTGAGGTGAACACCAGGTACAGGTTAGAGACACAGAGACATCATCTGATACATGCAGAGCACAGATTGTAGAGATCTCATCTGTAGGGAGACTTGGCATATCTTCCCTTTTAGAGCAGTGGACATGGTCATTATTCTAGAAAAGAAACAACCCCTGGGAAAAGTTGGAGGTGTAATGAAAAGGACACTGGTCTCTTTGAGATTTTTTACATTTACTGTCCAAAAAAGTCAACTTGCTAGGAATTGTATGAGTGATGGACTGCAATGACTGGCCAAATTGAACTACCTTGTGCAACTAATACAATGTTTATGTTTTTGTTCCTCTGCCCTTTTTTGTTGCAGTGCCTGTAGGTGAGACTGTAAGCTGTGTCACCAGCATTGTCTTACTTTATTTATATTTGTAGATAATATTACTATCCAATAATATTTAATATTTTTCTTGTAGTCCTACCCCATGTCCTGCTCAGTTCTCATACCCAGTGTTCATAACCATTTTGGATATTCAGGCTTTTGTGGTAGGCAAAGTGAATTTTGAAACTCACATTCCCAAAAGATAATTGCACAGTGAAGCCTTGGGCACTAAGATAAGAAATGTACTTAATCTGTTGGATGGTTTCTCAGCATCACGAAAATATTGTTTATTTTTAGAGTCAGCAAACAAATCAACTCAAAAAAAGTTTTAAATTTCAGGAAGTCTTAAGATTTCATAGTAACTTTTGTCAGAAATATGAAGATTGGAATATTTAGTCATGTAAGTTACTGCCTCTTGTGTTGTACTTTATATCCAGATGAGCTCTAATTTAATATATACACCAAAAACCACAGCAGACCACAAAGCAAAACCAAAAGCAAACACATTATAAACACATTTTTATTTGTTCTTTCAAGGGAAAAAATATCTGGGCTGCTTAATTATCACTTGATCTAAAATCATGTGAACTCACAAAAAACATCAGTAGCTGCTGCTGTCAGGATTGAAAATGATCCTTTCAAAAACTGCATTGTGGATATGTGGAAAAGTCATCATTGTTTTTATGTAATTGCTTCCCATTTTATTCACAGAACTCTATGCTTCACTAGAGTTACATATTTATTTTGAATTCTTACTTAATTGGTAGATACCACATTATATTTATGTACATTTTAAAGTTATTGCTTTTGTCACAGTTATGTAAAGTTTATGTGTAAACTGTATTAAATGAATACCATAGTGGTATTTTTATTAACGAATAAAGTAAGAATCGGAAGGAAGTAGCTAGGCAGAGCAGACATAACATTGTAAATTATGCAGATTCTGGAATTTTCTTTGGCACGGTTGGACTTGCTTCTAGACAATATTTAATTACTGATCCTTTCAGCATTTATTGTTGAAGTAATAAATGCCAGTATGGAAGGTCTAACTAAAATCCTGAGTAAGAAACATCCTTTGCATCCTGCAGTGGGATATGAATTTCAATACTGGTTATAATTACTTTCCAACATTTAGATAGAACAGGGCATCCATTTTTCTAAGATACAAATCTGTCCTTGCAAGTGCTTCAAAGGCTCCCCTTGCCTCCCTCGCATGTTCTGCCTGGTAGCTCAGATGGTAAGTTGGGAACTTGAGCCTGAGGTTTGGATCTTCTCCTGCTACTCTTCAGAGCAGCTGATAAGCCACAGAACACCCACAGATTTTATATTTATAAATAATTACTCATTTGCCTTCAGAAGAGTTTCCTCTCAAACTATTATTTTACAAGTCTCCATCTGAAATGCACAAACTTTGCCCACACTAGGGTCTGAGCATAAGGAAGCGCTGCAAAGTTCAATTTCCATTTCAAGTCATCAAGGAAGGCTTGGTTTGCCTGCACATAAAATTCCCAATGGTACTTTAATGTTTACAACTGTAAAAAATACAGGATGTCACACTGGTTATTAATCCAGCAAGTATTTGCATTAGTGATAATAGTTGAAAGGGATTTGTCTATAATCAAATTCTCAGTGAGATGTTGTATTTTACTCCTTTTCCAGTCAGTTGCTGACACCTTTCAAGTTCTATTGTTAGAATACAGATACAGTGAGACAGAGGTAATTAATCATGAATATAATTTCTCCTTACCATATAGTTTCTCCTGTACCATTAAGACCACTAATTAAAAATACGTCAACATTTTATTCTAGTAATATATATATCCAAGCTGATAAGTAGGGTGTTAAAAAACTTCCTTTAATCTTTGAATTAAGTAAGTCTAATATTAGTTTATGCCTTTTCTGTACTCACTGAACTTGTACTCAGTGTTACTCAATGAAGTAATGAGTACAGAAAATCTTCTTGCAGACAGCTTTGCATCCAGGCTTTCTCTGTGACTGAACACAAAAATAAGATACCCAAATGCAATGTCCTCTGTTGGGTGGAGAGACAGAGTAACCAAGGCAATGGACTGGGGTGCAGGAAAACTAAGTTTGTTTTTTGTTTTGTCACTCCATTTCAGTGTGGTGTTAAGTAGCTGACAATGCTTTCTGGGGACTCTTTTTCCCCTCTCACTCTTTTCTAGTTCTGTTGAAAGCATATTGAAAGAGGAACAATCTTTCTCTGCATGTTTATAATATGGCCTCTAAATAGGACCTTACTTTTTTTGATCCTTCCAAAGCATAATATAGGCTAATAATTAATAACATTGTGGGAAAGACTGCAGAGTTTGAAATGCTGTTACGCTTTGCTGATTTCCTCTATACTCCATCATCAGATAATAGATGATTGAGATAAAATTGAGCAAATTAAAAAAAAAATCCACACTTTGGGATCTATCTGAAGAATTTATTTAATCTGTAGACTTACCAAAAATGTTGAGAACAAGTCAGAAAACAACTGCATCTGCTTTGAAAATAATCAACAGCTGAAACTTGAGCTACCTTTAGAAGACTCATGGACTTCCAACCTAGTGTTCGGTTCATGCTGAACTTTGTGTTTAATGACTTTTGCAGGCTGTTAGGGAGCAGTTACAGATTAGAATGCCCTTAGGGCTGCTAAAACGTGTTCTAGCTGATAAGAGTTGCCAAAATGCTGTTATCTCTGGCAGTGATCAACAGAAATTCTCTGGTTGTACCTACCTCTAAATTACACACCTTTTTCAGTATGAAAATGTATTGTGATGGTTTTCCATGAGCTTTACCTCTGTTGGGGGAAAATCTCTGGATTTTCAGTTGTGTTACTTGAATTTTTTACATATCTGCTATTTGCTTTGTACAACTGGGGAAATATAGCTGCATTGTGATGGAGAACATCCCAAATCTTTCCTCATTGCCTCATCCAAAGCTTGCATCATATAAATGCTGATCTTAATGGAGGAATCCTCCTACGTTATACCTCCATTTTCTATATATATGCCAGTTCATCTCAGAGAGAAACAAATGAATCATTAATAATAGATTTTTTCAAGCAATGTATAGATATGATGCATAAAAAAATGTCAAAATCAAAACCATTTATTCAATGGAAAAATATATTCATGTTTCCTTCTTATTTCATTGTACTGTCTACCAGTCCATCTTGATGTTCTTAGTAGGCCACTGGCACTTTAGAGGTGGATTATTTAACACAGCTCCTTCTTAAGCTTAGTCAAAATTCTGTTTTAATTTTTCAGTGGTGAAAGAAAACCAAAAATCGATCTGTTCAGAACATGTGTTGCTGCTATTCCTCGACTACTTCCCGATGGAATGTCAAAACTTGAGTTGATTGACTTGCTGGCAAGGTAAGGTGTACAAGCAATGACTGACTGCTCCAGGGGAACAGGGTGAAAAGCTGAGCCACAGAATATGTAACTGTTTCTTTTTATATATGCTTAAGAAGGGTAAATTGCTCCTAATGAATTAGACAGAGATCTGCATCTTTTTACAATTTTTGTGGTTTTATTATGGTTCAGAATTTTATGAAAATGTTGATATGTCCTCCAGAACTCTTTCCCATCAGTATGTAGTTTACATGAAGTTCATTATTATTCAGGAAAGTCACATATTACTGTTTTCTAACCATCACAGCATTCTGATTAACAGGAGAAAACATCTTTTCTGTGTAGAGGAAAAACATGGAGATACCTCTTTAATTTTGATTTATTATTTCCACATATCTCTTTGGTAAAACAGAATGTGCTAGATGTGGTACATTACAAAAACCTTTTTACATCATCATCATCATTATTATTATTATTAGCCATACATAAAGAAAATATAAGTTTAAAAAAATGTTACATCCCTCCATTTAATTTGTCTGAGTAGACTTCACTGAACAAGGTAGTCTATGACATGACTGCTACACTACTTAGGTTTCAGGACATCAAATCAGTGACTTATGGTAAAAAATTATGATAAAAGGTGCTGATCAGTACAGAAAAGTCTGTTACATTTCAGATAAAGTATCCAAGACCAAGGTTCCAGTTTGTGTTCTTTATGTAAGTGGATTATGGTATTAAATTGAACCGAGAGGGCTTTGCAGTATGTTGCTCTCAGGTAACTGTGGCAAAGCAAACTTTGGCACCCTGTTCTTGCTTTTCAAACATCACAGATGTGGGAAAGGCAGATGTGGGAGCCAGAAGACTACATACAAAACCATTTTTTTCTGCTCTATGAGCAACTAATTCCCAGTGATGTGCTAAAACAGGGAAACAGTTGATTCTGGTAGTAGTGGCGAGTGCAGACAGCCAAACAAGCCAAATCATCAGCCAGCAGTAGGTGTGCTGCAGTGCATGGCCAGCTTGATTTCCTAGCGTGTACAGTCTGCTATAAATCACTTGCAGGTTGTTTTAAATCATTACATTATTAACTTATACAGATACCTTATTAAACAGTTGCATCAATTCTGCTTAAGGGAAATTTAAAAGGACATGTTTTCCTTTAATCCAATATTTAAACTGGAGTTCTATCCTTATTAATGGCCTTAACTGAGCTGGTAAAAAGCACGTACCTATTCAGGTCACAGGTCTTCAAACACAGGATTGTCCAGGTCAGACCTGTCACTACTCTTAAGAAAATTTGGAGACCAGTGTGAGTTTCTTTATAAATTAACACTACGCTCCTTAAGTCTCACATGCGTCAGTATAACCACTGGTCTATCTCTATTCTGTCATCAAACTTCATTCAGAAAAGGTCAGCTGTGATTCTATTTCTTAGGTAATTGCCCTGCTGGGACAATGCAAGCCATAGGTTTGTTGAGTTGTCCGGCTCTGACTGTGAAAAGAAGTCAAGAGGAGCTGAGGGAAGCAATTTAGAGCAACTTCAGAAGCAATTACATGCTCAGCCTTTCCCCAAGAAGGCAAACTTTGAAAATCTGTTCTCCTCTCCTACATGTACTCGTACTACAGCATCTTTGAGACATTGGTAGTGTTTTAAGTCATATTCCTTAGTGTAAGCAAGAGGAAACACAGATTAGGTAAAATAGGTAGGTATATAATAGATTGGAAAGCAATTAACAGTTCATGGTTCAGAAGACATATAGAAACAACTGGGTGGGGTCTCAGTATTGCAGAGCAGGATCACAAACTGAACAGATACAAAGAAGCGATGTTCCTATGAAAAGACAAACGTTATTCACATGTATATGTCTACAAGGTTTTCAGAAAATTTCTTCTGGTCTAATCAATATCAAGGATGCCTGATTTGGAGAACAGAATGCAGGCTGGGGCATTGCAGTTGAAGAAGAGACAGACCAAAGAACAAGGGGGAAAAAGATAAGTGAATTGAAAAAATTAGGTCTATTTAGCTGGGACAGCATGAACTGAAAACTATCTTCAAAAACGTACCTTTGGAAGAGAAAGTAATAAACTGTTTAAAGAATTAATACCTGGCCTAGAGTTAATGTAAATCATCAGAATGCCCCAGCACCAGAGCTACTTCTACATTCTGTACACTGTCCATGTTTATTTGAGAGCAGACTGACTACTTCTCCCAATTTTGAAAGCATAGGCCCAGGTTTCAGTTTCTCCTTGTTTTTTAAAAGAACACTGGAAGCTGTTCTGCCAGGGATTTCTGTGGGCCTGTGCTGTTGCGATGAAAAGCTGTTAAATATTTTCTTTTCACAAGAGATAAAGTTACATCTTTCAGTTAATTGGTTCTTGTATTCACAGTTTGGTTTGAGTTTTTCATCCTCACAACAGATGTGTTGTTTGGTAGTTTTCAGAAGGAGTCTGTAAGTCAGCAGCTAGACTTTCTTCCAGGACAGCTGTATTCAAATTATAAACCATGAAGCAGATGTGAAGTATATACTGTACCTTTTGCCCTTTCACTGCCCACTGCAACCATTCATTACAAATTCCTGAGTAGGTCTTAAATTTAACTGACTTAAGTGCAAACAAACAAACTTGTACTTGCTTCCTGCCCTGCCTGTCATGCTGTGGTAATACAGAGATGCATGCTTATGCTCAATTTGAATTTCATTTTGTTAGATAATGCCACTGGGCAGTAACTTGGGCTTAGGAGATGTCTTTTGTATCCTCTTCTATGTTATTGCTTTGTGTCATTGTGAATGTCATTTCATGGATGACTTAATTGTGGTCTCAAAAGGTTTTTCTTGTTTATCTGCTGGCCTTCCAAAAGGGAGACAAAAATTATCATTTCTTTGCAAAACAAAACACTGTGTTTCTAAATATATATAGAAAGTCACATGGTTATTAAAGCATAACAGTTATTTTTGGAGTCATGCTCGCCAGGGGTGAATTTTCATGGCAGTTGTTTTCTTTTTGCTTAAATAAAATGTCTCCTGCCTCCAAATTAGGCAGCTATAATGAACCAGATTTTTTATGAATCACATCTCATCATACACTTCCAACTGAATGGACTTTGGTTCCACTCCATTTGCTATTTTGGGTTTTTTTCTCCTAACTTTCTGTCCATTTCATTATAATGAGTCCTCCTTTTCAAGTGTGTAGATTAAATGTAGATAAAATACTTTGAAAATGAGTTCTAACACACTGCAGAAAATTACAGTCTCGTGGGTAATTAAAACAAAATGCATCATAAAGGCAATGAACCAAAAATTGCAAAGCACACTAATCTGAATTTACTTTATTCTGCCAACTTCTAACATAGAAGTGGTTTGATGATTTCTCTTTAAAAAGAAAGTATAATCTTTTTTGTGTGTGTTGAGAAGGACTTCAACATGAAGCAAATAAAAAAGGAAATAAAATTTGAAAATGAGATCTGAAATGTCACCATCTTTCAGAAGGACTTTGAGGGTGTTCCTCTGTGTTTCTAAAACTATAGAAAGTCCTAAGGCTGTTTTCCCCATTTCCTCATCCTAAGTTATTTAAAACATAAAGCAGTTTTTAATTCAAATACCTCATTTTAATTCTTTTGAAGATTTGCTTTCATTAATTATGATTTGCATCTTGGCTAAAGATTTGTTTGAACTGTTAGCTGACCTGTTGCGATTCTTTTCTTTTTATATTTAATATTAAAAAATAAAGACGTAAATTCTGAAATTGTGTATTTATCTGTAAGCCTTTTATTATCATACCTACATGAAAGCTATTGAGTTATGAGTGTATAAAAAATGTACTTAGTTTGAGGAAAGTTGCCAAATTATGCACTTTAGAGATACCCTGTTTTAGGAGGAGCACACATCTTTTGGATCCATGAATATCTTGTGCTGTAGCAAGAATTACAGTATAGGAAACAGGTCAAGGATGTTGATTGTGGTCAGCAATAATGAAACCATGATAGCATCATCCGCCGTTGTCAGTGGGAATTTTCCATCACTGTCCTGTACTGATAAACACTCCTTATATCTTTCATTATCTGACATTTACTTTGACTTACAGGCTGTCCATCCATATGGATGATGAACTTCGACACATTGCACAGAATTCTCTTCAGGGCCTACTTGTTGACTTTGTTGACTGGCGGGAGGATGTACTCTTTGGTTTCACCAATTTTCTGCTACGTGAAGTGAATGATATGCATCATACCCTGCTTGATACTTCGCTGAAGTTGCTGCTACAATTGCTTACGCAATGGAAGCTTGTAATACACACTCCAGGAAAAGCTTCTGAGCAGGCCAAAACCAGATCTGCAGAGGTATGGAATCAAGAGATCTGTGTCCTGACATTTTTAACTAATTGAAGGCAGAAATTACGTTCCTTGAAACCACTGTGGTTTGTGTGTTTTGTATCACCTGAGAAGAATTCACTGTGCAAAATTTTTTTAGGTAATTAGTTCACGTGTCTTTTGAGGACAGCCATGTCCTTGTGTAATACAGGAGATGTTGTTGTTGAGCAACATAAGAGAATGCATGCCAAACTAAAATATGCACATCAACAAAAGCACGTGAAGTGAAATATGTGTATGTAGATGTGGCAGAAGGACATTTTCCCAGGGCTGAAACAGATTGATAAAGCTAGTGGGAATGCTGTGAAGAGTGAAGTCAATCTTCTTTTCCCTTGGTTGATTCAGAAACATCAAAGAACCAGATTTTTACCATAGCCTGCTGTCTCCATGTGTTACAAACATTTCTGGGAACTGAACAGCTTTTCTCCTGCTTCTCCCATCTGCACTGTCCTACAGATATTTTCATTATGAGAGATGATTTTTAGGCTTCTAATCTCCTAAACTAATCACACTCGGTATGTTTTCCTTTGGGCAAACGATATGTGTTTTATGTCACAGAGGACCATTAATTAATAGGTAATAACAGGAGTACATAAAAATGTAGAAAAGAGAGATCCTCACATACTTTTCATTAAATATTGTCGCACTTTACTGGTGAGGTTGAGTTCTAGAGGCCACCTACCTAAGGTGTTGGCTGCTACAGGACCCAAGAATGACCTGAGCACATACTATCTGGAGTAGAAAAAGTGTGGTGTTCACCGTCTGACTTACTCATTCATTTTTTAACAGAGGATGGAAAAAAAGTGGGTAGATTAATTGAAAATTAGAGAGAAGGATTTGTTCGAAGGACTCTGCTCACACATTGCTTTTGTGGAACAAGGTAACTTAAAGGAATAAAACTTGATTGTTTGAGAGAATACGTCAAGTTTCCCAGTCCGGCATCTACAAGGCCTCAGCATTTTGATTTTGTATATGTCCTGGTTAAAATTGAATATCTCTTGGAGACCTGGTCTGCAAACACCACCACTCCATTTTCCCCCTCCCTTGCACTGTTCTACAGTTGATACCAAATGGATCCAGCCACAGGATACAGTCTGAAAGGAGCCCCTATTCCAACGTCCTGCACGCAGTCGAAGGATTCGCGCTGGTTCTGCTGTGTAGCTTCCAGGTTGCCACACGGAAACTGGCTGTTCTAATCCTCAGAGAAATCCGTTCTTTATTCTTGGCCCTTGGCCAGGCAGAGGTAGGATTTTTCTCTTCTGGAACTTTGAGTTAAAATTTCCCAAAGATAAAGCTCGAAACTGCTATTACAGCTGCTTTTAACATAACAGCTGCAGTGTAGCAGGTATGCGCTTAGTTTATAAAAAGGCATTTGACCTTAGCTTACTATCTCTGTTTGCCTTAGCACTGCAGACATTGCTGAGGCCTCAACAATGAACATGAATGGCAAATGCCCTATATAGGCATTTGAAGGGGAATGTACAGCAACTTCTGTTTTCTCTTGGAATGATATGAATGTAAAATACACTAAAACCTTTTTTACTGCATGGGTCATTTTTGTGTTGTCAAGATTATAAATTTATGTTGGAAATGAAACCCATTCCTGTGGCATACCATTGTGGGTGAAAAAACCCACAGCATAAGACACCTTTAAGATCATTCACATACATTTTCCTTCTACAGTAAAGACCTCTAAGTCTTTTTTTATGGATACAGAAATATAGAGAGTCATGTTGTGTACTGGCGGTCACAGCTCAATAAGCCATCTAAATGCCTAAGAACACAAATATGTGTGTTCATGGCAAAGGAATGCTTCAATAAACAGTAAGCTAATTTTTCAGTCTTTTGATACCAGCTATCCAAAGTCATTTGGGATTTTCTGATATGTGCTTTTGTTTCCTAAGCAGTGAGCTATGGCCACAAATTAGCTTCATTTCAAACCACAGCTTGGACTTAGTTCTGAGATTAATTTGAAAAAGACAAAATGTACCCATTGTTAACAATGCATATTTTTAGCTACTTCAGATTCATATCATAATTTTTAGATGTTTCTGTTGCATATCCCAGAAACATAAGAAGGGAAATAATTTGGTCAGGAGAGCAGTAAATTTGTATTTTCTGTGTTATGCAGGATGATGACAGGCCTATGATTGATGTCATGGATCAGTTGAGTTCTTCTATTCTTGAAAGCTTTATTCATGTGGCTGTTTCAGATTCAGTAAGTTCTACTTTACTGTTACTGCTTGTGTTTACATAACAAATATCAGACATGAAATACTAAAAATAATACTGCTAAAAATCAAAGGAATCATACAGCTTTAAGGCTCCAGCCATCTACCCAAGAGCTCCAAGGCTCCACAATGTCCCAGACAATCTGTTCCATGAAAGTAATCCTACTATGTATATGGAAGATCATGCATACAGAAAAAAAGAACAGTTGAGAAAGTCTTACTGCTAGCACCACCTAAAGCTCGAGGCACTTGGTAGTCACTCACTGCTATCATCTGTTTGAGAAGGGAAGCTTTAGCTTTAGCTCCCTTGTGTCCTCAGTAAGTGGCTCTGCCTGCACACCTGAGCAGAGTAATTCACAGCTGGGGTGAATCTGTCCTTTCGCTCTCTCAGGGGCCTGATGTGTCTGGCATGCATCAGAGAAAGAAGAGATTGAGCATTTTAAGTAAAGAAGTGTCAGTAGAAGAACTGATTTTGCATTCTGGCCTAGAGATCAGTGAAAGGCCCATTTGCAAAGGGCAGGAACAATCAGTTTGGGGCACTTTTCAGCCTCATTAATTTTAAAGCAATGAATGGTCCTTGGCACATTGAGTGCCCTTTCCAGGGCTGTGGGTTTGAGCCACATGTTGAGTGCTTAAGCCTCACACAGCCACTCACTCACTTCCCCACCAGTGGCATAGGAGAATCAGGAGGGTAAAAGCTGGAGAACTCATGGGTTGAGATAGAGACAGTTTTAACTGGGAAAGCAAAGCAAAACAAGGAATTAATTCACCACTTCCCACGGGCAGGCAAGTATTCAGTGATCTCCAGGAGAGCATGGCCTCATCACAAGTAGTGGGGACTTGGGAAGACAAATGTCCTCACTCCAAACATCCTTCTTCCTTCTTCTTCTCCCACTTTACACACTGAGGATGATGTCATACAGTCTGGAATCTGCCTTTGATCAATTTAGGTCACCTGTCCTGTCAGTGTCTCCTCCCAGCCTCCCAAGAACCCCCAGCATCCTCACCAGTGTGGCAATAGAAAAAGCAGAAAAGGCCTTGGCTTTGTGTAAGCCCTACTCAGCAATAACAAAAACATCTCTGTATTATCAACCCTGTGTTCAGCACAAATCAAAACACAGCCCCATACCAACCACTGTGAAGAAAATAAACCCTACCCCAGCCAAAACCAGCACAGTAGGGGACATTAAACTGGTGGCGTAGTTGAGTCCCTCGGCATCTGAAAACAGAAATTGAGCAAGAAAGAGATTTTCTGACTTCATAATACAGGAATTAGGAAATTTGTCTGAAAGAGCAGCACCTGGGTTTGGGTGTTGCAGTTTGTAGAAGCTAAGGTTTGAGTTTTGTGCCTTCATTCTGTTCATTAATAATAAAGCAAAGCAAATGTATTGCCTCTGTGCCTGGTTTCTGACTAGTACAGGAAAGAGTGTTAATTTATCTTTTCTCTCTGTAGACAACAATCCCGTTAACACACAGCGTGGATTTGCAGTGGCTGGTGGAGTGGAATGCTGTCCTAGTAAATAGCCATTATGATGTGAAAAGTCCTTCCCATGTCTGGATTTTTGCACAGTCCGTTAAAGACCCGTGGGTTCTCTGCCTCTTCAGTTTCCTTAGGCAGGAGAATCTACCAAAGCACTGTCCTACAGCTCTCAGCTACGCTTGGCCATACGCCTTCACGAGGCTACAGCTGATAATGCCTCTTGTGGATCCAAAGTAAGTGCCAATCTTTGTTTCACTTTCTTTTGTATGAGCTGTGTGATTTTAATATAAACTTTTCTTTGGTCTCGTGTTTGAGGATCAGTCCATACATCCTGTAAGGTGCCACACAGAAATTGGTGCCACGCAGGTAAAGTTTCATAATTGCAACTTGTAAAATGGAAAAATTTTTATCTACCTTCCTTAATTTTTCCTGTGTATCATGTCATGTTGAATTGCAGCTGATAGATACATAGCATGTTTTATTCCCTCTTAAAATACTTTAAAATACTGTATTTAAGAATTTAGTACTTGTAATTAAGACTGGAAGATTGTTTTAATAATCATAATTTATTTTTAATTTCTAGTATTCCTGTTAATGCAAAGAAAACAAGTACAGCAAGCAGTGGAGACAACTATGTTACTTTGTGGAGAAACTACCTTATCCTGTGTTTTGGAGTAGCAAAGCCCAGCATTATGAGCCCAGGACACCTGCGTGCTTCAACACCAGAGATCATGGCTACCACCCCTGATGGAACAATGAACTACGATAATAAGGTGAGGCAACCCCTTAAAAGTAAACTATTTGTTTAGGAGAATTTTAAGCTGCATCCACATGGAAAATCCTATCCTGATGAAAAGTATTTCAGTTAGGGAATATTTTGATATATGCAAACTACTTAACACACCTTATTAACAATTAAAACATCTGT
The DNA here is from genome assembly GCA_013400435.1 of Pycnonotus jocosus. Lineage (NCBI taxonomy): Eukaryota > Metazoa > Chordata > Aves > Passeriformes > Pycnonotidae > Pycnonotus > Pycnonotus jocosus. The sequence continues at coordinate 193,056 of VWYP01030871.1, read as the reverse complement.
ATGATATGACGTGTTGATAAATATTTGGCAAAAGCCATGGTGGTTTTTTCTTTTTTTTTTCTTTTTTTTTTCATTCTGGGCAATGTGCATTCAAAATATAGAAGGTCTGGACATGTGTCTTGATGTTAGCTTTAGTTTGTCATCTCCTTTCTTTCCTTGTAGAGCACTTCAATTTGTAAATTTAAAACATTAAGCAATAAAGCAGATTTCTGAATGCAAATTGTATTCCTATTGGATATATGCCTGTCAGAAACAATAATATATAAAATACACTTTCAAGTAGTAGCAAGCTGAGAGGAGCAGTAGCTCCACAAATGCAGTTACTGGAATATTTTAATGAAACAACAAATCAAGTAAAGTACAATAATCTGAACTAAAGCAAAGAGATTTCCCAGATGTACTTACATGTTAGGCATTACTGAGATGATTGTCAAGTAGCTGACATCCAGTTAGACTGGTGGGTTGATATCCATAATAGTAAAGTCATTCCAGCTTTTTTTAAAAATATGTATTGATTCTCAGACAGTGTTTGTTTGTTTGTTTTAAAAAAATTGTGTTTACTTAATATTGATATCCTGACAATTAAATTCAACAATATTTTAATATATTTTAGGCTATTGGAACTCCATCTGTTGGAGTCTTACTAAAGCAGCTAGTTCCTTTGATGAGACTTGAAAGCATAGAAATAACAGAATCACTTGTATTAGGATTTGGAAGAACAAATTCCCTTGTTTTCAGGTACTTCTCCACTTATATTCTCAGTTATTTGACTCTAATACAACTGCTTTTTTTTTTTTTTTTGTAACTTAAGTATATATTTAAATTTTTATTTGCACTTTAGAGCTTCTTTTTTATATGTTGGATAAAACATTTATGCTTTTCAAAGGACATTCAATTTTGTTTACAAGTATTTATGGTTTTTTAATTTAGGGAATTAGTAGAAGAACTCCACCCACTAATGAAAGAAGCCCTAGAAAGAAGACCAGAGGTTAGTTGCAAAACTCAAATGTACTCTTTTTTTTTTAAATGAAAAATTATTTTTAAAATAGTAATTCTGTCTGTTTGAAATATAAATATATTCTTTTGTACTAACTAGCAAATTAAGCTCTGTGTGCAACAAGAATTTTATTAATTGCATAATTTAAAATAATTTCCTTAAAACCTAGTTTAACTTAAATTCTATCAGTGGCCTGAAAGTGTACAATATAGAATTCCATTCTGAGGAAAAATTTCCCATCCAGTATGGAACCTCCTGATACAGAACTTGGATATACTGGAAATTGACTTTCATTATCTGAAAAGAAAAAGCTTTAACACGTCTGGGCTGCAGGCACATTTTGTAGCAGTGTTTAGATGTGCTTTTATTTGGGGGGGAGGCAGGGTCACCTATTTCAACTTCATGGAATCACAGAATGGCTGGAAGGGACCAAAGTGGCCCAACCTTCCTGCTTAGGCAGGGTCATCCTGGATCACATGGCACAGGATTCATTCTAAGTTAACTGACAAATTCATCTGAGTTTTCACCTCCATTATAATACTCTCTTTTGTTACAAGAGAAAGTAGTGCTGGAAGGGTTCCCAACAGATCTTCCAATCCACACAAGAGAGAATTCTGTGTTCCCAAAAACCTCTGCTGATAAAATCTGTAGCCTCAGTAAGCAGTTTAGTTGCTTAGTGTCTATGCAGCTAAACAGAAAAGCCATGGGGAGAGCTTCAGTACTGGACTCAAGTTCTGCTCGGTTTTCCCTCCTTGACTCAGTTTTGGACCACTCCATCTGCCTCTAAGATAGAAATGTGAGATGGCTCATGGACAATTTTTAATAATTCTGTGTCTGGTAAATGCCCACAATCATTTCCATCTGTATTGCTTCACACCTCAATTCAGTCATGTAGCTTCCATCCCTATGAAGTCACTGATTTGAAGGTCACTTGTTTTGATACTGGGAAGAAGTGGATTAATACACCTTAGTGCAGCCACTTGCCTCTGCATTTTGTCTGTGCCCCATTTAAGACAACTTAGACTTGAAAAGCTTTTTCTGGAGACAAGCATATCCAGTGTATCCTCAGGAAAGGGATTGCTAGGATTCAGAGGTTTACTGTATGCAGTGAGAGCAAATTTAGCATATGGACTTGTCAGTAGAGGAATACGAGAACAAGAGGCTGCAATGTAAATTTCTCTATTTTTCCTGGTATGAATAAATAGGACACCTTCCTGCAAGCAGTGCCACCTGGAAACCATACAGGAATGGCTGTATGGGCTGTGTGGCTGTAGAGAACACAGCAGGCCTCCATGTCAGCAGGCAGATATCCAACACACCAGAAACAATGTCCTTGAACATATGCTATGACTAGGAAGAGAATTCCCAGCATGGCCAAGAGCTGCAGGGATAAGCCAGAATGGACATTACACAAGATCCGCCCTGTGGGTGCTGGCACAGAGCTTGCCAGATCACCTCTGACACCGCTGCAGGAGGCAGCTGTGTCTGGTAAATACTGCATTACAATAAAACTGCTTTATTCCCTACATGTGCTTCCTGGAGCCTTAAAGGTGTAACAGGAGAAAAACAGGGCTCTGAATAGAACAAATCAAATGGCATAATTATTTGAATAAAACCTTTGGCTGGGATGCTGTAATTCTACTGATTCTGGGTCAGAGTACCAGACAAAGCATCATTTTGTTCTCTTACACATGTACTGCTGGCCATGGACAGAGCCAGAGTCCTAGAAGAGATAGACCCTTGATCTCAATATTGCTCAGTTTTGAAGAGCAAAATCTACATTTTCTCTGTGTTTTTCTTGTTCCTTTGACTGCAACAGCAGCTTTTTTACCTTCCAATTTTTTTCTTGCTCGGGGGAGATACAGAATACAAACAAGTCAGTTTAGCCTTTCAGCAAAGAACAGGCCTTGTTGGATTCCAGGAAAGACAGGAGACAGAAAGGACAGCTTTCTAGAAGACAGTGAGATACGATGAGCCAGTTAACAAGCATGCAGTACTGTTCTGTGGGAGGAGTGCATTCCTGTGGGCAAAACCCCTCCAGTGAACTCAGCCAACACTGGACTGGAGAGGTGTCTGCTGGGAGCTCACTTGAATGTGTGTGATGGTGTGCTGCAGCCCTGCCAAGTTCAGGAATGGCTTAGCACTAAGATAATCACTTCCTTGGGTCTGGATATACATTCTGCACTATAAGTGTCTCCAGCACCCAAACTAGATGACACTAAATTGACATGAACATTCCTGTTACCTGAAGATAGCATGGGGTTTTGGTACAGGAACCTTGAATATTAGTTATTTTTATCCAGAATTTCATTATTTCATTTCCATATTTTCCATAAGTACTAAGGCAGTTGTTAACAATTTTTTCAAGAATAGTTACAAAGACAAAAAATTGATCATATTCAGTTCTTTGTTGATGTATAAGCACACTGTTACAGTGCAATATCCAAAAGTACTCAGGTTCCTTCATGAAGAAAATTCTAGAGCTGGAATTCTTAAATCCCACTACGATGCTGGCATTTCTGAAGCTACTAGTTTTTAATGTGTACACCTGTGCATATAAATATGGTTGTTATTTTAAATTCCAAGAACAAGAAACGTCGGGAACGACGAGATCTACTAAGACTGCAGCTACTACGAATTTTTGAGCTCCTTGCTGATGCTGGTGTCATAAGCGACAGGTAGGACTATCACTCATCATAAATATTGATTTTTTTTATGTGAAACTATTTTCAGTATTTGCCACACTGAGATTGTGTCAGTATGTTGTTTGAAGAAGAAAGTTCTTTGTGTGGTCTATCAGATATGGAGACATTTGCATGTCTTTCTGCAGCAGACTGTAGTCTAACTACTCTGTTATTCCATATTAATGTGCAACTTTCCTTTATTCTAGTACAAATGGAGCCTTAGAAAGAGATACACTAGCCCTTGGAGCCTTGTTCTTAGAGTATGTTGATCTGACTCGCATGCTTTTGGAGGCTGAAAATGATAAAGAAGTCGAGATCCTTAAGGATATGAGAGCACATTTCAGTGCAATGATTGCCAACTTGATTCAGTGTGTTCCAGGTATGGAGCTAAATTATGCATTTAATATATGTATTAGAAAAGTAATTTTTTGGGGTTTTTTTTTTGTCTGTGCTTTTTTCACTGCTTGTGAATCTTCATATAATGAAAGTGGAATGTCGAAAAAAAAAGTGTTCAGAAGTCTATTAAGATTGAAATAAAAATACCAGTAAAGCTTGATGAAGCTTGTAATAGTCATGTCTACAAATCACCTCTTTAAAAGCCTAGCAAAGAAATTGCCTGTGACCCCCAGGGACTCCAGATTTTTTTGGCACAAGGCCTTATTTTCTCCCATCTGACTTGATTGCCAGACTCTTCATAAACTCAGACAGGCCTTAAAAATACAAGCAGGTGCAGACAACATGCAATATTAAATGCAGTGAAAAACTGGCCCAAGGTGTTGAGACAGTATCCCATGTAAACTGAGTCCAGTTATATCACAGAGGTTTATCCAGTTGATTTCATGCTTTTTATATATTGCAATATCACTTCAGAAATATAATTACATTAGCAAAAAAGCAAAAAAAGCCTCTGTTTTAAAGGCCCCAATGTAATTACTGGAAGATGAGGTCTGAGCCTTTTTTTCTCATTTGCTCAGGTAATTCAGCTGTTCAGAATATATACTACATATTTTTCATAAACAAAGAGCCACCAAGTTTCTTTTATTTATAGTCTCTACCTATCACTGTAGTAGAGTAAGACACGTGTATTGTTTAGGCTCAAATTTAAAGAACTGGAAAAGCCAAGTAAATGTTTGCCACTAAAGGAGTGCAGGAGCCAGTGAAAACTCCTGATTTTATAATTAGATTCTCAAATGCTTTTCCATAGTCAGATGTACATGTTTGTGTAACTACACATTAATTCAGAACTGAAGGTTCTTAGAAATAAGGCACATCTTACTCTCTTGGTTAGACTTTTTAAAGGAGCTGAGATACTTCTGAGTAAGTGTATGTTGAGCGTATAAAACCCCCTCCCTTTTTGTAGAAATTTGAAAATCATGTCATCATTGTGCACATGAATATGTATTTAATATTAATAAATCACAATTATTTCTCTTTCTGTTCACTTAGTTCACCACAGGAGGTTTCTCTTCCCTCAGCAGAGCTTGAGGCATCACCTGTTCATCTTATTCAGTCAGTGGGCAGGACCTTTCAGTATTATGTTCACACCGCTGGACCGTTACAGTGATAGAAATCACCAGATTACAAGATACCAGTATTGTGCATTAAAGGTACTAAAGTTTCACTGTACAAACCAGTAACAGCAATTTATCAGTGAAAATACAAGTAGTTGTGCGTTCTATTTCCTTTTATTTCAAACAATTTTGAATTGGCATACTTGATGCAAACTTGTACGCTCATGTGTAAATGTACAGTGGTATCATAGAATATAGCACTGAAGTTACGTATGTTTTTGTTTGTTGACACTTTCAAGGCTAATTCTAAAAACCAAAGTGCATTTCGAAGTTTTACTTAGCTGTTCATTAATGGGTTAGCAGATTCAGCAGGGAGATCTTAGACTCTGAAACTGGGTGTAGTTCCAATTCAGTACCTCAGGATACTGAATCTGTACCAATGTACACCTCAGGAATGCCTCCCACACTTGCCTGGAGACATGCTCAGTAATAATGGACTTCTGTGGCAAAACTAGTCGCAGCTCCCCTGCATGAGTAAGCTGGGAAAGTAATACCTTATGTACTGATGTAAGCTGTACCACTTGCTGTAACACAGTTTTACTTTTTGCAGTAACATACTATTGAAACATCTGAGTATATTTTAATTGTTTCTGCACCTTGATTTGTGAATATTGGGTAAAATGACAAAATGTATCTTGAAGATAGTACCCCTCCAAAATGCTTTGGGCATGATCTGGAATCCAGTAAAATCTATAGCAAAATAATTATTGAATTTCAGCTGTTACAATTTTCACCATGGTTCCCTCCAAACAGAAAGCAAGTGGCAGTCCTTTTAGCCTGGACTCAAATCATTCTGAAAGGTTGGTTGTGTTACTTTTTGTGTAACTGTAGTTCCATATGTTTCTAGGCCATGTCAGCTGTGCTCTGCTGTGGACCTGTGTTTGATAATGTCGGTCTGTCCCCCGATGGGTATCTTTACAAATGGCTTGATAACATCCTGGCTTGTCAAGATTTACGTGTAAGTACTGACCAAAATGCAACACTGATGGACAATTACTCATGGTACTGGGTGAGTAAAGAGTTTGCAAAGTGGGTTTTTTCTTCTGAAAGAACATGTAATAGATTATTCTTACCACTTTCCATTTCTGTGAAGATGGGCTTCGACTTTGTACCTACACAGTCACACTTCTGTATTTGTAGTTGATTGGACTGCCTCTTTGGTTAAGGAGGAGCAGACTGGTGATTTATATTAAGTGGAGAGAGAGAGAGAGAGAGAGAACAATTTTTCCATTTCTTGTATCTTGCACTTTGTCCTCTTGTTCTCCCTAAGACTCTCCTACCAGCACAAGTAACTTTGCTAAGGAAAGGTAAAAGAGCAGAACCTAAATAAATGCATGTGAAACAGCTAGAGGATAGAGGCTGTGGAAATGCTAGTTGATTAGGGGGGAAAAAAGGGTTTAACAATTTAAAGAAAGAATGAATAGCTGCTGAGAAAATCCTTCAGAAATTACATGGGATTTTGGAATGTTGGTAGGGACAGAGCTATAAAGATATGTGCAAGTGATATACAGGCTCTACAAGCAGTCACCTGCACTTGGTGACAGAATATTGATAGACCTAAGAGTTTGGTGTAGCAGCACTATCCTATACTGAAAGAACACAAAGTCCAAGCCTTAGTTGTGGTGTGTTTGTAGCCGTGGTGGTGCCAAGATTAAACGATTCGCTGTCTGTAGGGAGAGTCATTAGATTGCTTGATGTAGTTGGATTACACATACGAGTTTTCAGTCTTGTAAAAGGTATTTTTCTTTGTCTGCTTTGCTTCTATGTTAGTCAAAAGGATAAACATGAAAGTTCATCCCTCTGTGAAATTCACATGAAGTAGGAAATCAGTTAGCAAGTCAGTTAATTGATGTAAAAGGAAGTTGCCCAAGAATGCCTATCAAGTATCATAGATTTTCCAAAAATTCTGATTTTTGTTGTTGTTGTGCCTAGTTTTGGAACATTTATTTCATTCCTGTAGTCTTTGTACATACCATTTTCCAAGTGATGAGTGTTGAAACCTGAGTCACATTCTAACTCTGCTATCCCTAAAATAAATTTATTACACATGTTCTGATTTCTTCTTACGTATTTGAATTTTCCATTTTCGCCGTGTTTTGCCTATGTCACCCTGAGAATTTTAGAGAATGAATATCTCTGACCCCCTCAATCATGTTTGACATTTGCTCAGGTTCACCAGCTTGGCTGTGAAGTTGTAGTCCTGTTGCTAGAACTGAATCCTGATCAAATCAATCTCTTCAACTGGGCTATAGATCGATGTTACACAGGATCATACCAGCTTGCCTCTGGGTGCTTCAAAGCCATTGCAACTGTGTGTGGAAGCAGGTATTAATTAATTTATTAATACTTATTCTTTCATATGTAAAGAAAACTGAAGGTTCAGCTCACTGTGTTGTTAGGAGTTGTTGGTCACACACGTATTTTCTCAAACGCTTGATTTTCATGATTCTGAAAACAAAGTGATGTGCTTGGTAGATGTTCTTACTATAGGTATGTTTGAAATCTGGGGAATTTTGATACTGTTTTGCTCAGAAAGATACAAAAAAGCTACAGCACTTTTATTGGAATGTAGGTCATAAATCTGGTTTCAAAAGATTTGGCATGGTTTTTAATTTAATTTATAAAAGGAAAAATGTTTTCAATGTCAATAGCTTGAAACTCATTGTTTTGACATGTCATTATCTTGAAAGTCATGTCCCTTTTCTAAACTGGCTTTCATTTGATTTGTTTAGTTCCTTTCCTGTCAACTGGTATCATCATTACTGCTAATGCTGAGCAAGCACAACCTACATGAACACAAATTTTGCTTTTGTGTCAGGCCTTCATAAAACTCTATCCCTTTTTTTTATTTTCAAAAACAAAATTTATAGAGAGATCAAATAGTGCAGTTATTTGCATCTTACTAAAATAAATGTGAAAATTTACTCTTCACAAAAATAATTTGGCAAGAGGTATGATCAGCATAGACAAAACTCAATAGAGAAATAATTGGGATTTGTAAAATCAAGTCACGTATTTCATAGTTTTCTTGCAAAACTGTTTTCTTCTCAACAGGAACTACTAGATTAGAGACTGCATTATATGGAGATTTTTAAAGTATGAATGGAATTTTGTGTTTGCAAATTCAGTTATGTTAATGGTTTTAATTCAATGAACACAGGACCATAGCTGTTTTAGCCAGTCTTTTTTCCTCAAATTGTGTTACGTGTGCCACTGTGACCTAAAAATTGATCTTTTCCATTCCTACAGTGAAAACTGAGAGTATGATCTTCATGATTTATTTTGAAGGGAAAGTCCTCTTTCTAGCAAGCTGGGAATTTTTATTAATATTTGAAAGCTGTTAATAGTTTTTGCTCTATCATCTATCAAAATGTATCAGGAAACCACTGCTTAAACTACCTGTAAAATGAGCAGCAATTGATGATGTCCATCCAACTTTCTACAAAGAAGCCACTTCCCTTCATTTCTTTTCTTTTTGTGTTTATTTTTTAAGCAGTGGAAGGGCAAAGAGCCAATTATGCAGCTTGGCTTGCAGCTAGTGTATGGAATTACCAAGAATGTTCCCTGCATCTACCATATTAAAAAGTCCAAATAGACATCCTGCAGCCATCCAGGAGCACTGTAGCTGACATCTAGGGTGATAAATTGATGGTCCACAATTCAATCAGTGCATTTACAAATCATCATGAGAAAACAGAAACTTGTTTAGTGCAAATCCAAATATTGTTATGTGAGATTTACTCCTCTAACAATATTCTTGTTAACACTTTGATATGTTTATCCTTACAATCGATGCTGACTTAATAGATAGCAGACTTTTTGAAGCAGGTCTTCATGTTTAGTCTTTGAAAACAATTTTCATAGAATTGTCTAATAGCTCAGAATGTTCACATCAGAGATAATGTCTTTTGTCCAAAGGGACTGTTTTAATTGCAGCTTGGTTTAAGAAATTCTTTATCCCTGGAAATTTTCATGCTCCCCATTTTCTTTCATGGGTGTCAGCCTGTCCCGTAAACAGTTTATGCTATAACTTAAAATGAATTGACAGTCATAGACACAGGTATTGCATTTCTCACTGTGGGTAACTCAGTGCATTCTGAAGCATTAGCCTAAAGTAATTATGAATAATCCTTTCTTTCTTCCTGTTCACCAGATGGTCCTTTGATCAAGCAGTGTGTATTCATAAGAGCTCCCTTTCCCATATTCTGATGGTAGAAGAGAAAAAAGAAAGATGACATTCTCTTCAGACCATATTACAGAGTAAATCAGAGTGAATATAATCTGCATTCTTCACCAGCACTCACAGAAATCTTCTCTTTATTCTTATAGGAACTATCCTTTTGATATCGTGACGCTTTTAAATTTGGTGCTGTTCAAGGCATCTGACACCAACAGAGAGATTTATGAAATTTCCATGCAACTTATGCAGGCATGTATCAGCTACTTATTTTTTCCGTCTATCCTTGGAGACTTTTTTGGTGAACTTCTTATGAAGTACTGTTATTTGCCCATTAGGTTTGTTTTGAAAACAAACAATCAGTTTTGTCCTGGCTATAAAAACTTACGTGAATATTTATATAAAAATAAATATTATGGTGTCTTTCATATTTGGAGCATGTACTCTGAAACACATAGAGCATTCTCTGATAGCTAAACTTCAAATGCTGATATTCCCTGATTTAATGTATTTGTATTGTTTCATTGTGTTGTTTTTTTTTTTTTTCCTTTTGTCTTTTATAGATCCTCGAATCAAAGCTTTTTGTTTATTCAAAAAAGGTAGCTGAGCAAAGACCAGGCAGTATCTTGTATGGGACACATGGTCCATTGCCACCTCTTTACAGTGTCTCACTTGCCCTTCTTTCATATGAACTAGCAAGGATGTATCCTGAACTTACCCTTCCACTTTTTTCAGGTACCTATATTTATTTGACTTATTATCTCATTTACATTTTTGTACAAATGCTAGACTGCTACCATTTTGAACCACAGTTCTGTTTATAAATTTAGCTTGACCTGGTTTTATTCTGGTTCAGGTCAAATCAGACTTAGGAATCCAATATATATTTCCTAGAGGTATTCACACAAAGTACAGAAATCCTTTTTGGGGATTCTGTGCCACTTATGTGACCTTAGGGTAACTTTGAAATTGCAAGTGCTCTGAATGAGTTAAAATGACACTGGCAAACTCAACTATGATGAGTTCTCATGTGATTCTTCTTACACATGGATTTACATAGATTATACTTGTGAGGATGTATTTCTTCATTTTATATAAAAATTACTTTAACTTTGAGCAGATTGCCTGTGTCCAGTTCTACCAATGATTCAAATCACTCTGACTAATCTCTGCCTTCTGTTATTTGCCACATCTGCATGTCTCAGCATTTTTAAATTTTATCAGAATTACATATTTTCAGGATTGTTGAGGAAAAATGTTAAAGAGTGAGACCTGCAGGAGCACAGTTCAGAATATGCCCACTGTGAGGCCACTGCTGGGAACAATGAGGTTTTGAGATATATCTGTCTGGTTTAATCAATCTTATGTATTGCTCTAGTTTTTAAATAACAGAATGCAAATGTCTGTAGTCGTGGGAATTTTTACTGGCTCTTAAAATCCCTTTCTGTTGTTTTTACTCAGTCTGTAGGGGCTGGAGGGAGGGTAAAGGAACAATACATCACCCTTACATTTCTCAGTGCCCAAGATATCATGAGTTATAAATAACTGGTGTAGGGAAATTCTGATGGCTCATTTGTCATTAAGCAAATGCTGTTCATTATCTCTGTTATTGTCTACTTATGGTGCTGTAATGACTGTGTCATTTAAAAAAATCTCAGATATACAGGATATTACAGTCCAAGTGAGACATCCTTTCTGTACATCTAGAATCATAGGGAGAAGAGAACAGTGTGTGTCTTCATGATTTTTAAAAACCAGGCAGTGAGTAAAAAAAAGGAAATGTTTGCTCTACTGATTTTACAGAAGAATTCTGGTAGAGAGAGATAATGTGGTTCACTTTGGCAGGAAGCTGTATTTCTTATCCCAGATTTTCCAAATCCCTTTGCCTTACAGTGCCAGTTCTTTTTTTGTAAACTATATAAAGTGCTGTATACAAGCATTCCTGAACTGGCAGCCAGCTGTGAATTTTATAGACATTCCCACAGGAAGCAGGATCCCAATATATGCAAGATTTTTTTTTGTAAACTCAGTATACTAAGTGCCTTATTATTTAAACTATATCTTAAAAACCTGGAGGCCAGTGAGGCATTTATAATCTGCAGAACATTTTTTATATTCTCCAGAAGCTCTAGGAATTCTAGAGTAACTGAATTATCCTTTTTCCTCTTTATTGACATTTACACCTCACTTAATACATAACATGGCCCAGTAATAAGGGGTGACTTTCTGTTTCTATGCCCAGACTGTGTTAGTTATTTTAGCCAGAAGACATGACCACTTGCTTGCTATTATTGAACATTAATTCCATGTTTCTCTTCAGGAAACTCAAGAACATGGTTTTTTTATGCTTGTGGTGTGCACAGTAAAAACCATCAGGTAGTCTAACAAACGTCAGAAATGTGATTTAAACAGTGTATTTAGGGTTTCCATCACAAATTAATATGTTGTCCTTTTCAACTCCTACTATTTTAGAGGTAAGCCAGCGATTTCCAACAACACATCCAAATGGAAGGCAGATCATGCTCACCTATCTGCTGCCGTGGCTTCATAATATTGAACTGGTAGACAACAGGCTGCTGCTCCCTGGCTCAAGCCCTACCACACCAGAAGATGAACTGAAGGACAAGGATGGGGACATAGCAGTGACAAGTGGACTAAAAGGCAATGGCTGGGGCTCACCTGAGGCCACCTCCCTGGTTCTTAATAATCTCATGTATATGACAGCCAAGGTAAAAAAACAAACAAAGACACTAACCTGTAAAACTTTTGTTTCTTCCCTCCAGTACCAGAACTTTTACACTGGAGCAGTCTGTCCCAATCAAACAAAACCTGCTTAATTTTAGGATTACTTTTTGAATTTACAGTCCTCAGGACTTTTATTTTGTCTTGTGATTTAAGCCCCTCTGTGGATAAGAACCTAAATAGTTTAAATTGAGTTTATGCTCTGAACTCTGTCAGGTAGCTTTTTAAAATACTGTTTTGTAACTTTTTACAGCATTTCACTGGGTTTTTTTTGCGTGAGAAAATGTTCTAAAAGAACATGCTTTAGTTTGGAAGTCTGCATATATCAAGGAATGTGTGCCTATGATTCTTTGCAGTATGGAGATGAAATTCCTGGACCAGAGATGGAAAATGTCTGGAATGCTTTGGCCAACAATGAAAAATGGAGTAACAACCTTAGGATAACACTGCAGTTCCTCATTAGTTTGTGTGGTGTTAGCAGTGATACCATCCTTTTGCCCTATGTAAGTCTTTGCACTTTATTTTATTTACTGCTGATTACACAGGTTGTAGTGAAGAAAACAGCTATTTCCTGCAGAAAATAAATTTCTGTATCAAAAACAAGAAATACCAGCATACTCCTTAACACACTGTACAAAATTTAATGGCAGGAATAAAAGTGCCAGGAAACTGAGATTAAAAAAAAGAAATTGAGTAGTTCAAATCTCAGCCTGCACCAGCAGAGCATATCCCATTCGAAGTGAGAGATGGGTTTCTCTCAAGCAAAGTGAAACTTTGTGTGACTGTGAACAGGGGCACTAACAGAGACTGACCATAAATTGCCAGAAAATGCTATATCCTCTTCTTTGGCAGACCAGAGCTTTCTGTGGGACATCTCAAGAGACAGAAGATAGTTAACCTTTATAAGCTCCTTACCATATCAACTTCTGCCTCTGCATGACTATCATAAATTATCTAACAGTTGCTGTAATGTGCAACTCAAACTGTGCTGGATATTGTTGTTATTATTCAAGTTAAAATAAAATCAGGGCTGTCTGAGAAAACCAGGCTACTTCCATTCCCATGTTCCTTATTGCTCAGTTGCTGAGTGAAGCAGAGTCTAAATTTAGTGAATTTTCCAGCCCAATTACAATATGTTGTTTTATTAGTTAGCCTCTTTCCATTTATTTCCCTGAAATAAATCTGAAATTACTATTATTGTGATGAAATTTATCTAAAAAGCCTCATAAACATAATTCATTTACAGTTGCTGAAATAACAGTTTGCCTAATAGTTTGACTAATATTTAATAGTCAGTAATGATGACTGCTATGGATATTCGAATAAAGAAAATAAAGAAGCCCGTAGAAATCTTCAAAGTGTTATTGTTGTACCTAAGCATCCTGTTTGTTTCATTTGTAGGGTTTACTGTTCTATATTCTCAATTCAATGTATATATATGCCTAGCTAGTCAAAAGTAGAAAAATTTGAGAGTGGAATTGGTGTAAGAACAAGCTCAAGGTTTGTATGAGAAGAAGACAAAGAGGTTGATCAGAAATAAGATCTTTCCTTCATTTCCTTCAATTCCTTCTTCAAATTACAGAGCCTTTCCATTCAGTGTTGACCATGCTTTGTGCAGAAGGTTAGATGAGAGACTTCCCAGCTTCTTTCCAACCTGCCTCGTTCTGCAATCGATGACAAATTTGGGATTAGGCCCAAAGGTGGTCTCCATCTATGTTGATACAGAACAAGTGGAAATCACCTGTTAAAGCAGAAAATGAGGGCTGTTACCCTCATTTCTGACAGCTTACAAAAGGAGCAGGGGCAGTTTTCTGAGAGGAAGGAGTAGTCTTGTGCTGAGTAGATGTCTGACTCCTAATGTAGCCTGACTGGAAAAGCCTGATAACCCTGTCACCTCTTGCCCGGGAGCCCCTCACATACTTTATCCCCCATCTAGATACTTGCTAAGCCAAAGCTTTCAGAAAGCACCTCCTTTTTCCATAACTGTTGCCATCCCACAGCTCTGAGCAGCCTTTCCTCAAACCCCCTCCACCCAGTGCACTTCTTTCTTCAAATTCTTTTTTTGCCTCAAAGTCTTGGATTTCACAGTACTGTCCTCCTCCAGGACAGTACAGTCCTCTTACTTCACCAAGAGAGCAATCTGTTCTGACATCTCCAGTTTCATCTGATCAGCATCTCGTATTTTGCCTGTGGGACTGTTCTGGTCTCCCTCCCAGGCTTCCCGGGGCTGGTGGCAGCAGCAGCTGACAAGGTTCCCTTGTTTTCTACCACCCAGTTAGTCTGTGTTTTGTAATGTTGAGTTAAAAGTCTGATTCTCAGATTTTGCAGAATCTGAAAAAGTTTTTAGCTTCTGTAGGAAGCCTGATTGTGCTTATGAGTCACCACTGATAGCTTTGTCTGGAGTAGGAAAATACACTGCTCTTATCACATACATCTGCTCAGTGTTTTGCTAGTGCCCTGGAGTTTACAGATAAGAAATCCTACCTACTCTGTTAACTACACAAGACTGCTGATACCATAAACATGTGTCTTCCATTATCATGTAGATAACAGATACACGTTAGCAAATAAAGATCATTTGGACAGTTCATCAGCAGTGCTCCAGGTCACCTGGGCTTAAAAGACCACAGAGCTGCAAGACTGCCAGTTTACCCATCTCCTTTAGGAGCCCTCTGTGCCCCGAGGCAGTCACCAGCTGCTTTGTGCCTTCAGCCATCTGTTCTCCCTGTGTGGGTCCAAGCCAAAAGCATGCCTGACTCACATTTTTTACATTTTTTTTTATCATCTAAATTAATTGCTTTGTCTCTTATGTTTCCTTTAAGCATTTTTTCCCAGTGCCCCAGTACAAATTGCTGAGCTGTCCATTTTTTCACAATATGTACTGAAAGATTTCTTAGGGTATTTACAGTTCAGAAACCTCTTCAGCAAAGACTCGGTGTTGGGAACGTGACCCCTTCAGCGGTGAAAGAAACTGAAAGTGGCACTGTGAGCCCAGCCAGAAATGAGCCTCGGGAAGGAGATGAATTTGTCTCTGGAAAGTCCCTGGGAGATTTTTAGTGCAGTAGAGTAAAAGAGACTTTGAATATGTGCATTTTCTCTAAGGAAAAAAAAAAAAAAAGAGAAAGAGAAAGAGAAGCAGTAAGTTATTTTAATGGAAGTATTTAAGAGTATAAGAACAGCAATCCTTGGTGAGGCAAAGAGTCAGTTCATTCCAGTATATTTGCTCCTCTATAAGCATATGTTTAGGGACATCTTTAAAAAGAAGCAGGCAAGCACAGAGAGATATTCCCCATATGGTTTCCCAGATACAGCAGTTTATGAATCAATGGTTTTGAGCTGGAGAGGGTCTCTGCTTTTAATAGTGATCAAGGTCTTTTTCCTCAAGAATTCAGCCAAATTTGGTCTCAGTATCTCAACAGTCCTCATTGCTGCAGTGCAGATTTGAGATCTTGTTGAAAGATTTGTAGAAATTTCCAGAATTTCTATAAATGATACTCTCATATTTTTCAAATCTGGATACATGAAGTCTGTATACATAATTGCTCTGCCTTTCTTCCATTTGCTCTTACTTTGCTTACAGATATGAGTAGCAGCTTAAAGCCTGGCTAACTCTTTGTGGCTTGTGGTATCTGTCCAGGAACAACACTTGCATTCTAGATCATTTCAGTACTGCAGTGTAACATTCATTGATTTCTTTGGAAATTCACCTTAGTCAGAGTTTAACAGCTGTTATTTTCTTCCACAGATAAAGAAGGTTGCAATATATCTATGTCGCAATAACACTATTCAGACAATGGAAGAACTTCTTTTTGAGCTGCAGCAAACTGACCCAGTGAACCCCATAGTCCAACACTGTGATAATCCTCCATTTTACCGTTTTGCTGCCAGTAACAAAGCCTCAGCTGCAGCTTCTGGTATGACCTGAATGTGTTCTCTTTATGCTCTCCTGCTCTTTTGAGTCTTCATCTCTTTGCAAAAAACAGTCTCTTACTTTCCCATCCATTCAGACCTGTGTACGTAAAGTACAAGTTTCAGGACCTTGTTGTATGTCTAAATTACAGTTCTTTTTAATTCAAAAAAAAAAATATGCTTTGTTAACATGTGATTAATTATCTTAAATAGCATATTACCAATATTTGATGCTGTTCAGAATTCTGCCACTCCAGAAAAAAACACTCTCTAGTGGTTGTTTTACTCAGAACAAGACATCATCATTGATGCAGTGAACCTATCAGATACATCAGGCAGAGTTTCCTGAAAACTGAGAGCCTCAACAGTGTGGCAGTTCTGTTTTGAAAGGCCTAATGCCATTTTCCAAGCTGCAGTAGTCAAATATACTTAAGAACCAACCCCACATTTAACCTTGTAAATGTTTGGCCAAATCCTTGAAAAGCAGTAGACTATGTCTCTTGAGCATGAGCTTAGTTTAAGGATTAGAAGACCATCATTCAGCTGATCTACTCCTCAAAGCACATAAACTTTACAGCATCCAGCCATGGGAGCAGGGCCTGGTTTGTAGAAGTAACAGTGTTCATTCATTCATATGTCTGAGTATTTGCAGGATGGTCACTTTGCCTGTAGCTGCTAAAAAAGCCTTTGAGTTCTGGGCTTTTATTGCTTTGCACATGCTGTCTGCTGCATGTAACAAGTGTTCTTATTCACATCTCATCCACAGGAACCACCTCCAGCAGTAACACTGTGGTAGCTGGCCAAGATAGTTTTCCCGACGCAGAGGAGAACAGAGTGGTGAAAGAGACTGATGAAAGGTTTGTGGCTTGGGGTGTTTTCCTCCAAAATCTGTGTGTTTTCCTAGGCTGAGGGTGAGATGTTGGACAAAATTCTGCACTGCACTGTGAGGAACTCTGGTGCTCAGATTGATCCTAAGTGGCATTATCCCAATATATATAATTAAAAAAAAAAAAAAAAAAGCTGTTCTCCTGATTCTAAGTTCCTGACTATTGTTTAATTGTAAAGGAACAACTGTTAAACCTACATTCCCTGAATTGTGCTAAGTATGTCGTGATTTTGTAGGAATTATCCACAAAGGTGAAAGGAAAAAATAGGACTGTGCACCAAATAATGACTACTAAAATCTTTATGAAAAATCAGATTTGATCACACCATTTGATTTCATGGACAGTGAGTAAAATCTAGTTTGCAGATTTCTATCAGTGATTGCAAGGACACCTTTGTCTGGATGAAATATTTTACAGAGAACTATGGAAAATAACTTGCTTATAAATTATATATTCAGTTTAGACTTTTGCCACTTACGGTACACACTGACAAATGACAAATGAATAAATGCAAAGCCTGAGGGCCATCAGATCCTAGAGCACAGATATAGAGATTGTTTCTCTCACAGAAACATTCTTAGTTTTGCAAGAGAACTTGGGACAATTTATAACAGCATTTGTCAGTTAGTGTATTAGTATTACATTAGTTACTGATAATCATTAGTATCACTTCAGTAGTCCAACCCTCCCCAGGGCTTAGAGGTACAGAGATAATTACGTGAGCAAACCTTTCTGTACTTCTAAACTTTTGAATTACTTGCTCTCTCCATGTTACAAACAAAAGTAGCATTTTGTCAGGTTAGTTATATATGTCTGCTAATTTAAATGTAAGTAAAAAATGTTACTCTGTACTAAGTATCAAATTGATAGTAAAACAGATGTGACTCTAAGTGATGTTTTTCAACATATGCACTAGAAATGTACTTAAAAGGATAATAAAACCATTTTTTTCCTCTGAATTTTTTATTATTCTTTACATGAATATTTATGGCTGCATAGCTTTAAGATAAATTTTTATTCAGTTGATTTGCAGCCAATTTGAGCAAATGTCTCTTACAGTAGTTCTAGTCAGAATTTCTTGTCTTATATAAGTTTTAAATGTGACTCCAAAAAGGTTTTTAGAATTCAGATCTGCCAGAGACTTTATGATAAAAATAAAAGGAAAATTATGAAGTTCTGATACTGTCGTTCAGGATCCTGCTGAAAGACACCTCAGAAGAAAATGGAAAATAGTTTACCTGAACTCATTGCTGGCATTTATGTTACCGAAGCTGGCTGTGAGTGCATCTGAACTTCAAAACCAGTGTGTAAATCTTAGAATATCCATTAATAAAATTGACTGCATATGCCAGGACATATCAAATAATGAGGGTCATAGGTAGAATGCCTTGTATTGGATGGCTCACAATGCCTTTTTGTCAACTGCACAAAGAATTTGTTTCCTGTTTATGAGACACACATGCTTTAATGTATGAAACAATGTGATATGTTGATGTATAGTGAAATACCCTGCAACAAAGTGTGTGAACATTAGTAAGAAATTGAATTGAATTTCGTCTAGAAAATCTTCAGTCTTGTCTTGTTTGACCCATGGTTATTTGTAATTAGTTTCCCAGCTTTGCAGGAATGGTGATGTTTTTAGATCATCACTAGTGTGTGAGCTGTCAGTATGGCTCCTCTCATTCTACTTCAGGCCTGATTACCCTGAGAACACAAGGTGGAGGAAGTCAAAGGAGATCACCAGGAAAAGTCAGCTTAGCATGGATCTGTGGAAGATTTGAGGACAGCTCTGAGCAGTTTTCTCTGGTTTTCATATTCCTTAACTTTTCTATGAGATCCGCTCTGGCATTTGCTGGATTCTCCTCTTGGAGGGTGATCTGCTGTAGTTTTTCCTGCTTGGTACCTCTGTGGGAAAGGCTTTGGACTATCCAGTCAGTCACAGAACCACAAAATATTCTGAGCTGGAAGAGACCCACAAGGATCATGGAGTCCAACTCTGAAGTGGATGGCCCATATGGGGATTGAACCCACAACTTTGGCATCGTTAGCACCATGCTTTGAGTGCTTTATCAATTTGTCAGGATTTTACCCATGAACATGATCTGTGACAAATACTAGCTATGAACAGTTTATGTCTCGGTTCATCCTTAGCAGTTTCTTCCTTCAAAATTCACATATTTGTAGTGAGAGTTTCCCTTTGCTAAATTTTAAAGACTTGTGACACAGGAGCACACTTACAACTTCTCAGAAACTGGCTGCAAAAATGTTTTGTGGAAAGAATCAGCATTACATTCATTTGCTGTCTACTCCTGTGTAAAAGTGAATGTTTAAGGAAATTATTTTATTTCTTTTTTTTTTTAAGGGTAAACAAAGTCCAGATGTTTAGTGTCAGTCTGTGTTTTTAATGAAGATTTTTTTTTTCTTGCATTTGAAGGTTCAGTAATGTCATCAGAGCACATACCCGACTAGAATCGAGGTACAGTAATAGCTCTGGAGGATCTTATGATGATGACAAAAGTAAGTTATATTCAATTTGATGAAATTTCTGGTGTTTTGGTTGGAGAGGAAAACATTCTGATGACCAGCGGAGCCTCTCTGTTTAGGTTCTGTATAAACAGTGATGTAGCATCTCCATGCAGGGAGTGTCCTTATTTTACCTCCATTTTACCTCATTTCATTAATTTACTTTGTTTAATCTGGGCTCAGTCAAACCCATTTGAAGGCCAGAGAACTTCATAGAAAGCAGCAACAGAGAATCCTCCAGAGAGTAATGTATTGGGCCTTTCATACATGGCAAGGCAAAAGACTTGTAAGAGCATTAGAGCAAGTACTTTGGGTTGTGCCATTTGGCAGTATACCCCTGCAGATCAAGTGCTGCTACATGAGCATGAAAAGAGGCTCAGGAGTTTCCAAATATGAGATCTTATCTCCTCATTAGCTTTTATCTGCTCACTGCAACCAGTTTCTGGCTGCACTGTGCAAACGTGTTAGAGGGGAGGTGGGGCTCCTGAGCATGCTTGTTGTTCCTTATGTATTTCTGCTAAATGGGCTGTAAATGGACACTGGTGCTCAGCAGGCATTCCAAAGAAAACCAATTAACTATTGAACAGTAGTGCAAAACTGGGGAGTTGGATGGTTTGACTTCATTTCTGGAGTGAATTCAATTTACAGATTTTGGCTAGGCCCTAACCAAATGTAAAAAAGGCAAGATCTTGTTATTGACTTTCATCACTGGCTTACTAAAGCCAGGTCAAGTACTGTATTGGCCATAATGTCTTGGTTTGGAATTACAGACACCATTTTGGAACAGTATTTTAACATAAAAAATAAACATTTTACATATTTTTTATTTGAAGTGGTTTGTGGCAATACTCTTCTGCAAAATATGCAAAGATTGTAAAATACAATAGAATAGGATAATTTAATGTACACCAACAATTATTATTCATAATTATGAAGCACAGTATTGACAAAATATTGTGCATGTACAAACTCCAGTGATTAAATACATAGGAAAGTGTGCAACATCTTAAACTCACTGGGGTTTGGTACACTTCTCTTGGATTTTTTATGGCTTTCTAGTGCTGCAGCTACTTAAAATGCTTCACCAGATGTTAATTAAAGTACTGCTGCTAATCTGATCTGCATGAATAATCTTTTAAGAAAGAACAGTGTTTGTATTATCAGAACAGCCTTCACAAATACCTGGTTTTGACAAGAGCTTAGAGTGATAAAAGGTTAAAAAATACTGAAATTTTCTTTGCTCTTTTGGAATGTCTCCTCCAGCCAGTGCCCAAATGTTTTTTTCCTGCTTATACCTGCAAGCTTTGCAGTACTGTGTATATTTATGCAAAGTGTGCTTCTCACAGGGGTTCCTTTAACAAATACATGGATGAAGGAAAATAAAATGTATTTTACTTAGCTAGTGACATTTATATAGAATTCTAATAAGAGACAGGAATTTTTATACCTCTTGTCATTCTACAAGGAACATAAAGCAACTTCCATTAAGAAAGCACAACTCGCTCCCTCAGACAGACAGCCCAGGCTGCAAAGGATTTGATGGTTTGGCTTCTCCCCTCTCTCCAGTCTACTTTAACATTCATGTATTGCTGAAGATATAAACAGGGAACACAGCAGCACCCAAACTCTTTTGTTTGTGGCAAAGATTGTATATTTACCTTCAAGGTGCTGCTTTTCTTTTTTTCTCTCGGTCTGCACATAAACCTGTGAAAACAGAAGTGAGGATCTAGGTCTTGGTGTAAATTTCATTTCACTTTTCTGTGAAGCACTTAAATTGGTAGAAATAAGTGGTTCCTGTGCAGTGCTTTTACTGTGAAAAGCATCTGGCAAACATTATCTGGTTAATTCTTAGAAGAAGAATATGTGAAAATGCCATACTTTGCTACATTATTAAGTCATTTTATTCTTTATCTGTAGCTAATCAATCATCCTCCAGAGAATCTAAGTGGAGGTCTAAATCATAAAGATATAAAGTGAGCTTAAAAGCTCAGCACTTAAAAATGGGAGTTATAAAGTTGGCATTTTAAAAATAATTGGAGAAGCAGCTACTGCATTGAAAGTCGCCTGAAAATCTGGAAATCTGAAGATGTTTTTCTAAAACTAAGAAGTGATGTGCATTAGAAAAATCCAGCTCTGATACTTTTGTAGGCATGAAAACAGTTTTGTTTCCCATGGGAAAGCTGACAAGCATCAGATGCATGCTGTTAAAAAAAAAAAAAAAAAGAAAGAAAAGGAAAATATTGAGAGTTTCAAGCTTACCTAAAATACAAAAGCATAACGAAACAAATCCAAAACAAACAAGCAAACAAGCAAATGAGAACACAAAAAGAAAGAACAGAACAAAAAATAACACTTATTAAAAATTCATAAAGGGCAATATTTGAATGTATATCAAAAACAGGCCTAGAAAGGATACTTTCCATGGCAGTGTGCCACAGACTGCCAGACCTCAGAAATAAAAGCTGAACAGTGAGAAAATTGAGAGGTGTGAGAGGGAACAAAATACAGGAGAGATGAATGAAACTGCAGCTGAGACAAGACGGAAAGTGATGGAAATAACTTACTTGACCCACATCATTGCAGATAAACAGGTGGAAGGAAAAACCCTTACACTCATTAACAAACAGCAGCTGTCACACTAAAGCAAAATTAAATACATCTTTGAGAAATTCAAGGTATAATTCATCCCTGTTGAAGGAAAATTACCCCGAAGATGTTTTTTGCATTCCTTATTCCTCCTTGCTAATTCAGGACATTTAACTTCTGCCTTTGTAGCATCGCTCAGCAGGGCACTGGTGAGGAGTTGCAAGAATGTGTCACTGGTACTCGGCTCCTTGCAGCAGATGGCTTCTGACAGCAGCTTTGTTGGCTGAACTTTTCCCTCATTTTTGAAGAGAAAGTCTGTTGCTTGGTGCCTTGTGATCTGGATCCAAAGCTATAAGTGACAGCAGGGATTCAGCTGCCGCTCCTACCATTCAGCGCCGTCTCCCTGGAATCTCTTTAATTTCCAGCAGCATGAAAGAGGGATTAAAAATGCATCACTTGTTATTGAACACAGGAATTTGCAAACCTCATGGCATCTTATCACATTGTTCCAAACAGATGAACTCATATGTTAGCATAAAATCTATTTTAGTATTTTGCAAGGATAGGTAACCAGACTTGAGTTTTATGCCCTTTTTTTGAATGCTTTTCCGTGCAGATGATCCTGTTTCTCCGTACACAAGCTGGTTATTGAATATTGTTGAAACCAAACAGCCACATCCCCTGCCCATGCCTTACAATGGAGGATGCTGGGCGCCACTTGTGGACTATCTCCCAGAAACCATCACACCCCGGGGACCCCTTCATAGGTGAGCAGTTTCTCATTCTGACATTTCAGACACTTCCTCTCAGTAGCTGACCAACACCAATCCAATTGTCCCACCATTCAGAACATCTGAAAATCATACATTCAATTTTCTGCTGATTTCCAATGAGAAAACCATCATGCAATGAAAGCTCACAGTTCTACCAGATTTCTACCAGAAAGCCTATTTATAAAGTAGGACATCACTGATAAGAATAAGCGTGATGAAACAACTGAAACAGAAAAGGAAATTTTCTTTTTCCCAGGCCTCCGTGCCTGTTGTTCATAGCACTTTGATCTTTTATTCTAACTAGGCCATGCATATTCTGAAATTCCTCTTTTACATAATTTGTATTGACAGTAATAGGGTCTTTTTTCAGTAATGGGTACTTGTTTGCTTGATACTGTAACTAAAGTGCTTCAGCATTAATTTTATTGAGAAGAAATGCTTCAAATCTGAAAATGTACAGACTGTGTATTTGTTCAGAAATAGGCATCCTCTTTGTGCTTTCCCTTTTCCAAGAGGTTTGAAACTGATGCTGTGGTTTAACTTCCAGGTGCAATATTGCTGTTATCTTCATGACTGAGATGGTAGTGGATCACAGTGTGAGAGAAGATTGGGCTCTTCACCTCCCTTTATTGCTACATGCTCTCTTTTTAGGTAAGACCAACAGAACAAGAAAGAAAGTATAAATGTACTCCCTTCTTTTACTTCAGTTTTGCTGAAGCTGTAGAACTGTGTTTCTTACGTGTTTTATGATTTCCTCCCTCCACCCTAAAACAAAAAGCCCAAGGCGGTTGCAGTCTGTAAATTAGTTTCAAAACTTTGAAGTTTTTGAATATTTTGGCCAATTTCACCCAGATTTGAGAGGTGTGTAGAAATTTGAAGATGAATGACTTCCTAAAATACCTATCAAAAAATGTGTGGCATGGTCCCTGCAAGAAAAGGAGGTGAAACTCGTGCCTTTGTCCAGCTTGGCTAGTGATGACAGCCTACGCATACCTTGGACCTGGACTACTCACACCTGTGCTGTCTCTTGCCTTTGCTAAAATAGTCTGTAAGAGAGCCAGCACAGCTGTGCTGCAGAAGCAGGACACAGACCACTGGAAAGCAAAGCTTCACTAACTTCACTGCTGATGCAATACTTTATCATCAGTGTGTTCCCTTATGTACCTGAGCACCAAGGCACTGCTTTTTCCCTGCTGCTGTGTCTGTTCCTGACTGTAGCACAGTTCAGCTGGAGGCTGTTACCTTCCTTGTCCTGCCATTCAACATTCCGAAAAACCAGTGGCCTAATTTTTTAGCACACAAGGGTGTTTAGCATTATAAAGCCATTCCCTGACTTCCATGGTTAATAAATAATAGTGTTCACAAATAAACACAGACAGTTGTGAAATAAATTTATCATAGCTGGTATCACAGTTCACTTCTCGTTCAGTCACCATAGTTACCACTAAGTATTCACAGTCAGTCTGGGAAGAATCTGCTGATCAGCAGGCAAAAAGAGATTAAATTGGGATGTTACAGCACAGTGGTAAAATTAAGTATATGTTGAAGAAGCCATTCATTCTCCTTTACTGCTACTCTGTTACCAACTGTTCTGCTTAAAAATTTTTTGATGAAATAGGTTTTATATATCAGTACAATGATTTCACAAATGTCTAATGAAATGCAGAACTCTTAAACCAGGACGGTGTTGGATGGGACTTTCAGAGTCAGTTTCAATATGGTATTTTACCATATATTTGCTTAAAATTTAAATTTATTTTGTGGCTGCTCATAACAACTTTCTCCTTTTTTTTGTCTATTTCTGTGAACTTTCTAAGTGTGAGAGGGAGCTGAAAGAGATCTGGGTAATTTTATGGATCAAATCATTAACCATTAACTGATCAAACAACGTCTTTACTATGATTTGTAACAAATGTGAGAAAACTGGTGTTTACTCTTAGAAATTTTCACAAGAATAAATGAAGAACTTAAGAAGGACTAGTACAGAGCAGTGTGACCACTTTATGTTAAGGTGGCTTTAAGGAGCCATCAGGGAGCCATGCAAATAAACATATGCAGAAACAGAGTTATGATTCTATTAATGCATTAGAAAAATATCTTTAGTGATTTGTTTGTGCAATAAGGTTTCAACATTACAGGTTTTTAATAAGGAATAAATAGAAATTTATTAATACCATATGAGACAATCCCTTGGCTAAAAACTCTCCAGTCTGAAATGTGAAATTAAAATTAAATGTAGCAGGTAAATAAATGTAACTGGTTTAGTGGTAACTAAAGTGTGATCACAGCTTTCAGGCTTCAAGGTCAGATTCTCTAGAGTTGTTACACCTCCTGTGGGAAATTTTTCTATTCTGTAGCAGAGCGCTTGTGATGTTGTAAGGAAGTTATGCCACACATTAGCCAAAGGTATGAATGTAATTAGAAATTAAGTATTGCTGTCCTCTTGGAATGTGAGCAGGTGGATGCATCTGGCTGAAAAGCAGACTAGAAACTAGTATGTTGGCTAGCTGGAGAGCTGGAATTTAATTTATTGGAAGGAGTGAGAAAATATTAAAATGAAAGCATTTTGCAATGGCTGTTGAATGGTTTGTAGTACTGTTGGTGAAGCAGGCAGGCAGACTACTGATTTGAACTTGCCTGTCTCTGGTGCATGAAAATCACTGGTGTTTAAAATCTCTTTTGCAAGCAGTGTGAAATGACTTGAACAGCTAGATTCCTTTCCTGTGGAAATGTGTCCATGTCACAGAAGCTTACCTTCCTTGGGACTCTTACAAGTTAAGGAAGGGACCAGCAGTGGACAAGCACAAAGACTGAACTGTCCTTCTCGCTTCCTAGTTAGCAGATCTGTGCCATGCAACCTTGGGGTTTAATAGGATTTCAGCTACAACTGTTGCCAATGTATAATTTATTTTCAACTAAAAGACCTTCTTATATCCTTTCAGATGTATGTTAAAACAAGGTAGGATGGGTTCATTATCTCATGGCAGGTGGAAGTAGATGGAGAAAGGTGACTAGGAGCAGAAACCTGAAGAAGCTGAAATAGAAGCAGGCAGGATGGCCACAGTTCTTTTGGAGGGCGCTTTTGGGAGATGAATAACACCAAGGGTCACAAGACTTGCAAAGAATTGCCCTTAGGAGCCAAAGGCATGGTGTTCAGGCTGTGGCAGTATGAACAGCTTCATTATTGCAGGCCAAACAAGAACCAGCATGACCAGAGTATGTTAGAAAACACCTGACTTGAAAGATCTGGTGGCTGCTGCCACACAGCGTAATTAAGTAGCTGCTTTTTTGAAGAGAAATATCCTGAGAAGAGAGGAGCTGAAGAAGAAAAAAGTTAAATTTTTCAGCACTGAAACTACTCTTAAACAGAAGAAAGTATGTTTAAATATACTGCAAGGTACTGAAAGAGAATCAAAATGAGATTACCAAAACAGAGTGCAGAAATATCTGTTTCCTTCGTATTTGTAATTGGTGAACTATTCTGACTGTTGTAAAATCTTACAGACAGCAGTAGTGTAAACCAAATCAGAGTCTTTCAGTGCTAGACCTTCAGTTTGAGTTCTGCATCCTGAGTTAGGGGCTAATTTCTCATGCTGCTCACTGGTAGTTGAAGTTCTTTTTTGAGTGATTTTTCTGTCAGTTCCTTTTTTAATAAATCAGTACCTGCCTCTTACAGTTTGCACTCATTCTAAACCTGATGTCTGTGCTGGAAAGCCAGATACTGTGGTAAGTAATGTTATTACAACCACCATCAAGAATACCTCATCTTTAAAGGTTTTCCAGACCTGTCAAATTAACTGCAGTGAGACAGAATGCATAAAGCTGTATTGCCACTCATCCTTTGTACCTCCTGTGTGGGACCTCAGTCTGGAAATTAAATATACACATATATTTAAGTAAAAGCACTGGAATAGCACTAACTGTGTCTGGAAATACTACATCTTTTGTTTATTTGCACTGTTGTCATGAACTGCCTTGGAATTTTTGCTATTTCTGGAATGTGAACTTGTTTATTATTACTTCATATTCAGAGATTGCTGTAACCTTTTCTTTTTAGGTCTTGACCATTACCGCCCAGAGGTCTTTGAGCACAGTAAAAAGTTACTGCTTCACCTTTTGATTGCACTATCTTGCAACAACAACTATCAAGCCATTGCATCTGTGCTCCTTCAGACCAGAGAGATGAATGAGACCAAGACTCTGACAGTACAGCCAGCATACTTACCTGAATATCTTTACACAGGTAATGAAGCAAAAGAAGAGCGCTGTATCATACTGTCAGGTTTTGATAAATCAAAGTAATAAAGTGGCAAATTTGAACAGTTCCCATTAATACTAATTCCACGACAACTACCCAAGGGGTGTGTGCAATTTATTATTAGACAACTTTTCGTGATAGTGAGAAAGTTATCTAATATAAGGAAAAATATGTAATGCAGTATTTTAAAATTAATAGTGCTAATAACTTCCTGATTCCTCACTCAGGGATCCAGAGCTACTTTAAATGAGGGTAATGATTGCTCAACCTTAAAATAAATGAATAAATAATTCTGACACAGGAAGAGCAGCAACAATGTGCAGCTCAGATTTTCCATTATTAAATTAAGTTTCACATGATACACACCCTCCTTTATATCACTGATACATTGCGTTTCTGTCCTGAAATCTGGTTCTACATTAGGAGTCTTACTTCAGACCTCTGCTGAGGTCGATTTTCTGTTACTTTTAGCAATTTATCTGTTTTTAAGGAGTTGCTTGGAACCTCTTTGCAGAAAGCTGCTAATTAGATTTACTGTTGTCATATAATATTACTAAAAGCAAGTATACTGTTCAGTTTTGAAGGAATCACAGAATCAATATAGACTTGTGGATGTAGGATTAGTTGTCATGAAGAGTGTGAGAAACTTTGCCATACAGTGAAAAATGAAAAGTAAAGATTCTTAAATCCGTGGCATTTCCATGTTTCTTTAGGAAGTAGTAAGGAATTTGGCTTTTAAAAAATATTACGTGATAACTTATTATTATTTTTTCTCAGTCATGACAAAATTATTTTAAAGTAATGAGCAAAAGGGATGGGTGTTTTAGGTTGATGAATTATTTTGGCCAAAGAAATTTCATTCTGAATAACTTTTGTGAAAAATTATCTCATATAAATTTCCTGTATTGAGTTGGGTGGATTTCTTTCCCAGTGCACATCTATGAATTATTAAATACAGAAGAAAATTCTTACATTAAAATTATATTACTGCTTTTCTGCCAAAATGAAAAACTGTTTTCATTCTTGTCTCTAAAAAATGTAATTGGAACCTTGAGTCTGGCCCTCTTGATTTCAAGAAGTTATCAAGACTTGATATTTTGGACTAGTTTTTGAGAAGCTAATATAAAGAGTGAGAGTGTGAGTGAGTAGCTATAGCAAAGAATCCTAACTGAAAATGCTTCAGCTCAGGTTTGTTCCACATTATGTCAGGCAACTAAATTAAGAGTATTCTGATTTGCAGTGGATTTTGTCTTGCTCCTGTTTTTCTCACAAGGTCATTTTTATCTGTTGTAGATACAGCCTAAACATGACTAGAAGCCTAACCTTAAGAAAACAGGTCTTGATTTCTAATCTTAGCTCTGAAACTGTGGGAAGCTTTTGATGTAGCAGAACTCTTACTCAGGTGTTTCATCCTTATGCTGAAAATGTTTTGAATGACTGTCCAGTGGGTAGAGTTACTAAAGGTGTTAACAGAAGCCTTAAACATTTGTGTCTTGATTTCCATTACATTTGTAAAATTAAGACAGCATAATCATTCTAAAAATTCCACCCTGCAGATTTTTTCCATGTCAGACTAGCCCAGAGGAGTGAACTTTGCATGCACTTTGCCAATTTCTAAATTCACTTTTAAAAAGTCCTACTTCTGACTGTAGAATGCCCTAGAATATTTGTTTTCCTAGTAATAACTAGGAAACACCCTAGAATATTTGTTTTCCTATTTGTTTTCCTTTACTTTGTACAGTAAAAAAAAAAAAAATCTTGACTTGGATAGTTTTTGTTTTATTCTGGATTCTACAAATTTGAAATGAAGTACCGTTTTCACTCCCATCAGTATTTGAGGATTGCTGTGTTCTGTGGGTTTTCCCCGTGTTTCCCAGTGGAAGGTTTCTGCTGCTGACTCTGAAAAGAGCTGCTTGGCAGGCACTTCCATCTTCAAGGCTGGCCCAACAGTGCATTCCATCTTTATCTCCTCCCTTTTGGCTGGCAGGTGGCTTTGACTTTCTGCGGGAATACCAGTCATCCCCAGTGCCAGACTCCGGCTTGAGCTCCAGCTCCACCTCCTCCAGTATCAGTCTGGGAGGCAGCAGTGGGAATCTCCCACAGATTACACAAGAAGTTGAGGACATGGACACTGCTGCCGAATCAGATGAGAAAGCAAACAAATTAATTGAGTTTCTGACAACCAGGTAATGCAGATAAGCAGAGGATACATTTGTACTCAAAATGTGTGCTTTCATGGAGCAACTTAAAGGAAAATGACTGAGCTTTAATAGTAATTACAGACTCCACTCCTCTTTTATTGATACTTACAGTAGTAGGTAGATACTTAAAAGCACTAGTGTCAGAAAAAAAAAACAACAGAAAAAAAATCTTGTCTGACAGAAATAAAATGTTTGATTGACTGATAGCTTTATGTTCAGAAATGAACTTATAGAAGAAGCCAGTTTCATTATTACAGAATGAGATATAAAGTGTACAGTGCATGGTGAAAGGTCATAGTGAAACTAGTATTAACTACCAGCTACAGCCAGCAGACTCTAGGCACGATGTTAAGTTGGGAAACAGGGATTTGTTTATGCTCCTCTCTACACAGCGTAGCTTATACTTTAAAATACAGCATAGGAATATTTATTTACTTTTATTTAAAATTCTGTTTGGTAGCCTGTTTACCAGGTCATGGACCTGTAAATATCTAAGTACCTGTACAGATTATATATTTTAACTGATTACATTTATTTCAGATAACTCAAAGACATTTTGCACTTTGTTATGTATTTCCTTAAGGGCGTTTGGTCCACTTTGGTGCCATGAAGATATCACTCCCAAAAATCAGAACACCAAGAGTGCTGAACAGCTCACTAATTTTCTGCGCCATGTTGTATCTGTATTTAAAGATTCCAAGTCAGGTAGTAAATATTTTCCTTTCATAACTGAAAAAATGTTCCCTCATGGTCACACAATGTTTATCCTGTGACTTAGTAGATCTGCTTATGCAGAAGCACAGTAAATATGTCTTAACAAGGATGTATTGACATATGAAAGAATTGCTTTAAAACAGTTGTGTTAGATTAAACTGTGGCTAAATGTTGAATTGAATATTTCTTCAAAGCTGTTGGTAGAAAGCCTGTTGATTGATTCTGCCAGATAAAATCTCCTTTGTGTCCTGTTAGTAAAATACATCCCAGCTACTAAGTAAATACACTTTGTTAAATTTCTTCTGGCAATAAAAGTTTAGTTTTCATTTGTTATGGTTTTTACAACATAGGGAATGTTGCTGATTGCATTTTGAAAACCAGCAGAGTCACTAATTAAATAATTTCCAAGATCAAAGCAGAATGCAGCATCAGTATTTATATTAAAGATCTTATCCAAAGACTTCTGAAGCTACTAGAAAGACTCCAAATTCAATTTGGCTTCAGGTTTGGGAGTTTTCAGAAGTTACTGTTGCTGCCAGCAAGAATAGTGGATGGCTTGAAAGTTTGTCCAGGAATTGTAAAAAAAAATTAAATCAGAAATTATCAATTTCAGACCCAGAATTTTGTTTTGCAGTTAATTCAGTTAATTTTCTTGCATTCTGTGCAAAATAAATGTAAAATTCTCCAAAGCACAGATGTTTCTGCACCTCCATTTCTCATTGTTTGCAGCATACACTGACGAGCATATTCTCCTCACAAAGTAGGTTCAGCCTGTTTATGACCCACAGTAAAATCTGTAATAAAAAAGGAGGGAGGAAAAGAAATAACATCCTATTCTTCTGTTTAGGTTTTCATTTGGAGCAGCATCTGAGTGAAGTTGCTTTACAAACAGCTCTTTCAAGCTCTTCCAGACATTACGCTGGTCGCTCTTTCCAGATATTCAGGGCCCTAAAGCAGCCCCTTTCTGCACACGCATTGTCTGACCTCCTGTCGAGATTGGTGGAAGTTATTGGAGAGCACGGAGATGAGATTCAGGTATGCATGTGTAAATAATGCTTCCTAGAACTGTTGATTCAAAGCATACTTAATTTAAAATTACTATTTTAATGAGGTGTTCTGGTCTCATGTGATGAAGAGTAGAATGTGGCCTTGGTAAAGGTTAGTTCTGAGTTTGCTGGATTCATATGTACCTTATCTAAGCTTTCATCAGGCTTAAAATCTTACACAGCTCTAAAGAGAACAACTAGAAAATTTTAGTAGTTGTCACTCAAAATGAAATCTTTGTGATGACCTTTTTTTCCTTTTCAATTTCATTAATTTGGACTTAAGGAATCCTTCATCTCTCTGGTGATGTAATCTCACAACATGAAGTAAACACCGTATCATTCCTCAAATGTTAACATGTTTAGGAGTAAAGAAATCTGCCCCATCTGTAATAATACAAAGGTTACACTGACTTAATTCGATACCGACCTTTCACAGCACTATGATGTTCACTCTCTTTAGCTAAACAGACTGAAATCTTTACAATTTACAATCAGAGACTATTTACTGCAAGATTCAAGACTTAACAAAGAGAAATCCTGGCTCTCAGTAAGAAATAGACTGACATCACCTTCATATTTTACTTAGGTAATGAAACTGCCACAAGATGACAGTAATACTCTGTCACAACTGCTTGTGTAGAATTTAAATCAGTGACCTGCAAGTCAGAGGTTCAGTGTGTCATTACCAATCCCTTGGTGAGATATGTGCCCTTCTTGCATACCTTCATAGATCATTCAGAGGCAGAAAATAAAACACATTTGTAGTGACATTTTAATGTTCAGGGCAGTGGCTTTGACATGAATGTCAGAGTTTTTTTGAGGAGAAATGATAGGTTTTCAGTAGGTGCCTGTTCCTTTTATGAACCGAAGATTTTTAAATGTTACTTTTTTGAATGTCTTTGTTAAAATGCTTAACCTCCTGCATTGACAGGGATATGTAATGGAGGCACTACTTACTTTGGAAGCTGCAGTGGATAATCTCTCTGACTGTTTGAAGAACAGTGATCTTTTGACGGTGTTATCACGGTAAGAATCTATTCTCCTAGCTGTATTTTTTCAATGTTTCATGACATTAAGTGTGCAGTTCTGCAGTCTAATAGCAAAAAAAATTATATCAATAAGACTGAGCTCATTTGTAACCTTCTGAGAACCAGACTATGAGCACATTTCAGCCAAATTTTGCCATAGTTGAAATAATGTTGATAGAACTAATAAAACTTTACAATGTGTTGTAAATTCTGCCTTGCTGTCATTTGGCTATAAACTACTTTAACATCCTTTAAAAATACTGTATTTTTGCACCTTTGTGTCATAAATCTGAAAATATATCTCAGAAGGAATATGGGTTTTGTAGTACTGGTTTCATACAGCATATCATTCCCAGGTGAAGTATTCCCCAGGAATAAATGATCATGTTTGCTATCAACAGAACTAGGGAGAATTTTGTCCCGTGTAGACATGGATTTTGCGTGATGTGTTGACCGTCTTTATGAAACCCTTGGCCTGAAAATAGACCTTTGTACATGGAGGGAAGTCACAGGCTCCCTCTGTAACATGGCTGTTGATAGTACTGAGGGAGATGAATGTCTATCTGACTTCTAATAGCAGAATAGGTAACTATATTTTTAAAATATTGGTTAAAAGTTACCGTGCTTTACCTGCAGCACAAAAATACTAGGGCTGCAATTTCTGAAGCTAGCAGACAGGGTGCTGTGCCATGGCAGAATCCAAGGAGTGCCTTGGGGCAGAGTAGAGCAGGGTAAATACATTTCTACTTCCTGACTAAGAGTTGTTTATCTTTCTTTGGTGCACATTTCAGCAAAGAGCAAGCTGGAACAAAGAGCAGGAAACACTCCAGAAAGCAGTAGGATTAAATATACTTTACCCTGACACTTGTTTATAGGATAAGATTCTCTTCAAGTACTACAGACAGTAGAGATTCATAGTGTATGAGGTAGGAATAGGATCAGAGTTGGGAATTAGCTGTTCTCATGAACAAACTCTCCTTGTTTGTATCAACACAGCATGTTCCTCTGTGCAGATAATTGATAGGTATTGTCTGAGTCATTGCATGGTAGTCCATGAGGAGGCATTAGTCATTGAAATTGAAGCACCTACACTTTCTGTAAACCATCTTGAGGAGATGCTAGGATACAGGCAGGATAGGATGCAATGACAAAATAATTTCGGAAGGACCTATATTGGCAAGAGCCTAGACAACCAACCACATGACAGATTTCTTGAGGATAATGGGGTGTATTTGTGGTTCTGATTAAGATATGCTGGTTTTTCTGCCCACAGTTCTCACATTACCTAGCAAACAATTGTGCATTTGCCTGCCAGCTGCCTGCAGCCAAGTTCAGGGCTTGTTTCATTGATGAGGGCACTTTAAAGACCAAAGGTGTTTTCAGTTCTGCCACTGTCCCATTGGGAATTGCCATAAGTCACTTCACAACTCTGTATTTCTTATCCCCATGTCATTCTTGCCTGTGTAGACTGTAGGCTATCCTGCTCTGGTTTGGTGCAGTGCCATGTGAATCTCATCTCTGTCAGGCCTGTGGGCCTGAGTTTGTCTTCTGGAAAAAAGAAAGCAGGCTGCAATAGAGGGTTTGGTGTTCTACTTCTCCCATTTAAATATTTATTTACAGTCTGATAAATACTTAGCTTGCATCTAGTATGTGCCCTTTCCAGCTGTGCATTCACACAATGTAATGGATGTTATAAATCTCGGTTTCAGTTCATCTTCACCAGATTTAACATCAAACACCAAACTGACTGCAAACAGGAAGAGCACGGGGCAGCTGAATATGAATCCTGCAAGTGGCAACACAGCCACTGCTGAACGAAGCAGACACCAGAGGAGCTTTTCTGTGCCCAAAAAGTTTGGAGATGTGGACAAGTCCTCGGACCCACCACGCAGTGCCACACTAGACAGAATTCAAGCATGCACCCAGCAAGGCCTGTCCTCTAAAACAAGAAGTTCATCCTCTCTAAAGGACAGTCTCACCGATCCATCCCATATCAACAATCCAACCAACCTACTGGCCACCATCTTCTGGGTTGCTGTGGCTTTGATGGAATCTGATTTTGAGTTTGAGTACCTAATGGCACTGCGGTTGCTGAATAAACTTCTGGCTCATTTGCCACTAGATAAAGCTGAAAACAGGGAGAAGTTAGAGAAGCTGCAAGGGCAGCTGAAATGGGCAGATTTCTCAGGACTTCAGCAACTACTCCTGAAAGGATTCACTTCCCTCACTACCACTGACCTCACACTCCAGCTCTTCAGTTTGCTGACACCAGTGTCTCGAATATCCATGGTGGATTCCTCTCAAGCTATAGGTAAAACCATTATACTTTCCTCTCTTTCAGTTTCTGTTGCATTGACATTGGGTGACAGACCCCATTCAGCTCTCTGAACAAAACCAAAAATAGCAAATTTTCTTTCTCTTTGCATATAGCATAATCTACTTTTGCTTTGAGCTGAGTGAGCTTTTTTTGAAATTTCATAGAAATAATGACCTGTTTCTAGAAAGTGAATTCATTGCACAATAAGGTTTTGGAGGAGAGAAATCATGTATTATTTAGCATTTCATTTCTAGGGCTACAGCAGCATATAAAGTTTCTGATTGATGACAAAGTAAGCATGTAAGGAGATACTGTCAAAACTTCTATTACCTGCTTTGGTCAGTTTTTCTGTTCAATTGTTTTC
Source organism: Pycnonotus jocosus (assembly GCA_013400435.1). NCBI lineage: Eukaryota > Metazoa > Chordata > Aves > Passeriformes > Pycnonotidae > Pycnonotus > Pycnonotus jocosus. The sequence goes on along the minus strand of VWYP01030871.1, from coordinate 158,279 downwards.
AGACTATGTCAAACTGCTTGATTTTAAATTAGTATTTCATGGTATTTTCTCTAAAAATATAAATATCAAAAACTCTTGTACACTCTAGATAAACTACAATAGCACAATAGTGAGTGAGGAGAGAGGTCTGGGTTATAAGGAAATAAGATAGCATTTGGAAATTCCCCATTATTTAGCTGAGGTTGTGGCCACTTCTTAATTATATTTCCTGAAAAGAGTTTCCACATTGTTCCAGATTTTTACTCTTCTGTTTTGGTCAGAAATACAGATACTAAGACAAATGTCCAGGCTGTACAACTAAGTCATAACCAGCCTAGACACAGGGTAAAGGGATGAATGCCATGAACAGCCTGCCCATCCCTAAGCACCTGTGTGATGCCTGTGTTCCAGGCTTTGGTTGGGCAATTCACACATTGAATTGCTGTGACAGTACCATCTGGAGGTTCCTTTTCCCTGAATACAGAGGAAGGGTAGGGAAACCATGATCCTAATTTCAGCAACTTGTTTAATTGCATAGAATGAGAGGGAATAAATGGTTAGAAAATTATTTTCATAGAACAAATTCTTTCTTTTCAAAAAGCGGGTTGTGTCCAGATACAATTAGTTGAGTTCTGAGCTCCTACCTGAACTAGAGCAGCTTTTGTTATTGCTCTCTGTTACAGCTGCTGCAGGTATTTCATCAACTACCTTGAGCTATGAGTTGGTGCAGAAGAACTGAATCCCAGTTCCAGACAGCACTTAAGCTAATTACAGCACGTGGAACTTGGTGCATTATTCTTACCTTGAACAGTATAAAACAATGGAAGCTGTGCCTGGCAGCTGACCAGAACAGTTGTTTATTAATCAATACTCACTGAATTTCTTTTTGTGTTTTAGCAGCTGTAGTGAAAATGCCACTGGTTAAGCATATCAATAAGCCAGTTAAGTGGAAAAGATAAAAATGATCTCTAACAGGAATGTGCAGTAGTATTTGCAGAAATAGGCTCATGCTTTACAAGAGTATTGTTGCCTAAATGACATACTGGATTTTCAAATTAAGGTCCCTTTCAGACAAATGTGGTATGGCCAGTGGTGTGACCAACTTGACAGGATCTGTGTGAGTTTATGGCTAATGAAATACTGAAACCATGACCTCCCATGAAACACCAGTTTAAAGATCACTGTGGCTCTTGCTGTTCAGAATATATGTTTTGTTCTGTGTTTTCTTGTTCTAGGATTTCCACTGAATGTTTTGTGTCTCCTGCCCCATTTAATTCAGCATTTTGACAGCCCAAACCAATTTTGTAAAGATATAGCCGAAAGGATTGCTCAGGTATCAAAATCATTTGTTGTTTTGTACGTCCTCAAACCCTGTAAATGCATTTGCCTTGTTCCTGATATGTTTTGACGTTTATATTTAATTAGGTTTGTTTGGAGGAGAAGAATCCCAAGCTATCAAATCTTGCACATGTCATGACCCTTTATAAAACACACAGCTATACAAGGGACTGTGCTACCTGGGTCAATGTGGTTTGCCGTTACCTTCATGAAGCATTTGCCGATATTACTCTGAGCATGGTTACATATTTGGCTGAGGTAAGTCTTCAAAAACTTTTTATTGCTCTAACTCTTCTGTTGCCCAACAGCCCTAAGAGATGAAGTGTATCAGCAAATTACCGGGAGCTCTGCATCTGTTTTTTATCATTAAAAATTAAAAGCAGAAATTGGCAGAAAAAAGCAGAATTACTTCAAAAAATCAATATTGAACACTAAAACAAAAGCTGATACATCTTAAAGCAGATTCCTTCATCAGATAGTTGGATTTTCCACCGTGAAGGTGGGAGGAAACAGGACATTTATTTAGATCCTGCTGAGAAAAATCAGAAGACTAACTCCACAATGAGTTTTCCAGCATAATAAGATACCATCTGCTATATAAGGTTCTGGTTCTGGATACAAATTTGTATGCATTCTTCTAGTGCTGAATGGTATCATCTTACTGCAAAGGTTTTCCCATGCTCCTTGTTTACTCCTAATATTCTTCCCGTGTGGAGTCTAGTGCTAATGCAGTGTTGTTGCTGGGGGTCAAGGTTCAGTCCTGCTCTTTAGCATAAGGCTGCTTGGTATTCTACCCCCAGCTGTCAGATCACTTTCAGGAGGAGAACATTTTCTTACAGAATTCTCAGATTTACCCCTTCCCTGCTGAGTTGCCTTCAGTCTCCCCTCTCATTCAGGGAGAAGACAGTTCTGTACTCACGGAATCACAGAATCATTTTTAGCCTTGAAAAGACCTTTGAGATCATCAAGTCCACCCCCAAATCTAACACTGCCAAGTCCACCACTAAACCATTTCCCTCACTGCCACATTTACACATCTTTTAAATATCTCCAGGGATGGTGAGTCTACCCTTTTCCTGGGCAGCCTGTTCCAATGCTAGGCAACTGTTTTCATGAAGAAATTTTTCTGAACAGTCAATCTAAACCTTCCCTGGCCTGACTTGAGACCGTTTCCTCTTATACTATCAATTGGTACTCTGGAGAAGAGGTTGACACCTACCTCTCTACATAAATTAACTGGCATCTGCCAAAGGATCTATAAAAAGCCCTCAGGTGTCTCTGATACTGGCTATCCACAAATTTTCAAGAGCCTGAAAAGCCAAGTGCTGCTCCCACACTCACTTAAGGCTTCAGAGCAAACTCGGCCCTGCTACGTCAGGCTGCATTTCCTCACCTTGCTTACACGTGGAGGCTCTAAGTAAACAATTGTGTATGATCTTAAGTGATGGTGAAAGCCATTGACTCTCCTGTAGGAACCTTAAACAGGACCTTGAGGTTTTCCAGTCTCTTTTCAAGTCCAAATACTCTGGAGAACTATTAGCTCTTCAAATGAAGAGCTCTTCATGACATTGAACCCTCCAGAGTCAAGTGTCTTATTCACAGTGGAAGCTCGTATTTCTAATTAAAAAATGCTATTAAAACTATATTTCTAATAAAGAAATGCTATAAAAATGTAAGTGTTGAAATTCTTTCTCCTTTGCTTTCCCAGCCTTAGGAAAGCAGTTGCCCCTCTGTTTTCCCATCAGTGCTCTCTGCACAGTCTCTAGTGCTGCACCACCTCTACAAAGGCCACTGCTCATGACCCTGCTCCCTCTGGAATGGGTTGAGACGTGCATGTGGAGACTCTTCTCTGCACGGTTCCCCTTTGCTGTAGATTGGCACCACCTACTGTATCAACAGCAAGCCAGGCAGCTTTTTTACTGTAATTAAAACACATTTCTCACATAGCACCACCAGCAGCAGGATGACAGAGTTGTAAGCACTGACTTCCTTTCTCTGTATTTACCTTGAGTACAGCTCTGTTGAGTCATGTCTGGAGACTATTTATATGGGCAAAGAGTAGCTGCCAGTCTGGTGGTGTAGCAAAAGACAAGAAACCATCTTATTCAGCTTGCTGTGGCCTTGAATTATTTTTTTCCCCCCAGCTTTCAGAATGTTTCCTGTTTGCTTCTTAGTTAATCCCCAGGCCAGGATAAACAATGTGCCCCTGTCTCCTGTAAAAGAGCTGTGGGGTATACTGTCGATTGGTAAAGCCAAATAGGTTAAACAGCCCCACTGGGCAACCTGCTTTTGAATGTTAAAGCCATATACAGGCTCGAGCTTTAACAATCCTGGTTCAGTCCCCAAGGCTTGGGACTGAAATTGAGGGAAATTGTGAGACAGGCAGTGCTTAGGAATAACAAAGGAAATTGTATTGCAACAGTGATCCTTCCAAACACAGATGTAGCTTCAGAAGGAGACACTGTACCATAAATTAAGACGATGAAAACAAATGCTCTCAGTGCATGGTGGAAGTTTCAATTATTGCCATTCAGATAAAATTTTGTATTTAACCTGTTTGATGGTAGGTCATTGCTTGTCATCAAGGGGTGCGATTCTAGCACAAAATAAAACATTTGAGGTCTGTTATTATCCAAATTTTACAATGACAAGTAGTGCTCCTTACTTAGTTTTACATATGCTCCATTCATGAAAAATTATAATTTCTTCTAGAAAACTACTGAGAGATCTCAATGTGCAGATGAGGAAAAACCACTGTTCAGTAGTGCAATAGAACTCTCAACCTCCACAACCAAAATCAGATCAGCACACAAGCAGATTACTGAAAGCTTACTTTAGTTTTATGCTAGATTTTTGCAGATTAATTTTTTTTAAAATTTAAACTTTAATCATGAAAGCACACTTATTCTAGGAGCATATCTGAATTGGCATGGGTCATGTTAAACTGGTGAGTAATTAAGTCCAGGGTCATGATCAAACTAAAGTAGCTAATGCTATTAATAGAGAAGAATGGACAAGAATCCCTAGTGGATAGTAATATGCTTATGGTAGATTTTTCCACCTCCTCCTTGTTAGATGGAGGATTGCTTGTGATGAAAACATAAGCATTTATAACCTGTTCAAAACCAACGAATCAGTAGAAACTAAACCATCTGTATTGCAAGGGGAAACATGCCCTAGATAAGGCATTAATCTGAGTAATGGCTTGTCTATTCAGACTTGGCTTTTAAAATGCCCTCTTTATTTCCTCAAAACACAAGTTTGACTGCATGGCATTGCCTCAGAGCTGAGTATCTCTTCACCCCCCCTGCCAGATTAGGAGAGGCAAAGGGAACTGTCTCCTGTGGTAGCAGCCCAGGCAGCCCTTGAAAGAGAAGGCTCTCTTCTCCACTTAGTTCTGGGTTGGTTGTTGCTTCAGGAAGGGGGCAAATGTTGCTAATGCAATGTGGATTTCTGAGCTCAGATAAGACCACAGAAGTTAACACGCAGAACAAGAATCTACAATTCTTCAAAACAGGTCATATGTAGAAGAGTTAAAAAAATCTAATCCTGAAAACTGTTGTATTTCTTTTTACAAATACAGTGGAAACTCTTTGTCCTGGAATTCTCTTATCCAAAGGAAATGTTACCACAACTCCATCTTGCTGCTATTTTTGTTACTTCTGGCAGCAACAGAATTCATATCACACTAAAGGCATGTTAAGGTTGCTATTCTTTTTTCAAACAGAAATACTCTTTCTTATTGCAAATTTGTCATGTATTTAAGGACACCTTTGGACTGCCAACTGCCACATTTATTCATCTGAGCAAGTGAAAACTGACACTGTCACAAATATGTCAGATTTAAGGGCCAAGAGCTGTTTCAGTCAACAAATTCTTTTGACAGTAAATTTATACAAACTGTAATAGACATTACAAACTTTCAGGGATAAGATTCCTATAACAGCTTTCTAAACAGCAGTTGAGACAAAATTCCCATTATTTCCCAAGAATTCCTTTTGCTATCCCAGAAGAGATTGTCTGATGCAGTAGCCTCAGTCAGAGAACAAAAAAATTTCTGTCATCCAGATAGTTTCTTCTAATCCTACACTGAAATGGTGTACTGGCTGATCTGCTGCATCGCATAAACTATTTGCAAACAAGGAATCAAACTTTACATTTCAAGATGTTAATAGAAGGCAAAAAAACCCGGGTAACAGTGTTTTGAAGAAGAATTGCTAAGCACATTTTCTCTCTCAGTAAAGGTATCTGAAGATGTCTTAGGGCTGAAGCAGGTTGCCATGTAGTACCATTAATTTAAAATTTCTTCCTGTCTATTTGTAGGGGCATAGATAATTATAATGAGTTAACTTTATCGTGCTGTTAATGGAATTCACTCCCTTTGTTTTATGAATCACTAATTGCTGCTCACTTTTGCTGATGGAAGAAATCATAAGCTATTTAGTGGGATAAAATAGGTTCCATTTGCGCTGGCATGAAACATTCTCATTCAATAAAAGGAGAAACCTTATCCTCCTATACCTTTAGAAGTATATCCAAAGAATTACTAAAGTCCCCTTGGATAAGAACTGAAATTTTTCTCTGATGGAAGACAGGAGTCAGCCTAGAGTTTTTATAAGCAATTTTTTCTAGAATCCAGTAACTCTAATAGCCAGTGTTATAACTTTTTTGTCAGCCTGAATTGGGAGGATGGTGTCTAGTATTGAGGCTCTGATAACCTCCATCAAAAACATTTGATTGCCTCTGAAATTTGTGGGGTGGGACAATGCCTGTCACCAGTGAAAGAACATGCTGCCTGCCAGGAAATTTTCAGCTGGGGTATTTCACACACATACAGACAAATCATGGCTGTCCCTGTGCCTCTGGAATTACTGTCATGCATATGTATGAGCACAGTTGCATGTCCAAGGTTCATTGTGGTATTCCAGGATCTACACTCTGAAAATTCCAGGATTTAGATCAAGCCCTTCTTTATATTACTCTCTACAGTAAGAGAGCCCAGGGACTCCACCTACTTCTAAACAGAAAATGTTTCTTTGGCACTTACAGCCAGTGAGCACTGGCAGTGAAATATATTTGATAAATATTTACTGATGTCTGAATAGTAGTAGTTTTGTTTCTTCAGCAAGTTTTCTTTTTTCTCACTGACTTCCAGCAAATGTAGACATAAAAAAGGTCCTCCCCTGTTTTTATTGGATGTGCTTACCCAATTACAGTGTAAATTTTACCTACCAATTTACTCAACTGCTGGATGTGTTTTCTGGATAAGTTAGGGCAGGCATATATAAAATAAACCAGGCAGGCATTTGGCTCCCAACTTAAGCTCTTTTTTTTCACTTCATGCCTGTATCATCATTTGTGAAATTATTGTAAAATGGCATTGCAAAATTAATGAGTGAAGAGAGATGAAGAGTACAATTGTTGTTTGTGAAACTAGTAGCTTTTTACTTAAGAAGGAATATCTCAAAATTTTGTTATATGCACTTTTCTTTTAACAGCTACTAGAAAAGGGCCTTCCTAGTATGCAACAGTCCCTCTTACAAATGATCTACAGCCTTCTTAGTTATATGGACCTGTCAGCTATTCCTGTGAAGCAGTTTAACATGGAAGTGCTAAAAACCATTGAAAAATACATACAGGTAAATACCATATCGTTTTTATATCAATAGAGGAACTTAGCAGCATTTACTATTATCAGTTGATTTTCTCTGTAAGAATTTAAGACTAGATTAGCAAGAAGGGCTGCAAGTGTCTGGTGTGGTTCAAAGTTTGTAAACATCCTGATGTCTCATAGCCTGTGCATCCCCAGAGAAGATGCCTGGCTGTGTCTTCAATGTAAGGGAAGGTTGGGCTTGAGCCTTGGAATACCTGGGAGCAACCTTAATACCACTCAGAGCCTGAGTGACCACTCTTTAATTATTAGCACAAGGGAGATGTGGCAGAAGCACTTCTCTTCAGAGACCTCTGTACATAGGTCTTGACAAGTGAAAAGTACATGGGAGTACTAGGAATTCACAGAGGTAAAAAACCTGTGTCGTCACCTTTTTTATTAAATGAGGATTCTGCTACAGCCCTTATATTTATTCATACTGATTAAGACATTCAGGTAAGAGATTTTAAATCCTCTGCCAAGTTGGCTTTGTCCACAGGTCTCCCAGCTTGTGGGCCAGTTCCCTAACAGTGACACCTTAGGCAAGTCTTGGTCTCTGCTGTTGAAATTATTCTGCAATTACACACCTTGTCACTGGCCAAGAGAGACAAAGAATATGGATATTCCAATTCTACATTTTAATTATGTGGTAAAAAATTACAAATGTAAAATGTAAATAATCTTGAAAGTGTGTGAATCCTGCTTTCTGTTTACTGAGTAAATATGTTATTTCTAGAGCATTCACTGGAGAGAAGCCTTGAATATCCTGAAATTGGTAGTTTCTCGTTCTGCCAGTTTAGTTCTACCTTCCTATCAACATAGTGATCTCTCAAAAATGGAAATACATCGAGTGTGGAACAGTGCCTCTAAGGAACTACCAGGGAAGACTTTGGAGTTTCATTTTGATATTTCAGAGGTATTTTTTGTAGTTTTGCTGCTTAACACCTTAGTTCTGACTTCTGACTGGACTCTCTTACAGCAGTCTTTATCCTGCAAATCCTTGTAACTTTATAGAACTGAATGGTCTTAGTGACTTTAATGGAAAACTCACTTTATTGTGTAAGACGCTGCAGAATTATTTGCAGCATTATAGATTATTTCATATAGAGAATAGTGAGCTGTTGAGGTTAAAAGGAAATACAAGCATAAAAAGGCATATGGTACTATTTGCTTTCCTGTCTGTATAGTTCTGGAAAATGCTGAGCATCCTATTGTCAATCCAAGAAAGCATTTCAATACCTGTTGGAAAAGGGCCAAAGTGTTCAGCACTCTTTAAAATATGCAAGAAGTGCAGATTTGAAATTAACTTTGTAAGCTTTCTTGGGTTTTTGCCGGTTCTTACGTGAGGAACTTGTGTGGCAGCTGCTTTGAGCATTATCTGTCCATGAACATAAGCTCTGGCTACTGAGTGTGCCAGTTGCTACTCAGACATTCACAGTGGAAAATAAGAAACATACCAGGTGATGTGAAATTTGCTGCCCTCCCTTGTTTTATCCCTGTATATGATCTTCAAAATAATCTTTTCCTCCAACTGAAACAATATGGCTCTTCTAAGTTCACCCTGAAGCAGGGTGCTACTGAATAACTCCTCTCTGTTTAAGACTCCAATTATTGGGAGGCGATATGATGAGCTGCAGAGTTCTGCTGGGAGAGATGGCAAACCCAGGGCAATGGCAGTCACCCGAAGCACTTCTTCAACGTCTTCAGGATCTAACTCCAATGTCCTTGTTCCTGTGAGCTGGAAGAGACCCCAGTACTCTCAGGTAGGTAGCCCACTATTCATTAGCAAGTTGCAGTGCTTGGGTCCTTAAATGGCTGTGCCCTCTGTGAGCTGTGCAGTGCCCCTGGCTGCTTGGGGCAGTGGCAGCACAACATCTGACCCTGTGTGCTGAGTGTCTTTCTTGGACTCAAAAATGGACTGATTTATGTCCATCTTCTATTCCAAAGCTGTTCTTCTTTCAACTTGCAGGAAATACATCTCTTTTAAGACCTCTTAAGTCTAGATCAGATTTAAGTAAACACAACAGATGAGTTCAGATGCTAGCAAGGGGAGCAGGTAGATAGCTTGTGCAACTTTTAAAGTTGTTTTCTTGGGAAATTCAATAAAAAGAACAATTTTCCTAGAAATGATGTTTGATTACCTTAATGATTTTGGTTATCTGTCAGTTAAAATAAAGCCATGCAGAATGAACTTAATTTTTGTTCATTTCTCTTTTTTGATACAGCAGGTTATATAGCAGTGACTCAGGCCCAATTCTGGAAAAAACAATGCATGTCCTTAATTTTAGCCTTCTGAACTATCTTTCTGAAGTGATGTATATGATCCAGTGTTTCCTTAATATACTCAATGGAATTTATAGGCTAATTTAAATATAATAAACAGCAAAATCATTAACAGTTATTTTTATGTTTCCTTGATGCATAGTTGCTCTGAAAACAATCCTTTTAATGACTAATTCTTTGGTTGGTTCCTCCTAATTAAAAATTGCTAATGTATGTTTCTAGCCACAGGGAGAATGGGTAGGTTAAAAATGCTCACTTGAGAAACATTTTGTTTTCTAGAAAAGGACAAAGGAAAAGCTGGTGCATGTCCTTTCCCTGTGTGGTCAGGAAGTTGGGCTGAGTAAAAACCCTTCAGTAAGTAGCCTTGTATTGGCCAGTTTTTTTGTTTCATCGTGTCCTAAGCCTTGAAAGTGAAGAACTGTGCTTGCCAGTTGCTGACCAGATTTGCATAGTTTTGAAGTCACTGCTGTCATTATCCTTTGTACTGGCCCAGGCTGTGTTTCTCAGCATATGGACCAGGGGGGTGAATGGCCCTTTCACTTAAAGAAGATTCACTTTGAGAGCTATGTGTGCTTTTCCTGTGAGAATCTGTGATGCTGTAGGTTTTACTTATGCCATCTCAGTGGGTATTGAGTAATGACCTCTATATTACCAATCCAGAACCTTTATTAAGGAAAAAATTAAATTACAGAAATAAAATGGGAGGGGAAAGGGTGTGTGTGTCTGCTTTTTCCAGTAGACACTAGTTCTGATGTTACTCTTTAAAAATTAGTGTTATCTGGTGCCAGGAAAAGGGTGATTGATCACCCAGAGAGGGAAGCTCTTAAAATATTTATTAAATATTTTCTACAGAAGAAAGAAAAATCTCTGAATGTTTTTGAACATGGTGCATGTCACTTGTATTATGGAGAACAGGTCCTTTGTTTAAGACAGGAACTGCTTAATTTTTTCAACTTAATTGCAGATACAAGTATACTCAGTAGGAAAGAAAAAAATATAGCTTGTTGTATTTTCTAATCTTGACATATTTTTTAACAACTTGTTAACTGGAGGGGTTTTTTAATAAACTTACTATATCATCCCCTTGACAGTATTTTCTCTGCTAAATTCTCTGAATTTCGTTCCTACATATGTCTGTAAACATCCAGGCAAGATCAATCTGCAGCCATTAGGAGGTAGCTGTAATATTCTTGGATGTGTTCCCACAGTGTGAAGTTGTTTCTTTGTACAAGTTTAATCTGGAGGCACCTGTCCAACATAAATAATAAAGAGTGTTCTAAAAATACTCAGTGAAGGAATTAGGTGTGTACTGGAAATACAGACTTCTGAATAACCAATTAGAGCTTTTAGGAAGAAACAACCAGAGGGAACAGTTTGTAACAAAAGAAATCCTTTGAATTGTAGGTGATTTTTTCTTCCTGTGGTGATTTGGATCTGATTGAGCACCAGACGAGCTTGGTCTCTTCAGAAGACGGAACAAGGGAGCAGGAGAACATGGATGATTCAAACAGTGAACAACAATTCAGAGTCTTTAGGGACTTTGATTTCCTAGATGTTGAGCTGGAAGATGGGGAGGTACAGTATATTTTCTCTGAAACAGCTTTTTTTATTAAAACACTTATATACTCCTTCTGCTAAACACTTCTCTTCTTGTAACATAAAACTTTTAACTGTGTAACTATAAACGTACTTTTAACTCCAGGTTATTTATGATCTTCACTTAGTGTTTATGTCAGTAGCATAACAGTAAAAAGGCTACCACACCCTTCCTTTCTGAATCTGCTTTAGGAAACACTGCAAAAGTGGTAGTGGAAAATAGAGCCTCTGTTCTAGTACCTTTTTGGTGAATTTACTTTTAAGTGAACTTACTTTAAATACAATTTATAAAAATCTAAATTGTTAGGGAAAAAAAAATATATATATATGCTGATGTAAAACTTTTAAAAGGAAAATTTTCCAAATTGTTGGTTCATAAGGAGCCTTCTGAAACATTAATTCAGGCCTTCAGGCTGCTGTTATTCCTGCAACTGCCGATGAAATCACTTAGGGATGTACCTTCCACTCTGCTCAAGTGTCTGTGATTTCATCATTTCATGCAGGAGCTAAACAAAATCCTGAGCAGCCAGATCAAGTCTTGACAGGTGAAGCCTGTCAGCTCACCATGAGCTGAAACTGCTGAAGGGAAAATGTTGAGGAACTGATAAATTTTTGGGGGCTACACCCTTTAACCTTGCTAATATCAAACTTGGGGTATTTCTTTCTATTTGATCAGGAAAGACCAAAAATTAATATCCACTGCCAAACAAGTCTAACAATTTTGCTGCTGTTTTAATGTTCAGAAATTGTTAGTTCTTTTGAAGAACTTAAGACTCAGATGTTCAGCAAATCTAGAGTTTAATAACTTGTCATAATATGGACTTGTTTTTAACATGAATTCTCTCAGTCATCACTCTTAGCCCTGAGAAGAGCATGTGTACAGGAAGAAATATGCATTTTTTTCTACCTATTTGTATTACAGTAGTAAAATAATTTAAAGGTAAACAGAACACTCAGATGTGAACTCATGTACATCTGATTTTTTTCCAATTAAGAGAAAAGATGAAGGAATGGGGAAAAAAATCCCAAAGTTCTTATTTTTCCAAGTCATGAATTTCTGTATGAAAATTAGTAATCTTGGCTCACAGCTGCCCATGATTTTGCTAAGGAAAAAAAAAAAAAAAAAACACCCTAAAAAACCAAAAGGGTAGTTGGCAGCAATGGTTGAAAATACATTAAATATTGAAGGAGCTTCAAGGTTCCAAGCAAGGATGAATGATAAAACAATAATGCCAGGTTGTTGGCAAAAATATACTGGCTGCAGCAATTTCTGTGTCTTAAATGCTTTCAAGATAATACGAGGATGTAGGACTGCAATTTGGGCTGAAGATCACTTGATCATTTTTTGTCCACTGAAATTCAGGAATTTCTTCTTTCTCTTCACCAGTTAAAACCATTTAGAGTGTATATATGATTGTGCAGAACAATTCCTTTTAAAATAAATTTACTTTCATGGACTGTGACTCTGCAAAGATTTATTTTATACATGTGGCCAACTTCAAGACTGAGGCCTAAATTAATTGCTATCCTGATAATCTTAAGTTGGTTATGAAACAGATACCAAGCTTCTCTAGTTTCATGTGAAGTGAAATTTAAAAATGTTGAGTTTCACTTGGTAGTTTTTAAATTGCCATGGATTGTGTTCCAAAGTTTAGCTCAGACTTGACTTACTACTGTTTTAAAAATAAATTCAGACCTAGTGAAAAGGCTACTTCTCTAATGACTGAGCTGAAACTGTATCTAACATATATATATATATAACATTTATATCATATCTGAGTGTGGTGTATTCATAAAAGTGAAAAAACAGTGTTAGAAAACTAAAGCTAGCGAGAACAATGTCAGTCCTTCAAGGAAGTGTGTATGATTTTAATAGGCTTGGATCATCTGCAGACCATAAGGTATACTTGTTTGAAATTTCCTAAAGATGTGAAAGCAAGAAATAGTTCTTTTCAGACTTAAAAGGTAGAGCTGAAGTTTCTGTGATAATATTTGTTAAAATTGTAGGCAAATGTTTGTCTATGATGTCTTTAATGCAGTGATTTTACATAGATTCTTTCTATTTGTTTTTCTATCTGTTATATCTGCTACCCAGGAACTTCAGGTAAGAATGCTACTTGAACTCAGATGTGCCAGCATATGTTATGCCTTCTTGCAAATTTATATTGTAGAATAACATCATAGTTTTGCTGTTGCCTCCCCCCTTCAGTGTGTGCGTAGGTGAGTGTGTGTGTGTGTGCTTGCATTTCTGACAGGTGCACTTCTTCATTTTTGTCTCCATTAGAAATATTTTTGAGGTCTTTTTTCAAAAATTCTTCTTCATTTTAAGTTTGTTTTTGACATGTTCAACAGTCTTCACAAATTTTAAAATATCTTAATTCTAGTATCAGTGTTTTTCAAGCTGAGCCCTTTCTCCATATGATATCTTTGTACATGATTAATGCGTTTGTAGGGGCAAATTATATATAATTCTGCCTTTTCTGTTGTGGCATATTGTCTCCTATTAGCATTTTGCTAAAGCTGATGTCTAAGACCTCTTAAGACAGCTTTCATGATTGCTATCAGACTGAATTTAATCGAATAAATAAATTAATTTCTACAGCCTAATTTAATACAGCTGTATGCTCCTACCAAGTTTGCTGGACTCATTTACCCTGTGAGAAAAACTGAAAAGACACATCAGTCATTGCAGTTTGGGACCTAAATTTTAAATTTGTCAATATATAGAACAGAAATGATAGAGAATTTACGAGTTGTACAAATAACACAGAGATCAGCAACCACAGACTTTTGCATATCTGATTCTGATAGTTTGTACATCAGTTATTATGGAAACACGACCCCCAAAAATCATTGTCTCAAAAAGCCTGCACTGTAAGAGATACATCCACATGGAAATAGTGGCTTACTATGTAGTTTCAATACTTCTGCCTGTACCCTACAATATTTGAGTGTTTCCATTAATTTTGCATACTTTGTCAACACAGTAAGGATGAAAACTTGTGTGAAACAGGTTTTGCATGATTCTTACTGCAACCGTGGAGGAGCTTTACTGCTCTGCTCTACGTGGGATTGCTTTCCCTTCTGTCTCTCCTTTCCCTTGGGCTGTTGTAAACTCTGAAGTAGCTGCAAGGGCACTGCTCCTTCAGCAGAGGGTGGTGACTGTAGGAAGTTCTGTGTGGTACCTGATGGCCAGACACACTCATAACATGCCTGTTTTCCTCTGAATTGGTGTTTATCACTGATGACTTTTCAGATGAGAGATGGCTTTGCTCCTGCTGTAGATAAAAATGAACAGCCTCTCAAATACATCTTTGCTCTTTCTTGTTAACTGTGAAAGAAAGATTGCTAAATAGACTACGAAAATAACAACTCCATAGACATATGCTGACCTCTTGTTTAAATACAGTATGGTTCTGGGTGCCCCTGTAGTAAACTTACACTAATCCAAATGCTATGGGTATTTGAGTCACAGTGTTCCATCTCTTTTAACTTTTTCCCTCACTTTTAATTCACCACCCCTTCTAACTGCATGCCCTGAAGTGTCCCTTTTATTTTTCTTCTTTTGCTGGCTTCCTTCTTTAAGGCATTGCAGAATAAAACTGCAACAGGAAATATTCCCATAGATGTGGGCTGTTAAATTTACTGATGGCTTCACTAGGCATCATGAGGATTAGGGTGTGATGACAGTCATCTTTGCTTGCTTGCTTATTTATGTCATTTTGTCATTTGTTAGTTCAGTAGTTGATGTGTTTGTGGAGGATGTCTCATTGCTGCATGTGTCCTGCAGCCTTTGAGGGGGAGGATGGACAACCAAAGAATAGCTTGGATCTGAACAGTCATTTTTATGATGAAGAGGCCTGACTTCTTAAGTCAGATGTGTTCTGTTCTCTTTCCACACAAAAATTATACCAGTCCCAGAATGAAAACACAGGGTTCTTCCAATAGTGTCAGGCTTCATAGCAATTTAACCTTTATTTTCTCTTCATTATAGTGCATTCCTTAGTTTTAAATGTTCTTGTGAATTGTGAGGGTTGTCTTTTTCCTTAATTTTTTTTTCTATTTTCATCATCTTTGTCCATGAAATGGTGAGCCTAATGTCATTAAACTGAACTTTCCCTCCTATTCAAATTCCACAGTCTATTGCATTAAATGGTAATGGTGCAAAATAAGATCAATTTGTGCAAGTTTTTTGATTGTTAAGGAGGTAAGATTGCAATTTAATTCATTGCACTTTATGCAGTTTGGTCCCCATTCAGTAAATGTCTGAGTAGTCCCAAAAGGGCATCTTAAAGTGTTTAAAATCACAGCTCTGCGTAAGGGACCATACTGAACTGAGGCCTCTTTCTCAATGACTGCACATAATTTTGATCTGCATAAACCCAGGAAATAATTATAATCAGTTGTTTGACAATAATATTAATTTTTAGGCAGAACTATTTTTTTTCAAATTAATATTTAAGATATCACTGTCACCTTGAATTTTCACTGATTGACTTGCTTGTTTAAGAGCGTTGCAACTTACAGAGTCTTGTTTAAAACCTGAACTTTAAAAGGAAACATTTTTCTCTATAAATTTCCTTCCCATGTTGATGCAGGATTGAGGGATTTCACCTAGGTAAAGTACCCAAAACTTCTTCTGGATACTTCTGGGGAGACGTTTCTTGCTGAGTAAGGCCCCTGTTGCCTCTGGAGATCCATGGCAGGAGCAGTTTAGGATGTGGTCCTGCATTTGCCAGAGAGGAACCTGGCTAGACTGAGGAAGGGAGCGAGAGGTTATTGCAATCAGGGAAAAGGCATACAGTCCAATGGAAAATATGTAAAGCAAAGAAATGGGAAAAGGGTGGAAAACTAATTGTCATTGTCATACATGAAAGAAATCAAGTGATCTTTTTATCAATTCTCCAGCCTAACAAATGGTTACACGACTTGCTTGATGCTCTCAGTTTTATGTGTGTGAGATCAGAACTGAAAGTCTGATAAATATAAAATGTTTGGTCCATTTGACTGTGTCCTTTTTAAAATGTGAGATCACAGGCAATGCTCATCAGGCTATTCCCAAAATACAGTTTCAAATAATTCAAGTAGATTCAAAAATTAGCAATATGGGCATAGAATAAAGGTCTAAGATATATGCTGCTTAAAGTGTTATATTTTTTGTGTAAAGCAAGGATTTGTTCAATTCTACTCACCATTATGGTTATGTATATAAAGCAAAGAATCTAAGATCTTTAACATAAGTTTTGCAATTGAACCATTAGTAGTAACTACTTCTAATACTTTTAAATATCATGAAAAATCCTTTAAAATTGCTTTCAAATTTTTCCTTTGCGTGTCACTGCTCTACTGGTGTTGAAGAGTGTGTATATGTGGACTTACAAAAACAAATTCCTAAATCAGCAAATGCATGAAAAATATCTAATACTGAAAGGACTGAGTGTTCACTTAACTGCCATTTCCATGCTTCTGCTCTTATCTCCAGGTGAACAAGCAAGATAATGCTTATATTTTTACATCAAAATATTTCTGGATCTAACTTTGATCAAGTGTTAGCCTATGATTAGTTTTATATCAAGCAAGTTGACCCTCAGTCTGATTTCAGGGTGAGAGCATGGACAACTTCAACTGGGGAGTGCGCAGACGGTCCCTGGACAGCCTGGACAAGTGTGACATGCAGCTGATGGAAGAGAACCAGCTCTCAGGGAGCACACCCAGCCTGAACAAAATGAACCACGAGGACTCGGATGAGTCATCAGAGGAGGAGGACCTGACCACCAGCCAAATCTTGGAGAACTCAGACCTAGTGAGTTGCAAAGTTGGAATTTAGAAAAAGATAGCGTGGTGGGTTTAAGTAAGCTGAGCTTTTGATTTCCTCTGCCCAGGTGCAATCTAATGAGCTGAAATTGTTGGGTGCATTTTCTCTTATTTGCAAAGGTAAACAGGAATTTTAATGCAAAGTTTGAAACACAGGAATCATCAGATCCTATTATTTCCCTCTTTTTACTATAGGACAATTTTTGACAGTTGGCCAGTAGTAAATCTTTCTGATGTATTTAATGCTTAAAGAAGTAGAACAAGACTCTGGGTTGGTAAATGGTGTCAGATTTTCATTGTTCACTTCTGGGATGCTTTAAATAAAATTTTTATGACAGAAATAATGAAAGAGTTGTGTCTATATACAAACTAAAAGAGCCACTGTCACTGCACTTTAAGACACTGTCTGCTTTGCATGTTGATGAAAGCAGTGTGTGGTAGGGCAGCTGGATACTCAGTTCTTTTGTGCTTTTGTTATCTTTTAAACAGATTATAAATCTTTCCCCATCTGAGGATGCAAATCATATTGACTCCCTTTCTACATCGTGTGAGACAACCTCAGCAGACCCTCATTTTAATATGGGAACATCCAGCTTTGATGTGTCTTTGCCTGGTATGAATAATCTGCAGGTGACTGAAGGACCCAAGGTGAATAAATTTGTTTCTTTCTTTTCCAACTGGACTGTATTTTATGTAACACTGTTACAGGTTTTTTTTTTTTGCTTACACTTTCATAAAGGGTTTGATCTGTGCAGTCAGGTACATTCTGGCTTCCTCTGTCTAATGGCATTGTACAATACATTCATGCACTACTGCACTTTCATACCATTTCCTTTCTACTTATACTTTCTTCATTAAGAGATTTTATTTATTGTTTCTTAAATATGTTGCACTACATATGCACCCAAATACTACAAGCTCGTCAGAAAACAAGTTCATGAACTGGTTACAAGTTACAACTCCAAGGCAGTATTCTTTTGTCCTTCATACTGAATTAAAGAACAGTATGCCGGCTCATGTGGTGGGTGTATGAGTGTATTCTCTGAAACATTTTTGTATGTGGCTCAAACTACGACAGTGGGGACCTTTTGTACAGTTGTGTGCCCTGGATTCAGTACTTGCCTTTTGGCAGACACACAGAAATTTTAAATCCATGACCACAATATTAAACCATTCTGGGGGTGAAGAGGCAGGATTTGCAAGGATACAACAACCATGTTCAGCACAGCGTATTTCAGAGAACTGTATCAGAAGATAAAAACAGAGCAAGGTTGATAAATCATTATCAATATAGGGATGGTTTCTTTAATCTTCTGTTCAATAGTACTTGCTCATGAGAGATGAGGTGAATCTACTCCTTTCAGTGTCTCTTTAGAAATACAATCTGGTTTTGGAGGGTGTATGTGAATTAGTGGCTTGAGGATACTGTTGGCTTCTGTCAGTAAAGCTTCTCTGTCATGTCTAAATTGTGTGACTTCTGC
Organism: Pycnonotus jocosus; assembly: GCA_013400435.1. Classification (NCBI taxonomy): domain Eukaryota; kingdom Metazoa; phylum Chordata; class Aves; order Passeriformes; family Pycnonotidae; genus Pycnonotus; species Pycnonotus jocosus. Next base: position 140,138 of record VWYP01030871.1, on the reverse strand, counting down.
AGAAAGAGCAGTGTATGAGACTGGGGCAGAGGAAGAATGTATCTTCTGTAATTGTTCACTTTCCTTCTTGCCCTTGCCCTCTCCAAATGCAGCCACACAAAAAATTGATACTGCTAGCACTGCATGTTTCAGAAGTAATGGAAACTTATACTGAAGAGGTCATAGAAAAGGAGGTTGGAATTGTGCTGAATATTGAACAAATTGTTTGTGTCAGAAACCACTGAAGTAGGAAGAAAGGATGGGAGGAGGGAAGCATTTGTAAGGATAGGAAAGGAGGGGAACCTCTCCAAACAGTGGCTGTGGAGAAGGTAAACTCATTATCATTTGTCAAAACAACTGTTGGTAGACAAGTAACCACATAACAACCATAAACTGCAAAAGTTGGCAGAATTTCAGTTCAGGAAGCAGCAGTCAGAACAGACACATTTGCAGGTGGTAACTGCAGCTGATCTCATGCATCCAGCTGCAGTAGCTGTTGGTTTGTACATTAGGAACTGAAAATCACAGCTTAGGAGTTCAATGTATGTCTGGGGGTTCAGAATCTTTATTGTCAAAATCTCTTTGATGTCCCATGTGCCAATATGGATCAAAAATGAAAAGCTTTGGAATAAGTAAGTAAGTGAAGACTGTAAAATCAGAGCAGTTTCTTGTGGAATTGACAGGCAAATTCAGGTAGTCCTGTTACAGGTTTGATACTGGTGTATAATATAGGTTATAACTGTTACAAAGATGATTGAATTGGTAAGCACAGAATGCCTTTCTGGTAGGGGGTTTTGCCTCAAAGGTATTTTCTTCTAGTGTGCATACTTCTGTATTTTTACTCAAAATAATTTGGAGTCAATGTAAAGGAATTATCCAGTTTTAGTCAGAAAACTTGAAACTTAGACCTAAATAATTTTTTTACTTAATTTCATAACACAAAATCTGAGCTCTTTACTCTGTTTTTCTGTTTTTTCTCTGAATTCTTCTTTTCAGAGACCTGATGAGGTGTCATCAATGCAAAGGATTTTTTTTTTTTTTGCTTCTTTAGTGATTTGTACAATGTTTAGTTGTTGCATCATAAGCAAAACCAAAACTATCTCAGCCTTTAAATAGATACAGCAATGGAGAGAAACAGACTGATTATGTAGCCTCTTCCTGGATGTTTCAATGCCAAAATCCAGATATTATTGTTAACAGCACTAAATTAGTTAAACTTTTTTCTTGTTAAAGATAGTGGGATAATTCTGTGAGGGTTACAAAAAATCAGATGATGCTATATTCTGTATTGTTCAAGTTACCTAAACTCATATATTTCTGGAAGTGTACTACAATCTTCCATGAATATTCAAAGTTCACTTTTCTATTTTGCTTTTGGGTCATCACATTAGACTCCAGTGGGTGGGAGGTGTTTGCTTCCTCTTCCTTCCTCCCTTGCTCTATCCCATCAAAATGTGTTTTCCTCCTACAAACTGTCATTGCAATGAGAAAACTGCATGGTTGTTTCAAGCTAAAATTTAATATTTGAAAGTGGTTACTACTAATTACTTCTTGAATAAGCATGAAACATTTACACTTTTTACCAGGTGCTTTGGTCCCTATTCTGATAATTCAGCCATATGGCTTGCATTTCTCTTTTCAAGATGGTTTGGGCTCTGATTCATTTCATTCACCCTGAACTCAGGAACATTCCTATCTCTTTTGCTTAGGAAACAAAGCAACCCAAAAGCTTATTCTATTTAATTTCTGATCCTGTTCCCTCTGTTACAAGTCTTGTTTAATTTTTACAAATACAAATCCCCATAATTAATCTGTAGGATCCAAGCAGACTTGATGAACTGCAGAGGGCCACTTTCCTCATTTAATTCCACTTGCCACAGATTTCCCTTCCTATTAATTCCCAACACATATATGTACGTGCACATGGGCATATGTGCACAAAGGTTTGAGCAACCCACTGCAGTCATCCCTACAGGAACTGCTTTGGGTGGTGCAGATGAGGCAGAAAAAAGCCAAAAGATTAAAGCTGAAACAAAACTTGTTCAGACTAAAAATGCGAGAGAAATTGCGATGTTTCAAAAAGAAATCATGAGCTTTAGGTGCTGATAGATGAAAAAGGAAGGAAATTGAGCGTAATCCTTTTAATGGCCTGTTAGAGTGTTTGGATTCCTCTTGAATGTAGATGACATGATAAAATTAATTCCCACTTATAAACATGCATATAGTCTTCCAGACAGTGATTGTTTTGAATATATTCTGAGAGGCTTTAGTATAGTCTTGGACACTATAATGTGTTAAGTGACAAGGACAGACAGTAACAAGAACTCTATTGTTTTTCCTGAAAAATTACTTCCTTTCTATGTTGCCACATGCATTTGGAATCTGAAATTCTTTGCTAGACAAGTTCAAAAAATGCCATCAAAATAATATTTTTCCAAGAGAGAAAGTTGAGCAAATATATTATTTTTGAAGAAGTGTAAGTTTGATTCATGTCATTTATAACCTGTTGCTTTATATCTGTGCAGTTTAACATGTTGTCAGGTGGGTATTTTCATTAAATACTTTCTATTTATTAGAGGAATTAACTGATTGATTTGCTGTTTTCTAAGACATCATCATTCACTCCCCTAGGCTGAAGCTGTACCTGAAGAACAAGACATAGCAGTCCATGAGGATGACCTTTCAGGGTCTACAAATGAACTCCCTGGAGCATTTGAATGCAGTGATAGCCTTAGTCTGGATATGACAGAAACTGAAGAGAAAGCTGACAGGCTGGAACAATTTGCTCTTGCTAGGTACTTTGATGCACAATTATTCACACAAGTTCTTTTAGAAAATGATAGCAAGGTGGTAGTTAATGGAGTGGATGTTTTAGCCACAGGAGTTATAAAATTCTCATGAGCTTGGAGCAATGAGAAACAATGCTCTAATTACCTGCATAATTATCACACAACTGAAAAAGAAAAAAAGCAAAACAAAACCAAGCTTTTCATTCTAGGAAAAATAAGAGACAATGTTTATGTACATCTATGCAGCTAGGAATTATGTATATAATATGCTTAATTAAAATTAAAAGAAGGCTTTTTAAAGATTTGCAGTAATGGAGATATTACTTAGGTACCTGTTCAACAGATCAGATGTGTATTCATCCTTCTGATTTCTCATGAAAGAAAGTCTCATTATTGTTAAAATTCCCAGCTGTATGCTCTTAAGGCTGCTTGTGGCTGTGGCTGGACCCCAATCTATGGTATAAACAGGCTTTAAGATTTTTTTACATGCCATCTGGAGCTTTCAGATTTTGGATGCTGAGTTAGACTGCAGTTAGCCTGGGGACAGGGAGAGAGAGAGAGAGAGCTTTACTCTCCCGTGAAGTTTCAGCCCTCTTCTGCAAAATGATGGTACAGGAAAACAATTCAAGTGTTTTGGGATGGAGGAAGATACATGATAATGGCCTGAAGATTCTGATTTGGAGGTTTTTCCTATTGTAGCCAACATCCTGTCAACTTTCAAAAGTAATTTGAAAATTCATGAATATTTTTAGGAAGGTGCTGTAATTGATTCTGTGATTCTATCTCTCTGTTATCGTATATTTTATCTGCCACCTTCTTGGTATTCTCCTTTCATCACCTTTTTCTATTTTCTCCTTCAGTTTTGGAGATGTTGATCGAAATGCCTCCCCTCCTCCCTCACCATTTTTTTCGGCCATCCTTGCTGCATTTCAGCCTGCAGCATGTGATGATGCAGAGGAAGCCTGGCGTAGCCACATCAACCAGCTCATGTGTGACTCCGATGGTTCCTGTGCAGTTTATACATTTCATGTGTTCTCTTCCCTGTTTAAGGTGAGAAAATAAGTTTAAGATGCAAAGTCATAATTTTTGTGTGTGGCAATTCATATTTCTTGATAGCAGCCCCAGTAATGAACTAGTAGATATATAACCTTGTAATTTTGCATACTGCAGAATTGCTGTACTACATTTTTCATGCCGCGCTGTCTTCTGTGACCAGTTTTGTCATGAAAATACTACGTATCTTATACTTGCAGGTTTGGAGGTCATGTTGCAAAATATGGATCCACTTTAAAGAGTGTTTTTTTCAGTACTTTACAAACAGATTGCAGGAATGGTAACTGCAAGAGACAAGGAAATAACCTTTTTAATCTCAAACTATTGTTAAATCTCTTCTTTTATTGCAAACTCTTGAAATCTGCGTATGTCCATGTAAATGTCAGCAAAATTAAATGGTTTGTACCTACTCATCTGAATAGAAATACCCAGCTGCCATCATGTAACATAAATTCCAGAGATCGAGTCTGAAGACTAGCAATACATTTCTCCTTTCTAAAACTGTATGCTTGCAAAGATATGAATCTTGCAAAAAGATAAGAAAGAGTCAAATGTATGAGTTGTTCTAAGGAATGATTACCTGGTTTTACCTGTAATTAGTTTGAAAGCCTTTTTTAATTGTTTCTCCTGCAGCTGCAGGATGTTTGGCATGCTCCAGCAATGAAAGCAGTAGCCAGGTAACTTTCTGCAGAGTTTAAGTACCTATGATCTCAGAGTCCACAACGTTTTATTAACAAGGGGTATCCTGCTAATAAATACACAGTTCCAAGATCTTTTTGTACATCTAAGACTAGCCTGATATGAAAGAAGCATCCCATAGTAAGAATCTGCATCATGTTTCCTCTGTGCTCCACGGGAGCTGAATGTCTTATCTACCAGCACGTTGTCCTCCTTTAAACATTAGGCTAGTATAAATATGGGTGTCTTATAGGCATTCTTGTGAACACTGATAAATAGCCATTTGGAAGAAAAAAACCCCAGTGCTGACTTGAGTGTTTACTCATGATATCAGCTTTTCTGTCTTAACCTCAGTCCTAGAGGTTATTAGCCCTGCCTGAGTGTTTAGAGACTTATTTGTCCTTGATTCTCCTCTTTGAAGAGGTGAAAAGGAATTGGTGCCACACTTCTGAAGACTAAATAAATAATACAGTGTCATGAAAGACATTACTTGTAAATTACCTATTTAACTCCAAATGCTATTATGCACACACTTCATTTGCTGTTGTGCATGCCCTATGTTCAGAATATACCCTACTCATTTTCTTCAGCTGATATTGGAGGAGAGAGAAAAAGGTGTTAACAATATCAACAAGTCACAATTTTTAGCTGGAGTCACTGACATATTTTTAGTTTATAAAAATAACTTTGTTCTTCTTTTTGGTGTTGAAACATAGGAGTACTATTTTTCCTTTTTTTTTTTTTTTTTTTTTTTTTTTTTTTTTTTTTTTTTTTTTGTAAGATCCCAGCTTGTCTGGAATTGTATTTTGTTTGCACTATTAAACTTCACTACTCATCTGCCAACTTTGACTTTTGACCCTCGTTAACAGGAAATTTCAGAAACAAGTCCTGTATGTGCTAAGCTTGCAATGCAAAGTACTGCCAAAATACTTGACTGTGAAACAAAATCCTTGTTTGGAGGAGCTTGTCAACTAAATACTTTGTGAAGTGAAAGAAGTGCATTTTCCAGGGCACCCACATTTCAGTCTTCTATCAAGTTAATGGTATCTGGGATGTTTGCCCACAACACACTAAACTTGTTTAAAATTCCTGAAATTATTTAAGTACTTTTCCTGTAAATGAGTCAGAGGTCAGAGATCTCTGGATTATTTTTACTTCCGTCTCTTTGTATTCCCTCAAGTTAAATGTCTTTCAGCAGACCAGACAGCTGCAAGACAAGTAGATTTCAGATCTACCAAGTACCTTCTACCATCAAGCCCTCTTGTTATGTAAAGTCCTCTTCCCAGGAGAGGAAACCTGAGGTTGAGATGAAAATTTTCTGACAATATTTTTTTATTATTTACATAGATGCAAAGCACAGCGACTATATGCAGGTATATATTTATTCATAATATGCTGACAGCTGGCATTACTATTCACAGTAATCCCATTTCATAAAATATATACTCCATTCAGGCCTTGCTTGATAGATTTCAGCCCCTGTAGTCTACACCTAGAAGCACATAGCTGAGATGATAATTTATTATAGAACTGTTAGTCCATGTAATCGCAAAATAAGTATATTTAGTGAATTATTATACCTAGATAGCAAAGTATAGTCTCTCACTGTTTTACAATTAATCATTTAAAACACTCTTCAAGACCATTATCATCTTAGCTGTAGATTAATTGTTGCTTTTATGAATATCTGAAAGAGAAAAGATTAGAGGGAGAATATAGGTTACTCTTTCTATAATCTGTCTCCTTCACTACCTCAGATTTACAAACTCAGTTGCTGTTCCCCAGGAGGGCATTGCAGCAACTGAACAGGTTACCCAAAGCCTTGAGGAAGCTCTGACCTTGCAGATTTTAAGACTCAGCTAGTTAAAAGCACATCTGACACAATCTGGGGTTAGCAATAGTCCCACTTGCAGATTGCGTCAGATGTTCTCCAGAGGTCCTTTTCAACCAGTGACTCTTGGATTCTCTTTCATAATCTGTCATTTTAACTTTCCTTCCACCTCTTTGTTCTCAGCTAGGTCTTTTCTGTTGGTTAACCTCAAATCTGGATCTCTCTGCTTTGTCAGCAGAGTTATCAGCAACAGTTTCACGAAGACTTGGCTGAATCTTTCTTTCCAGAGGACATCACAGTAGTAAATCTCCAGTTGTCACCAAGCCCTGTGATTCAGATGATTCTGGTAGTTGCTTATAAAAACAATGGCTTACCTGGTGTGGTGCTAATGAGTGATAACCCTTTGCCTCTACCAGACTCAGTGCAGCAGAGAATCTGTACCATGTGCTGAGTGAGGCATGTAGCACTTTGTTTCTATGTTGAAGTAAGATGGTGGAAACAGTAAGACCAGTATCAGTCTGCCTGGTCCTAACTGTGCTCAGATGGGTAGTTTAGATGCTTTCCAGAGAGATTCACAAGTCAGTAGTTATGAAATTGATTGGTGTAGCCCTTGTCTCTCACCTGAGACATGTTTTTGGACTTTGAAATTCCTTTCCCAGGGAATTTCTGTAAGCAGGACAAATGTTTACACATACGGTACATTCTTTTCCAAAGGAGGGACTTGTTTGATGTCCCTCTGGTTCGACCAATGTTATTGAAAGGGTTTGCCTTTGCTTCACCAATCAGTTGGTCTGTGTACAATAGTATAAAAAGGGATGCTCCCAGAAATAAACTTGGAGTCAGATGTTTCAGCCTTAAAATAGAGTTGTGTCATTTGTGTTGTCAAAGACTGACAGATTGGTACAGGAACTCTGACCATTTTATAAGTCATTGATAGTGTATAGCCTATGTACAGTGTGAGGGCCTCTTTAGCATTTAAAGCAAATCATTCAATCCAACAGCTTGCATTACCAAAAAAAGTCTGAATTCAACTCACCTGATTTTAGGTACTTAACTTTCATGCACCAGTGAAGGGGCAGTAACAGGCTACTTCTATGTCTGTCATTGAGACTGGCATTTGGGAAGTGCCTCTCTCCAGTGAGGCATACTTATGGTACAGGTCCTAACCTACATTCCTCAGAGAAATGCCTTTGGTAACTTGGAATGAATCATATAAAAACGTTGCATACATTTATTTTTAAAAGTATTCTCATGTTGATCCTAACTGCTGAGCACTAGGCCTTAGTGAGATATATTTGGGCAGTGAAAACTGATGGGTATTTATGAAGATTGTTGTTTCAGTTAGTGCAAGTTTAATATATTATTTTTATTAATTTTTCACTTTATGTATTAGTCGCTAGAATGTTTCTGGAAGACTAGACTGGTTTAGGACTCAAAACATTAAAAAAATCTGCTGAGAAGAATAATTCCAGGATGCAGTACAGTATTTCTGGAATCTTCCCAAGCAGCAGTAAAGTTTTAGTTAGAAGGTTCTTCCCACAGGGGAAAACAAAAGGTTTTTTTCTGATTTTTCTGTGCTGCTGTTTGGCATTAGTATGTCCATTATATTACATGATTAGCTACTTGACAGGAATATTAACAAAACAATGCCTGGAATGGGCAGAAAAAGTAATGTGCTGATCAACTCTGTTAACTCTGTAGAGACAAGAAAAAAGGCTTGTGGCTAAAAGGCTTATAAAGATTGATTTGTCTTTACAGGAAAGTATTTCAGTAGTAGATTATGATGAACTTTGTAATTAGTTTCCCAGCTGCCCAGCTGTACACTGTCTCCAGCATAATAACTCTTATTCAGTGTCCTAGAGCAGACATTCAGTTCTCCACAGGGAGAAGGTCTCTTTTGCACTTTATTATTCAAAGAAAAACAGCCATGCCATTTGTTTACAAAGGAAAGAAGCTCATACTTGAGTAAATAATTTATAAACTGTATTTTGCTTTCCAGAATATTCAGAAAAGATTCTGCTTCCTAACCTGTGATGCAGCTAGTTACCTGGGAGACAACTTGAGAGGAATAGGCTCCAAGTTTGTGAGGTCTTCTCAGATGTTAACAACATGTTCAGAATGTCCCACCCTCTTTGTAGATGCAGAAACAGTGAGTATATTCCTTTCAAAAGGCATGTATTTCATTGCAGCGTGTTATTTTACTGGCTATTTCACTTTTGAGCAACTCCTGAACAGATACGTCAAAAAGGAATTCTCCTTCTATCTTATATTTTTTATCTCCTGTTCAGAAGCATATTTCCATTCATTTTCTGTATTATTTTGCTAGGTAAGTAGTGACAGATGGGCAGTATAAAATCATAGACTCAGAGAATTGTTATGATGTGTTGAGCCTGTGTGCCAAACCCCAATATAAAACAGATGCCTACTGGACCCAGTTGGCTCCACAAATGAAAAAGAAGCAGCTATTTTTTACATAGTTCAGCATGAAAGATGGTAATATATGTAGTGGTTTCATTTGAGTCAGCTGTGGGGTGAGCTGGATGGTGCTGGCTGAAGATGGCCCAGGTGGCCAAGGTGGCCAATGGCATCCTGGCCCAGATCAGCAATAGTATGGCCAGCAGGACCAGGGTAGTTATTGCAACCCTGTACTCAGCACTGGTGAGGCCACATCTCAAATCCCCAGTGCACAGTCCTGGGCCCCTCACCACAAGAAGGACATTGAGGGGCTGGAGTGTGTCCAGAGAAGCAACAGAGCTGGGTAAGGGTCTGTAGCACAAGTCCTGTGAGGAGCAGCTGAGGGAGCTTTTTTTCTCCTGGAGAAAAGGAGGCTCAGGGGAGACCTTATTGCTCCCTACAACTGCCTGAAAGGAGGGTGTGGCCAGGGTGGCAGGCAACCTTTTCTCCCTGGCAACCAGCAACAAGACAAGAGGGAATGGCATCAGGTTGTGCCAGAGGAGGTTCAAGTTAGATATTAGGAAAAGTTTCTTCACTTGAAAGAGTGTTAAGTATTGGAACAGGATGCCCAGGGAAGCAGTGAAGTCGCTGTCCCTGGAAGTGTTTAAAAAACAAGATGATGTGGCATTTTGTGATATGGTTTAGTGGGCGTGATGGTATTTGTCAAAGGTTGGACTTGATCTTAGAAGTCTTTTTCAACCTCAATTACTCTATAATTCTATAAATATATATATTAGGGAATGAATGAGATGGCCCTTGTCATTGTCTTCATTCTGGCTCATGTTTATCCAGCAGCATCAGGACAGTGTGACCTCCCACACTGAGGTCTAGAGGTAGAAACTGGCCAAGTGTAATCCTTGGACCACTGCTGTAACTGTGGAAGAGCTGTGCCTTACATCATCAGAGAGCTATGGAGAGAAAATGGTTAAGCTTTGTGTACTGTTTAATTTTAGAGAAGTCCTCTGCTAAGTCATTAAACACAGAAACAATTTCAGTTCCACATTATCATAGGTGCAACTTTTGCTGTTGACTTTTCAGTATAGTATCCTAGTTATGTAGATTTTTGCATAAATGTAAATATTTTTCAGTATTAGTATATGTAAATCTAAATATTCCTTTGCAATGTCTTTCCTATACTGTCTACCAATATTTGCATTCTTTTATAGTGACATTTAGAGACCCTTTGATTTTATTTTTCCAGCTGCTCTCTTGTGGCCTTCTTGAAAAGCTGAAGTTCAGTGTTCTAGAGCTGCAGGAGTACCTGGACACATACAACAACAGGAAAGAGGCAACACTCTCGGTATGCTGAATTTTGCTCTTAGTCTTGTCTGCATACTTGGGCTGTGTCAGGAAACTGCACATCCACTCAGGTCGTTTAATATTCAGTAGAAAAACATGTTTCAGATACTGGATTCATTGAATGTTTCTTCCTGGACATGTGAACTAGAACTAAAAAGTAGCTATTTAATATTAGAAACAATGGTATCTTTAATATCCCTGGTCATTCTCCTATTTATTCATTTTCTTACTTCATGCAATTGAAATGCTAATAGAAATCAAGACTACACTTTTTAAATTACAAAGCAAATTGTCCTAGTCTATGGTAATAAAAAATGCAATTCCAAATTTTTATTTACATGATGTGCTGTGTAACTAAAATACTGCCTATCTTTCTTTGAATCAAACCACAGATCTTATAAATATTTTCTTTAATGTCTTTCTGAAAACAGTGGCTTGCAAACTGCAAAGCAACGTTTGCTGGGGGCTCACGAGATGGAGTTATTACATGCCAGCCAGGGGACTCTGAAGAGAAGGTAATGAATGGCCAGTATTATTTCTCTCCCATAAAGTGACATATGTGTGATATAACTTGTTCCTGAACCCACAAGAGCCTGCTCTACTTCCTCCTTGATTCTCTGCTGGGCTTGAGCATAATCCAGTTTTCACACTTCCGGCTTGAAGCTATTGTTGTTGCCTCAGTCCTGGCCACAGGAAATGGGAAGTATTCACAGGAGGTACTTCTGCTGTCCTGCTATAGGCAAGGAAGCAGAGCTGACCCTAACGCTGTGCTCTCCCTTTCAGAAAGATGTTGCAGCACCAGTTTTCCACAGTGTCTCTGAAAATCATTCCTGCTGTACTCTCCTTCCTTGTTATTCCCATTTCATCTTCGGCTGTTACAGTTTCTGTCTGCCCAACAGCAGAAATTGCCTGATTGAAATGCACTTAATCAGTAGTTACAAAACAATGACTGTAAAATGGCCAGCAAAATTATTTATGCTGTAGATAAGTATTTAGAGCTAAGGCAAAATACCTTTTTATCAATTTTTAACAAAAAGTTCACACGCACATGTACATGTATATTTATTTGTTTGTTTACGTTTCTTGATTCCAGTTAAAGAATCATATTTTCAGACATCAATACCATCAGCAGTTAATACTGTTACTTGATGTACTAAGTGTATGTTATTTGATATACTAAGTATAGGAAACAGACAATATCTTGGTGATGTATAATGAATTAAGGAATGTTATTTTGTTGGGCTGTTTCCTCTTGGATGACAGACAGTGGAGGGATGGGAAAAAGAGGGAGCTGAACAGAATTAGCCAAAATTGGGAAGCAAGCAAACAGCATGGAGAAAAAATGTGACATTTCCTCTTTCTCTGTATTTTAACTTATAAAAGATAATTGTGACATATTCAGAACACAGACTTGCCTGTTGCAACCATTTTTTAAAAATATCTTGGTTTATGTTGGTTTCAGTTTGTCTGTCTTCTCCTCCAAGTCACTTTATTTTCTTCTGGTTTTATCTTAACCTCTGTTTCCCATCTCTATGTATTTGTCTTCTTGACTTTGAATTCCCTTGATTTTTAGTTTTTTATGCCATTTTCCAAGAATCCCAAATCCTTGCCACCCCTGCATTTTGGCTTCCTTGACCTTATTAGCAAATCTGATTTTCTAATAAATCCTCTGGCTGCAATCACAGGCGGTGGGAAAATTGCTCAATCTTCCCCCACCTAGCGCTGGCACCAGCAAAAGTTAGGCACTTTGCAGGGCATTTAAATATGATACTGCCTCTTCTGTTATTGTGATAGCATGCAAGGAAGTTACAAGTGAGCTATTCTCAAGTCCAAAAAAAGAGACCTGGAATACATACCACTACCTCTTCTGTGAAAGAGAGGTGGAGTGTATGGCATTGCTGGGATGTGCATGGGCATTCCATTCCCTCTGATGCGCAAACACCCTGAACAGTGACTTCAGACTGTGGTGTTACATACCTTGCTGTGGACAGCTTAATTTAGGCTCTTCATCTCTCTTTCGGAAATGCATAGAATGGGATGGAGAATGACACATCTTGCTGATCAATTGCATTGTTTCCTTTTTGAAAAAGTAAAGAAATAATGCTAAGGAGAAGGAATAACCTGTGAACTGAGCTTATATAGCTGGCCTAAACACATCTAAAAGTCAGCAAATGTCATGTTCCACTTGTGTGGGTTTTTATAACTAGGTGTTCTCTGTTTCAAAATTAAAAGTGTGTTTTGTGAAGCCAGGGTTGGTATTTATACTACTTATCAGACAGAATGAAAAGAAGGGTTTCTCATTCCTTCAGGAGTCCCTTGTTTCTCCCAAGCATGACTCATTCAGGCCAAAATGCATTATTCCTTGGAAGTTGACAGGATGAACAGGCTTTTTTTTTTCTTCCCCTACTCATTCACCTCAAATGAAGCAGCTTTTCCCAAAGGAACAATCTGTTTATTCAATGAAAGTGTAATGGGAGGAAGAGGCCAGGGAAACTGAGGAAATGCAATTAGTAAGGGACAAGAAAGAATTACTCCCAGACTGGCAAGTTTTGTTTTCATATCTTTCCTCTCCACTTCTCCTTAAACATGGAAGTCTAAAAAATCTAATAATTTTAGGGGAAAAAAAATCTGTCTTACAAGTGATTGTCACAAGGGAACCTGCTGAAACTCTTAAACTCATTGAGGTTTAGTCTAGGGCCCGAAATCCTGTTGAAAACTTCTGTCCTAAAACAAATTGTTTAGCCATGCACAAAACCAGGCTACTCCTGGAAAAGGCTCAGAATTAATTATATGGAAGAAAAAGCAACAGATTGTTCTACAGAAGGCAGAAATCTTAGATTCTTAGAACTTCCCACCTGGTAAAAAGTTTGAGGGGGAAACAGACCCCTTTACAGATGAGACAGATGTAAGAAAAATTCAGCATTGTCACAAGTGGTTGCATCACAAATGCCTCCTGATGCTGGTAACTAATTTGGGACAGTTTCTCTAATCAGATCTTATTTCAAAATAATTGCACATGATTTGTTGACTATTGTTACTGTTACTGAAAATGGGCAAAGGCAAAAATTGCTTATTCTGATATTAAAGAAGCTTGAAATAGAAGTTGTTTAGATCAGCTGCTAGAGCTAGCAACTTTTCTGAAATCGGGTAAAAGCTTCTTCTCCCAGAATGTCTTTTCCCTGCCTTATTATTGCAACAGATTACATGATTTGGATGTGTGTGATTTGTAAGCTTTGATGCTGCTTTGAGCAACAGAGTCTCAATGACATAGGAATCAATTTATAGACGAAAGGTAACTGCACATGCCATTGTGCTGTCTGTCCAGGTGTTAGTCTTAGATGAATACAGCTATCAGTACATTCTTCAGCTTTATTAAGAAAGGAGGTTTTTTAAATCTAATCAAAGACTGGATTGGTTTGTTTCTTTGTTTGTTCTTCTGGAAAAACTGTGTTTGGAAGATCCTCTTTTTTTTGTCAATTAACTCTGCTAATTCAAATAAGTATTTATTTCCCAGTGAGACATTGTTTACTCTGTAAGTCCAAAGTCAGTATATGCCTTTCTCAAACCTTCCTCACCACAAGCTAATGGATGTGGGCTTTGCAAAGTCAAACTGTTAATGGATATTTAGAACATGCTGCACCCCACAAAAATTTGTCCCCAGAAATCAGAATATACCTGCTGCTGTGAGTTTCCCTGTGGCTAGAGGCACAATCACTCTAGGCCACCAATAAGGTTGGAGGTGTAGCCATTGGGACCACAGTCATCTGGAGCTGAGTTGAGCTTCAGTAAAGCTCAAGGCACAGTGAGACCACTGTTAAGCTAGAAATCCGTAAAAGTCAATTATTTGACTGTTGTTGGACAGATCCATGGCTCAACAATGAGGTAAAATTGGCACAGGTAGGCAGCTTTTCTAAAGGAGGAACACAGCTGTGTGTAGACTTCCCCACACAGAATAGTTTCTACTACCCTTAGTGTCCAGTGGATATTCAAGAATGCACGGCATATGCTGTTCTCTCTGTCTCTGGTATATATACAAGTTTGTGTATATACTCAACTTCCTAGATCATGGGAAAAGATTCTGTCTGCTGACATGTTAAGGCAAATAGCATACATTAATAAAATGTACTTGCATTTAATAAACCCTTGCATACAGTGGTTATTTTGTTGTGCTGGGACTCTCCTATGTCAGTAAATGACTGAAGACCGAAGTAATTATGTAACTGTCATCTCTTTTCAGTATGTAAAACTGATTCCTTAAAAAAAGAAAGAAGAGATCTAAAAATCTGGGATTTAAAAATTACTGCCTTGCTGTCTTCCTGGTCTGTTAACAGTACACAATAATAATTCTGGGAAATTATATCAAAGTGTTGCTGCTAGGGAGTGTGTCCTTCTTAGATGCTGCATTTACTGGCTGCTTAAAGAATTGTGCAAATGATCCAAGTGCTCTAAACATTGGGTATTTTCAGCTGTCAAAACCACTGATTGTGTAGTGTCTATCAACTAATTTAAAACACTTCCCTTACTCTAAGAATTAAACCAGAAATTGAAAAGTGTGAAGGCTGTGATCATTCCACCTGAGCTCTTGCTGCTGCAGAATAAAAGAAGCCAGTAATTAATCTCCTTTCAACTTCCAAGGAATCTTTCATTTTATGCTGAAAGAGAGAGGAAGTCACAATCATAATATTGGAAAGCAATATGGAGCTGAGCATCAGTAGCTCAGAGAGATTTTGTATCCAGTATATTTTCTTCCAGTGAAGAAGGGTTTTTCATGTAATGTGAAACCCCTTCCTCACCCCTTCTTCTTCTTTTTTCTTTTTTTTTTTTTTCCTTTTTTTTTTTTTTTTTTTTTTTTTTTTGGCTTGCCCTGGTTTTGGAAGCAGTACAGAGGAGACAGTGTACTTTCTTTTTCTGGCAAAAAAGACCATGGAATTCACTTATTTGCTGCTTCCACCTCCCCCTTCCCCACTTCTTTAAAGTAAATTCCATGGCAAATTAGAAATTATATATGGATTCCAGTATTTCTGAAAGTCAGAGTGAAACTTGATGGCATGCTAAACTTCAGAGTAGCTTAAGAAAGACAAGATTTGGAAAACACAAGCCAGCACACCTGTGAGTTTATTGGAGCACAGTGATCTGTCTGCTCTTGTCCTCCTCTTATCTTGAATTTAGCTTTATGAAACTTCATTTATGTGAACTGCATGGAAGCCAAGATATAAAGGGGTTTTTTTGAAGACTACTAAATAGAAGAAGAAACTATTCAAGCAATGTTAAAGGAAAAAAAATTAAGCACCACAAGAGCTTAAAGCTTAGTTTGTTATGGTTTCATAGAAAAGTAGAGCAGGGTTTGGGGCAACACTTTTCATATATATATTTTAATAGTAAGGCCAGTGTAAAGGACACAGACTGAAATACTCTGTTAGGCTCATCAAAGTTAATATTATTTCACAGTTCTGTATTTTCTGCCTTTGTATTCATGGTAAGGTAAATTGTTTTAATAAGAATTCCATATGCTTATTAACACTGGGCATATGCACTGACATCAGGCTATAACCGGGCAGATGTGGTTGTGTTTGTTACTTACAGCATTTACATGATGGCTCTCTTCATGTAAAATGTAATGAGATTGTAATATTTATAAAATAAGAAAAGCTGCATTAAGTGCACACAGAGTGCAAATGTAAGTTCTTGGCAAAGAAAAGAGGAACACTTATGTTTCGAAGAGAGCACTTAGTCCTCTAATCTTTGAAATGCTAATGTAAGTCAATTAGAATTTTTATTTTTATTGCAAAAGGACTTACACTGACATTTTAATAGCTTCAGAATTATAAACCAGTGAATCATTACTGGTGAGAGGAAGGGATACAAGGCTGTCTCAACATGCGGCATTGCCATGTGGTTAAACAAAACTGGCATTTTCCATGCATTTTTTTTTCTTTATGATAGTCATAACTTGAAAGGTATATGCAAAACGTTTCCATTGTGATGTGCCAAGTAATAAGCCCAGCAGCCATAAAACTTATCCTGCCAATATCATTAGATCTATTCGTCATAAAATAGAAGTATTTTTAAACAAGAAAATATTTAGAAATAAGAAAGTTCAGTTTTGTTCATCACTTGAAAATCCTCCTTAATTTTTTTAGTACTTTGAAATATGACCTCTTTTTAATAAGAAAGAAACCAAATTTAAATAAAAATATTATTTCAAGAGTTTTCTAACTCTATTTCACTGTAAGTTCTTGGGCTACTGGGTGGGATAAATCTAAACTAATAAATCTGAAGATCTAACTGAAGATATTTAGACTGGAATTTACCATTTAAATTAAAGCTTGATTTTATTAAGAATGCTGTGCATGTTGAATGTGATATTCCAACCAATTATCAGGTTGAGGCAAGCATTGCTAATATTGCTGACAAGTTATGCTATTACAAATGGGCTGTGCTTCCTATTGCATGCATTACACTGACACTATACTTTCTTTCCTTTCCTTTTCTCCTGTGCCATGCTTGCTGTGTAGCAAATGGAATCTCTTGCAGTAAGTTGAAGTTCTTTCATATTTTTTGTCCATCTGTGGATGGGCTAATACACCCCAATTCTACTGTTTTACTTCTGAGCATGTTTTCTTTTTTTATTATAATTTTCCTATACAATATGTGGTTCTAAATGCAGTGACTAAAATAATTTACTGATGTGTGTTTTGTGAAATCAAAAAATACTGTGCCAAAATTTTGACACTCATATGCTGTTTCAAATGGTCATTTACACACATTTTTACAAATCAAGCTTTTGAATGGATGTAATATGCTGGGGCAGGAAACATTTCTTGTTATTTTAAAATTAATAGTTTTCCATTTGTCCTTGTGAAAAACTACAACTAATAGTTGGCAGTTATGTTTCAAATGGGTTTTGTGTATACATTGACGAACAGTTTCACCACTATTGGTTTCTAATACTTAGGAAGAACAAAAATTGAGTTTCTTGAAACAGTAACTAAATGCTAAGTCAGACTAGAACCTTTAGTTTCACCTTAGATTGTTTTCGTTCAGGTTAGCAGCCAGAAGAGTGAAACTGAATTATTGTTCTCCAAGGACTAAAAAAATCCAGTGTTACATGCCAAGCTATCAAGAGAATTTTTTTTTTTTTTTGTGATGTTATGCTTGTTTTCAATTAATTATTAACTCCCTGACAGGTCCAACTATATGTATATGTAACTGCAATGTAGTGTTGCCAGGTCTCCAAAATTTGAATAGAGTGAATTTGATCCCTGCTGGGGAACCTCAGGCTGTGTCCCTACTTGCAAGCTGAACAGGACCAGGGAGGAAGTGAGTGTGCCTGGGCTGGCACTGACTCGGGTGAGTCAGCACCTTTCCTGGCTGGGCCACCAGCCAGCCGCTGACATGCCCGAGCATGGTTTGAGAGAAGACAGAAGCCAGAGACATCTCCAGGAGGCTGTCAGTCTTTATTTTGGGAAGAGAATGGTTAGCCACACAAATGCAAATTTGGCAGTGTTCTGTGCCCTTGGTTTACAGAGAACAGCCCCTGGGCAGGTTTATTTCACTGGCAATGTTCCTCATGCATATCTCTTTGTTCTGACAGGCTTTGTCCCTGTCCTCAAGTCAGTTCTGCCCTAGCACATCTGCTCCCCACCACAGATCTGCTGAGCCTTCTTTCTGCATTTGTGGGTCTTTGCTGTCATATCCAGTGTGGTGGGATCACAGAATGGTTTGAGTTGGAAGGCACCTTAAAGATCATATAGTTCCAATTCCCCTGCCATAGGCAGGGACACCTTCCACTACACAAGATTGCTGAAAACCTCATCCAACCTGGTCTTGAACACTTACAAGGGTAGGGCATCCACAACTTCTCTAGACAGCCTGTTTCAGTGCCTCGCTACCCTCCATGTCAAGAAATTCTTCCTAACATCTAATCTAAATCTCTCCTCTTTTTGTTTAAAGCTATTGCCCCTTGTCCTACCACAATCTGCCTTTGTAAAAAGTTGCTCTCCATGTTTTTAATATGCCCCTTTAAGTATTGGAATAAAATTCTTATTGGAATAAGATCTTGGAGCCTTCTCTTCTCCAGGCTAAACCCTCTCAGCCTGTCTTCACAGGAGAGGTGCTCCTGGTGCTGCCCAGGATGGGGGTTTGTATTCTGGGCTGTGAGCACACACTGCTGGCTCATGTTCAGCTCTTCATCCACGAGAACTCCACAGGGCTGCTCTCAATGGGTTCCTCTCCCAGTCTGTGCTCATGTCTGGGATTGCCCCAGTGCAGGTACAGCCCCTTGCACTTGGACTCATTAGGTTCTCATGGGCCCACTTCTCAAGTTTGTCCATGTCCTTCTGGTTGGCATCCCATCTTTCCGTGTCATCTGCAAACTTGCTGAAGGACTCCTCCTTGCTGAAACTCCTCCTTTCCATTTGGGACAGGAGCACTCTAGTGCTGCCCACCAGTAACAGACATTAAACATAAGGACACAGATACCAGATCCAAAATAGCACAGAGGTCAGAGCAGGCAAATTTACAGTGCTGAGCTCTGCTGCTGTGGTGGTGCTGAGGTGGGAGCAGCCCCGTCTGCCTGGCCTTCAGCAGGACAAACCCTGCTAGGCTGACACCTGCTGGCCTGGCACTGTCCTCCTGCTCCCACTTTCCTCCATAAACCCCCTTTAGAAGGAGACTAGCTCTGCCTCATTTTGGTAGTGCCCTTGGCTGTCTGTTCATAGATGGGTAATTGGTGTCCACCTCACCCTGCTGAACAAAGATGAAATTTGTTTTTGACCTTCGCCCCTCAGCCTTATGAGGCTGGTACAGAAATTTGGGGAACTGGAACACTAAACTGTGGTTTTAATTTTGGCTTGTTAATAAAAAATGTGGCCCTTAAATGTTGAATCCTATGTAAATAGAACTCTTAGTCAATTTAACATTTATAATGTATTTTCTGTTAGTGTTTATGCTGACATTTGCACAGTCCCAAATTCAGCAAAGAGCTACAGCACATGTGGGTAACTAAGTATGTATGAAGTGCTTTAGAGAGGCAAACATTAATAGCATCTTCTTTTCTGCCAGTTTTGGCATGAAACTCTGCTTGAGTTCCTCCAAACAGATGGAAATACCACTGAGCCCACCCTTGGTCACGGTGTCTGTCACAGTAGGCAAATCAAATACGATTGGAAGTCTGTAAGGCTTTCCTGCCAAAGGGTCAGTACCAGGTCAGGACTTGTACTTGCAGGATTTTCATTTTTTAAGTAATTAGCTGAAGATTAAATGTTCCTCCCTTCTTCACCATGATCTAACTGTGGAACTATAAGATTCCCCTCCTGTTAGACACAAGAACACCAGGAACCATAAGCATATTAACCTAACCTCTCCGGCAGCTGTCCCCCTAACCTATTATTTCAACGTGTCTGACATCTTTTATGTCATGCTGCACTTCACACTGGAAGAAACAAGTGAATATTCATAGAGCAGTATATACTTAACCTGGGAGAATACTTCATAGAAACCAAATACCCTCTTACACATTAAACTTCATCCATCTGTTGTATAGTTTCTTTAAGACAGTGGAAAATCCATGAGCAGTGTTTTAAGTTCCAGGGCTGGCATTTCCTCCTTCTTGCCCCTAGATGGATTTATCACCTCTGTTTCTCTCTCCTCAGATGAGTAGGCAGGAACTTTGACCATCTTGGACAACTATTTCACAGCTTCTCTCTTAGATTTCCATCCCTTAGAAGAGGTCTTCGACCATATCTGAAATTCAAGAGTTTCATGTTCTGTGCAGGAAAATCACTTCCCCCATATTCTGTCTCTGCTTTCCAGCTGGAGACAGTGAAGCTAACCAAAACAGAATGTTTTGAGGCTGATGTGCTACCTGAGAGCTAGCCATCGTAATTTTATTTTCAATGTCATATATGGCTTAGCTGCAGAAGAAAAATCATCACTTACTTTCTGAAATAATCTATGATCATACTTCAGTAAAATAATGTTTTTGAGAACAAACTATCTCAGTGTGTTTTGTTAGTTATCAAAAATTATCTAAACTCACTAATACTTATTAATTATTTCTTCTCTTACAAATCTTTCCTTAGCAATTGGAACTCTGTCAGAGATTATATAAACTGCACTTCCAGCTGCTGTTGCTTTTTCAGTCCTACTGTAAACTCATTGGACAAGTGCACGAAGTGAGTTCCATGCCAGAGGTATGTAACAAACTACCAAGTCCTATACTGAAAATTCCACTTTATTTTTATGTTCTTATTTTTTCTTTCTATGGACTTAACAATAAGGATCACACTATTTCACCCTGACTATTAATCTGCAGGCATACATAATCAACTAAATACCTAATGTCCTGTAATTTTAATTCTGTAATGTTTACAAGCCTTTTTCTTTAAATATTTTTGACATAGCACACTCTCACTTTTCACCCAAACAGCTTTTAGATAAATCCATGTATCTTATTTGAAAAAAACAAAAACAAAACCAAAAACAACCTACAAAAAACTTCACAAGAACAGTACTGTTAGTCAAATTTATTTTCAACAGTTGCTTAAAATATGTAATACTTTGAAACATCTTTGAGGTGATTGCTTTAAGCTGAATTATTATCATTTAAGGAAAGATTTAACTCACCATTCTATGTGTATTTTTCTCTTGGTAAGGAGAAAAATGTATATATTTTAAACTATTGAGGAGAAGCTGTTGTACTCTGCTTTGTAAAATAAAATTTGAAGCTATTACATGTATTCTAGTAGTTTAGAGGTGGCCTATAAACAGAAATTGTTTAACAGATGTGCTGTTGGAGTAAAAAGAGTTTGAATATTTATTGTATCTTAAGGATACAATAAATTGTATGTTGTGAAGGCTGGCTCACAATGTGACTGGACTGTTCACTTTTAAGAGAAGACAGGACAATAGGCATCTACTTCTACTAGAGCAGTCTACCTTTTGGAAATATTTTGTGTTCCTTGTAATTGATTTCTGTAAGTGTATTTCACAGTTATGTCTTTGTTAAATTGTTGTAAATAATGCAGCCTGCAGAACTGGGAAACAATAGTACAAAGAATAGCTATTTCACCATGACATTTGCATATTTTGTTGGAGCCATAAGCTATTACTTGAAGGAAATTCCATTGTTAGTTCATGTGAGAGTGTTACTTTTAGCATGTAGGAGCATGAAAAAGTAGACCCTTGGAAATTACTAACTTACTAATTATTTATGAATCTTGTGCCATATTAACTTTTCAGCCTGAGAAAGGCTTATACAATTCCTGTCCATCTGTTAATCATGTCAAATGCTGCATATGTTTTGTAAATAAATATCAACATCTTGCTAGAAGTACATGTTTTCTTCAGCTCTTCCACTGTGATGTGAAGAAAGTAGCAAGAGTGAAAAATAAAAGCTTGTTTAGGTATGCTCGTGCATTTTAGCAAGCCAAAAGTACAGCATAATATTAAAGGATGCACAAACGTAAAAAAATCCCCGTAGTTTGCTTTTTCTCTATATTATACAGAGATCAAGAAATGTCCTTGTATTAAATTGAGGTCTTTTCCATAATGTGTATATCCAATGTAGTAGTAAGGACAAACTTGAAGTACCTACTCCATGTGGGGCTTATGGAGAATGAAAATACCCATCTCTCATTTTTCTCCTTGGAACAGCTGTTAAATATGTCAAGAGAACTGAGTGAGCTGAAGAAAAATCTGAAGGATGCTACTGCTGCAATTGCAGCTGAGCCTCTGACAACAGAATCTGAGCCCACATTCAACTCTACTGAAGCAGCTATTCAGTCCATGCTGGAGTGTTTGAAAAACAATGAACTTGTTAAAGCCGTCAGACAAATAAGAGAATGCAGGCAAGTTTTGCTACATGGTTCATATTAGACTTTCATGTTATTAGAAAAATATGCATTTATTATCTTCCTACGAAATGTAATGCACAGGATGAGCATAATTAATAATTGTTTCAACAAGGTACATGGAGGCATTGATATTGACTTTTGGAGAGGTATGCCACAAGTAACTATCAAACATATACTTGCAACAATTAAGATGCCTAATTACATTCAATAGGTCAAAAGTCCTGTGAGGCTCTTAAGAATCTTTTTATTGAGTTAATTCCTTACAGATGCATGTCATTGGCATGCACTAACATTCAGCCCAATTTCACTTACACCTATTTGAATGAGCTTTCTAAAGCAATTTTTTTTTTTAGATAATGGAAATTACACTTTTGTGTATTCAGTGCCTGATACCAGAATATGAGTAACAAATGAGTGGTGTAAAACAGTGAGTTGCTTTAGGTTTATAAGCATGTGCAAGTCCATTCTTCTTTTAGAGATCTCTGTTACATAGTTTCTGTCTCTGCTAATAAACCCATAATTAAATGCCCATTCTTCTCCTGTTTCCTCCCAGGATTTTGTGGCCCAATGATATCTTTGGAAGCAGCTCTGATGATGAAGTCCAGACACTACTGAATATTTACTTCCGCCACCAAACCCTGGGTCAGACGGGCACCTATGCACTGGTGGGCTCCAACCAGAGCCTGACTGAAATCTGCACCAAACTAATGGAACTGAACATAGAGATCCGCGACATGATCCGCAGAGCTCAGAGCTACCGGGTCATCAATACTTTTCTTCCAGACTCCAGCGTTTCCGGCACAAGTCTCTGACAGGACCATTGGGCCCCCTTTCAAGCTGGGAGTGCTGCCCTATGGGAGTGAGGTGGCTCGATGTCTTCTCAGCCTTACAAAGGTTTGGTCAAACTGTACTCACTCTTGTTACATTTAGGATTTCCTCTAAAAGGCGATGGGCTGAACTTCAAACACGTAGCAATACTGTAAGGACAGAGGTAGCATAGAGAACCTGGGACAGCATCCTTTGTTCTGTGTTGCACAAAACCCAGTTAGCATTTCACTGAGCAACTGCAACTCACTACTGAAGAAGTGACTTCCATTGCATACCAAAGCCTACTACACTGAACAATACTTCCTTTATAGCAAATTAATTTTCAGTTGGCAAAAGTGCAATGTTTCCTTCACAAAATAGTATTTTTTGTTAAAAAAACAAACCTTGTACATTTTCGTTTTGTTTTTTTTTTCTTATTTAGTTGAGTGAAAGATGGGCAGAATGAAGCTGGCCACGGAATCTCATAAACGTGCTGGTCAAAAGCTGAGAGCCTGTGTATATGAAATAAACTGTAAACAGATTATAATTTAATGTACACTGTAATTTGAATATGATTACTGTATCTTAAAACAATGAGCTGCTATGAAGTACATTTCCTAATGTTACTAGGCTACTGTCTCTGAAGGTACTGGATCATATTGCAGAGGTCTGTTCTTAGGCCCCCCAAGGATCACGAAAGGTCGTGGTAGATTTTTTTTTTTTTAATTAAGGACCTTGGCTGCTTTTTACTAGAGGTTTGCTTTTATGAATATATTTATACTATTAAAGGACGGTTGATCTAATTTAACTTGCCATTTTGTAGAAGAAAGTCCCATCACAGAGTCAAATCTTTTGAACTGTTAAGCATGCATATTTTTATTTAATATAAATTTTGAGTATAAAAAGTAAAAAATATTAACGTGAAATGCAAGTTCTCATGTTAAGTTTCTTCAAAGAGATGTCTTATTTTATTTGTAATGTATATATAAGTCATAACTATATGGTTTTTTCTTACATTTAACTGCTGTCCAGTGTTAAATGTATGCATGTAAATCTGTTGCACATCTGAGACACTTTTATTCTGACAACTATGTAACTTATTCATGCTGTAAATACACTTAACCGTTTTTGTGAAGTAACTTTGAAATTTGGATTAGTACATCCATTTAACTGAAGTATAAAAGTCACATATAGTCACAACACAGTACGTGCTTGTTGTGAAAATTGTGTTCTTGTCTGAGTCAGTACTGTTGCACATGGTATCCATGATCAGCAGCCTCCCACAACATACTTGTCTCGTGGTTTATGCCGAAACCATTTATAGAAATTAGTGAGAAATGTAACTACAGCCTAACAGAAAAAATCCTTACCACTCAGTGTGGAAGACAACAACAGCAAAAATAGTTTCATTGGTCTTCCACTGACTGTGAAAACCTCCCAACTTCCTTCTCCCCTAAAGAGTATTTTTACACTGTCACAGATACTGCCATTCAAAAGGTGTATCTCCTCCTCATTTCTAACATGGGCAGCTTACACCCTTTTCCCTCCTATTTTACAGCTGTAGTTCCTGCTTTGATTAGCAAGCAGCTGTGGTTTTAATATATGCATTTGACAGAGGCAAGGGGAAGACACATTTGCATTTACACCAGACTTTATGCTCTAGAATATTTTCATCTTCCACCCTAGTTTCGTTTGAGTGACTGGAGGAAAAACGCGCTAGTGTAGTTTGAATCTCAGCAGGCCCTGAAGACTTCAAAACACAATCTACTATCTTTAGGAAATCAAATGGGTTGCTTCCTTACAGATATACTTTCCTCCTTCATCTAAGGAGGATGAAACTAAGGGGTATCAAACTAGTGCAAACTTTTATTTAACTTTATTTACAGCATACATACAGTGAAATTACATACTTTAAGTTACTATATTTTACAATAATACCAAAGTCTTCATCCATTATCCAATGCCAGGTCAAAAGCCTTAAGTCAAAACATTGCAATAGACAAAGTGCAAAGCACAAAACAGAAGGAGGCACATGGATCAGACAATGTATTTGAAGCTGTAAGTGCTATCACAGGACAGCCTTTTGCCTCTGCAGCGGCCACAGAGTTCTTGGCGATGAGGTCTCTTCAGATCAGTGTGTCTCTTCCTCTGAGGGCAAGAACAACGAGTCTTGGAACAGATCTTAAGAAACAAGGTCATGTTAGTAGTAGTAGATCAAAGCAGATGCACTTCATGTTAGATTACCATTTGGTTCTCCTTAATCACACAACACATTAGGGCTTAAATCTTGTGGATTTAAGGTGTAAGAAGAGCTTTCTCACCTAGAAGCAAAAAACCCTACCATACATGTAGCAAGCCATAGTGCTGTATGAAAACCGTTTATGTAAGCCATCCATGGGAAGAGGGAGGCCTAACCCAAGACATATGTCTCAAATAATATTTCCTAGTATTTCAATGAAATCAAGTTTTCTTCCAGATAAAGTCAGTATCAAATTCAACAATAGTATTAGTATATGTGATAACATCTGACAGTCTTAATGGAATACAGTTAACTTACCTGGCACTGGATTGCTTCCACTCGATAGGGATTGAGGCTCTTTTGGCATTTGCGACAGAGCTGCTTGAAATACACCTGAAAAAAAAGGTAAGTTCTGTTAGTATAGAGACTTATTCAAGGTGTTCTGTACAGGTACCTAAATTTGTGCCAAAACATCTGATTTGTCAGATATTTTATGCCATTCTTACAAGTCTCAGGAGAAAAGAAATTACTTGTTAACTACCTTGTTGCTTCCAGAAATGCACCACACATAAGCACTCTCCCATCTGATCTTGCAGTATTTGCAGTGGAAATAGCCATACTTCTGCTCCAAGAACTGCAGAGACAGAGTTCACTGAGCATCCTTCAGCACCCCAAGAAAACCCAGTCCAGCTTCCTCACGACTACTCCCCGAGGATGGTGTGACACTGAAAAAGGTTGGCCCAGAAGGCCATATGGAAATATTTGAAGCCATACTGAATGGGATTCTGAGCAACATGGTCTAGCGGGTGGCATCCCCGCCCGTGGTCACAACTGGATCATCTTTAAGGTCCCTTACAACCCAAACCATTCTGCCATGCTTTGATCCACACGCGTGGGTTTTGACAGGCTGGAGGCTCTTCTGCTCTAGGTGAGACAGGGCCAGCCCGGGGCAGGACAGGGAGCACCGTGCTGCCCATGAGGTGATTTCTGTCCGTCCCGCTGGAGGGTTCTCCCCCCGCCCCATCCCGGCGCACCTGGAAGGCAGCTCTCTGCCTGGGAGCCGCGGTCTGTTCCCGCCGCGTCCCCACCGGCTCCTGGCGCTGCGGCAGCGCGGCCCCCGCCGAGCCCTCCTGCTGTTTCTCGCCGCCGTCCGCCNCTGGCCCGGCGCGGCCGCGGCGCCAGCGCGGGGCCCACCTGCGACAGCAGCGCCTGGAGCTGCGCCCGCCGGTAGCTGTCCAGGTAGTCGGAGGGCAGCGGCGTGAAGGGCCCCCCGAGGAAGGGGGTGATGCCGCCACCCTTGCCCTGCTTCCAGCTGGGCTGCTTGGCCGCAGCGTCCCAGCCGCGGCCGAGCGCGGGGCTGCTCCTGAAGTTCTGGTACGTGCTGAAGGGGGAGCAGACAAAGCTGTCCATGATTATCGCCGCTGAAGGGTC
This sequence comes from Pycnonotus jocosus, assembly GCA_013400435.1. NCBI lineage: Eukaryota > Metazoa > Chordata > Aves > Passeriformes > Pycnonotidae > Pycnonotus > Pycnonotus jocosus. The sequence goes on along the minus strand of VWYP01030871.1, from coordinate 113,723 downwards.
AGCTCCATTTGTGCCCCCGCCCTGCTTTTATCCTACCTGGGGTTGCTAATTGATGGGGAAAGTGAGGCCAGCTGGCTGATGGCGGGGGAAGGCCCTCTCTGCCAGACTCTGCTGATGAAGAGATGTCATCCCAGCCACAGCTGGGAGAACCACAGCCTGCACAGCGAGAAGAAGCCTGCTTGCTCACAGTTTCTTCTGCTCATGGTCTTTAAAGAAGGAAAAGGGGGTTTGGAAAACTAACAAAGTCCATATAAACTGGGTGTCCCCCGGAGAGCTGAGCAAAGAATTCAGGCAATTACATCTCAGAAAAGAAGTCTTTACCGGTATTAAAAGGTCAGAGCATGCCCATTGTTCCGTTACTTGGGGATTATCTGCCTAGAACTTTTTCTATGAACTGCTTTAGGAAAAGATGGAATATACTTGTGTATACAAACTGAAATAAGGGGAAGTAGTGGCTTAATACCTGTATCATTAAATAAGTGTTAGTAATACAAGCAAGTAATAAAAGCATGTGTGTATTAGACTAACAGTCCTTCTTCCACAATTACATCACTGTAGTTCAATTCTAAGTTAAAATAGTTAAAATAATGTAATTAAATAATCCAAACTGTATATGTAAGCCTTTAGAGAGTGGAGAACCCTTGGAATCCTTGGAAGTACTGTGATGTGAAATCCTTTCTTTGTATGATTCCTCATCATCTTTATAAATGTGTTGCTTCATAAAATTCAATGGGCCAGCACGAGAGAGGCTAGAGGAGACCTGATGGGGATGGTGTCTTTAAACGTTCACCATGTATCTGACACTTTCAAATGTCTGAGATAAATCAGTAAGAAACAGCATTTTTACAGGGCAAAAAGAGGTTAAGATTCAGGAAACATATTCATCATAATTAAAAGAAGCATGTCTTAAGGCTCCATATTGTGCTCGAGTTTTCAAAGAGCTGTCAGTATCAACTCAAAGCAAAAATAGGATGTCAAGATGGCCAAGTTAAAATTTAATGACTGCAGTGTGGCTGCAAAAAGAGTAGGTTTTTAAGGTGCTTTGGAAATGGGGATGGAAATCAAATTGGAAACTACATGCCATCATTTAAACCAACAATTTGAGTTCCTCTAAAATGCTTTGGGAAGAAAGTTGCTGCAGCTTCCCAGAACACTGCAGGGTTAGAAGTTAAAGTTTCTTGAAAGGATGAGGGATACAGAAAATTATTGTACGACAAGAAACTGATGAAAGTGACAGATGACTAAGCAGGTGATAAGACTGGTGTGGAGAGGTAAGAAGAAACCCATTTATGGCACAAGCATAAATGAACATCACACTAAAACAAAGATGGTAAACTCAAAGCTGGCGGTGGAGAGAGTGTTCCACCCATCTTGAAGTTGTTCCATCACCAAAGCCAGGAATTGGCGGTAATGGACATGTATGTGGATAGTAACATTCTCTTTATTGGAACGTTCTCAACCATTTCACGTGTCAAGTCCTACAGAACAACCTGAGAAGCAGAGGCTGAGGCTTGCACAGGCCGTGGCACTCTGCCCACGGCCCTGCCGCCGGGAGCCTTCCAGGGCCTTTCCCCGGGAGCTCGGTGTCAGCTGCTGGTGCCCAGCAACGCGGGTCCCGTCAGCCGTGGATGTGCTACTTCATCCCCTCGCCTCTGCACGCCTGAGTGAAGCTGCTGGCGGCCATCCCGGCTCAGGGCACGCTCCCTTGCTGTCCTGTGCGGAGTCAGCCACGGGGGGACAGCCCTTACGGCGGGCACCGCGCCTCCCCCGGCCGCATCGCCGGGCCCCGTGCAGGGCAGGCTGAGGCGGGGCGGGCTCGCCGCCTTCTTGCCGGGACGTGTCTGCGGCGGAGGGCGGGAGCGGCGGATGCTCCGGCTGCGCAGGCGCGGGGCGGTGTTGGCGCCAAGCTTGGAACGGGACTGCCGGGNGCCGGCAGGTAACGGCCCCGCTGCGGCTCGGCCCGGCCCCGGGGCTGCGCTGTGCCCTGGGAGCGTCACTGCCGCCCCTCGGGGCTCCCTGCCCCTCCCTCTCCTCACAGCCCGCCGGGGGTCTGCGGTCACCGGGTGCGGGGCAGTGCGGTTTGGGCCTGTCCCTGGAGACCCCCCGGTGACCGGCGGGGCTGCACAGGCCGCGCTCCGTGCCTGGTCATTGCCCGGGAGGAGCTTCCCCTCACGAAAGCAGCGCGGACTGGTCAAATCGCGCTTGTAAAAATGTACTTCTGAGGCAGTTTAGAGTTCCTGGATGTTCTGTCTTAATGCAGCCTGTGCCCTGTTTTAAAGAGCCTGTTTTCCCCATGGTTCTGGTAAGGCAGTGTGTGTAACACGGCCATCGTGTGGGAAACGGCTTTTACTGTGGAAGGTGTGAACGTGTTAAAAGGTGAAGTCTCGCTATGGGTTTATTTATACATGTTTTTTAATAGAACTGTGAAACTGGCCGTGTCTGCTGCAGTTGAAAGTCACTTTGAGTCAAATTCTTGACATTCAAGTTTGTGATGGTTGTAAGAGTATATATGTGATAATACATATTACATCCTAACACGTTGTAGTGAGTGTGGGGTTTTGATTTGTGTTTAAAATACCTCAGAAGTGTTCTGCCCATTCCATCGTGGTTTTCTCCTGTGTTTGCTGAGTGTTTTCATTATCTCAGGTGTAATTCCCTATGCACTTATCTGTTGTTTTCCCACCGTGTTCATCATTGTGGTGTTTGAATGCTCATATCACAGTGAAAGCTAAACGAGATGGGCTGTGCCACCCCACAAAATGCAGGAAAGCAGGCCTAAGGCATTCAAACAGCAGTGTATCTAAGTGTTTTCTTATTTCTTCTCAGGCTTTTCAGCTGTTCCAGTAATGTAATGGATAACAAAATGGCCTGCAAACCTGTGGAAAGACCAGCTTTCTTTGAAATATTTAAGGCACACTGCAGTGAATCAGGTACAGCTTATCTAAAGTAAATAATCCTTATTAGGATTGCTTTCTGGGCACCAATATTTTATACGCACATTTGCTGTACGTTCCACAGGAAAGCTTTAAGCAAGTTGTTAGCTGCTGTTCCTACCCTTAACCTGTATTTCCTAATACCTAGATTTCTTCAAACTTTTATTTGTAGGTTTTTTTCATGATGTATGCTTAGTTACTTTTGGTGCTTGCTTGTTTAGAGTTGTCACCTCTATACATATCCGCATGCAGACCAGGCTTAGTCTTTTGCTAAAGGTACCTGTGGTAGTTCATAATTTTAAAAGGAACCTGTTTAACTTGCCAGTCTGACCAAAACAAGAGAGGCTCTAAAAGCAAGAGAATACTTGAAATTTTAATCAAACTGGATGTTGTTCTGGTCTTTTGGTTATTTTGTTAATGGTCTGAGAGTTTGGGCACACATCCCTTTATATTTTGTGGTTATCAGAGTTCAAAGCCATCTAGAAACAAACAAACCAGAAGTATGGCAGTGGAAGGAGCAATGTGTTTTGCTGTTAGCATTTAAATGCCTGATGTGTTTTCACATCTTCCATGGAGGAATCCTTTTCCTTTTCATGTGGTTTTCTTTATGTTTTCCTTCATAGATTTAGGGCCCATCAGTCTTAACTGGTTTGAAGAACTCAGCGCAGAAGCACCCCCATATGAACCCAAATTGTTTGGAGAGGTTGATGGGCCCACTGGCTGGCTTGATCAAACAGCTTTTAAAACTCCAAGGACAAAACCCTCTACATACAGTCAGCTGGCATCAACCCCACTGCTCTTTAAAGAACAGAACGCAATATTGCCACCTTGTTCTTCTCCTGAAAAAGAGCCAGATCACAAAAATATAGGAGCAAGTGAGTAACTTTTTTTTTTTAACCTTTTGTTCGTGATGGTGATCATTAGTATAATAGGTAATGCTACTGCAGGAATTGTGTGCCTGAAAAGCTTATTTTAGAAGTCTTCTGAGGATCATCTATAAAAATGCAGAACTAATCATGAATTCAGCTTGAGATAAACTGGTAATATATAAGCAAAATTCCCTGTATAAAGGGTACTGTTGTGGTCCAAACATTCTAAATACTGTTAATATGAGGGGATATGAACTTATTAATATAGCCTGTTGACTGCAAATCAGAGTGAATTTTTTTAGCGGTCTCATTTTTGTTTCATGCAAAAGTTCTGAAGCATTTCAAGGGAGAGAATCATCCTTACCATGATGAAGTGTGAAGCAATCTGTAGGGCAGTCCTTAACCTTTCCTGGAAAGTTTTAGAAGCACTATCTCTTTGAGTTACTAAGATTGTAATTTATAGAAAAAAATACTTTTTTCTGTTTGAAAAAAAGGGGAAATTTATGAGTTACTTCTCATACATTATTTCCAAATGACAAGTATGTCATGGGAGTACATGTCACTCTGCTCCTTTCTGAGGTACCCACCCTCCTTGGACAGTGAGAAGAATCTCTTCTGTGGAGAATGTATGCAAGACTGTATGTAAGGATCTCTTCTATGGAAGAGTATTTACTCCCATTCCTGAAGTATGTGATTGGTACCTCTGCTGTGTCTGTGTCCTTCTGATTAGCTTCTCTAACCAGGTTACAGACAAACATAAGACTCCCTTTATTACCAGAATTGTTCTTAGATCCTGAGCAAATTCTGTGAAGGGTTAGAGCCCTGCTGCAGTTCAAGTATACTTTATAACACTACTTCCATGGAATATTGTAACTCTCTTTGTTTTTTCACTGCTGGACTTCTGCTGAGAACATGTTTCTTCTAAATGTAGCTATTTGTATTTTACAGTGTTAAGTCCCTAGGGAATCCTTGGTGTCTGGAATTTCATTTGGCAGTTTCATAAAAAATTGAAACTGTTACTTGGAGTTCTGCATAGTTGTGCTGATTATTATATTTTATGTTCTAGATAGAGAGAATTTGATAAGCCCAAGTAACACAAGAAGAAAAATAGACCAAGAAAATGAAATATTTGCTTCTCCTCCTGGTACCTTCCACAACTGCCTCGCTGCCAGGTATGCTGAATATGTCAACGCAAATAGAAAATAAGCTGGACCTTAAGCTAAAAGCGATATTTAACCCACCGTATTTGACTGTTGAACTTTAGGAGTAATGAATAATCTTGTATGTCTGATGTTTATGATGTTTACTTGTAGATTGCTAAGTGAGTTGAAAATAAAACACTAACTAAATTTGAAAATATACTTGCTTTCAGGTGATTTTTCTTCCTATTATTCTACTCTTTCACAGCTGGAATACACAGTTTTTTAACATTATTTCAGCTTTCTGAGTCCAAACATCCAAAGAAAGAGAAGTAGTGATGTATCATGTGCTTCTCAAGTAGTAAAGCTATTTGTAATATTTACTGAGATTTTTTTTAATAATAGTCTTGATTTTGACACTTAAATGTCTGTATTTCAGATAAATTTCATCAAAGTACTCGTGTTGATTATAAGAAGAGTTAATCTAGTTCGCAATCAGTTAAGCCAATTTCCCTAGTTTTGTACAGCATATTATAAAAATGTGTGGTTACATTGAAATTTATTACTTATCAGACAAATCATCACTGAAAATTAAAATATTTCTTGAAAGAAATATTTTACAGTTTATAGTAGACTTATGGTAATGTTTAAAATATTGACTGATGGTTAGGAGGAATCTGCATTTTATCTGGTCAGGGAAGTAACCATGGTGCAAAGAAAAGAAATAATGGAGATGGTAATACATGTAATGTTTGAAATGTTCAATTATTAAGAAATTGAGAAGTGAAATTAATATTTTGGTTTTAATTTTGTTTTGCAGTCCAACTATTTTAAAGAATACTTACAGAACACCTCAGAGAAATAATGTCGCTGGTTTGTATTTTCACTTTTTGGTTCTACAAAATATTTTACATCTCTAGATAAAAATCTTCATTTTTTAGTTACTGTTTAATGTTCTTTTTACATAATGTTTTTTAGGACCATATGGAAGTTTGTTTTGCACACCAAAACTTTTGGAGGTACAGATTTTATTCATGCATTTTCTTTACTGTTCCTGAGTTGTACATTTAAAATTTGGCATAGAAATTACATATATGATTATTAAATGTATTTCTAGGTCAGAACTCCAAAATGTATTTCTGAAAGTCTGGGAGCAGAAGTGGATCCAGATATGTCCTGGTCAAGTTCTTTAGCCACACCTCCTACCCTTGGTGAAACAGTGATAATAGGTATTTCTAAAAATGAGCAATTGCTAAGGATTTAAAACTTCTGGTTCTGACACTGGGAGTTTGCTCAGTATGAACTGTTTGGTTTTTTAACTAAAAAAAGTACAAAATTCTTACAGTCATTATTAGTGGGTACCCTTAGATAATGCAGCCCTAAACAGAAAAACGTTTCAGAAGTTTTCTTCCTTTGACTGAGGGGTTAGGGAGTATAAATTTAGAAATAACATACAAAAGCACAGAAAGAGAATTAGGTGTATTTCTTTTGCCCTGTGATAAAACTAGAAACTATTGGGCTAAGTTAAACGGATTTGTTAATGAAGTGTAAGAAGGTGGCCTGCTGAGTAAACATCCCGCAGCAGTGTTGTCGTCAGCATTTTTAGCCACTCTCACTGTGCCTGTCATCATACCAATCCAGTGAGACAGACTGGGATACTCATCCAATATAAGACCCGAGCTCCTGGGTTCATATTTCCTGGGTTGTTTGGACGGGCAATTCCTGGAGCTCATTTGCTGCACAGCTTCACAAACAGCTGTGTCAGCAGAGCTGTGAATGAGGATGAGTGGGTGATAATTGCTTCACTGGTAATCAACAATGATGATAAACATCAAGCCCCAACCTAAGGTGTTGGTGAAAGTGAGATTTCATTAGCATATGATAAGCAAAATGAAATTTGATTGTATGCTTTGTTGATGAAAATTCTTGAGAAAATGGGAAGACCTGGATGTGTCTCCTTAGCTTCTGATATTGCTCTTTTTCATGTTGTTACACTACCACTGTATAGAGCATATAAAGCATACTAAGACTGGGAATCTCTTTTGGGATGTAGGGGGTGGTACTATTCACAAGGCTGTTGAGTTATGCCATTTTGAGAGTTCTTTGGTCCAGAAAGGTGTGAGCTGAAAAGAAGGACTGGGTGAAGTATCCATACTTTAATGGTGATGTTCTGAGAGATGAGCTGTGGTTTGAGCTCTCATTCTCCCATGTCTTCTATAAGCCTAGTATTTTATAATAGTGATATTATACTCTCTACCTTCTGAAACCTGTGAGAAGAAAGAGCTGCTACACAGAACCTAGATACCAGCTCTATGAAACATTGTACTATACTGTTCCTCAGGCATTTTAAAAATAGGGTTCACTTTCTCCTTTTGTAACAAAAGGGAAGATAGTACTGCGGTTTTGGGAGGAAGTGGGGAAAAAACCTGAATTCCTGAAAGGCTCGAAGATCTCATCTAGATCCTTGGACAGAAGAAAGTGGGGAGTAGTGCCATGAATAACTGCTTGAAAGGGGAATGGCAGTGGATAACTGATGGTAACTAGAAACAGCAGAAGCCATAACCTGTGATTTGGGGTGGTTTGTGCTGCTACAAAACTGCTTTTGTGCACTGTCCTTCAGCCTCTCTGTATGACTGTTTAGTTAGAACTTTTAGGTTTTGGTAGTTTATTTACAGATTTGAGAGGAATTTAAAATAATCCAATGAAAACTCTCCCAAAACACTGCTGTATTTGATCAGACTCAGCAGATCACTCAGGAGAAAATAAATTGACTTGTCTGTCTTTCTTCTAAAGCTAGAGAGAATGATTCTATTTCTGAAGCAAAGCGACAGGATGGAAGGGCTGATACAGTAAGTCATGTTAAGAGCTGTGTTGTACTTTAATTTCAGTCAAGCTATTTGGTTACATGTTCACCTTCCTTGAGCCAGGAATAAAAATTCTGTCATTTTCATTTGAAGCTCTTCTTCAAATGAAAACTTTTTAAAAAAGCTACTGCTCGCAAGACTAAATTTGCAATACATGGTTTTAGGATATGTTCTCACAAACAACCCTCTCTGAGGAATATTTTTTTCTGTGCTTACTAAAAAACCCAACCCCTGCCCCCCAAACCACTTGGCTTCAACAGCACTCAGTATTATTCAGAGAGAAATCAAACCTGGGAATTATTATTTATTTGAAGGAATTACTTACCTGAAGATTGGTTTGTCTGGTTTTTTTACCCACTTATGTCAAACTTTCAAAAACTTTCAAAAGTTATTTTTGGGAATAACTTCTTGCTCTCAACCACTAGAATCAAGAGTTGAAATTGAGTATTAATGTCAGTCGCTTGAAAGTGGTGGGGAGAGTTCTTGCATAATTGGAATGTGTATATAAAGCTGGATGATTATTGAGACTGAAAACCGAAGATGGCACTAAAAGGATTCAATTACAAATTTCAGTTTGATCCTTGACGACCTGAAACTTCCCAGTTAACAAACTGTTACAAGTGAAAATAAGCAAAATGTCTTTGTTCTTCCTCACATCTCCTTTGTTCGCTTTTTGAGAGGATTACAGTAAACTGCTGAACAAGTTCACTGCCCTTAAGGTGACTTTAGAGTAGAACCTGATTTGCATCAAAAATGGGGATTATCTGCTTATTTGTTTTTACATGTACCTGTGAAAATGTTACCTTCCCCTTTAAGAGATGGAGCATTAGTCAGGTACTGCAGTAAATGTTTAGAGTTCTGTCCTTGACTGTTAAAGTGACACTTACTGGTACATAATATAACAGCTTTTGTCTTTGGTTTACAGATTTTGCACAACTATTTTTCCAAGAATGATAAATGTCCTGGGATAAGTGACACAAGTATGCTGTCTGTACCACAGACAGTAAAGCTAAATGCTGAAGATGACATCAAAGATTTGGGTACGCATTGATGCTTTAGTTAATGAGTATTTGGTGAAGCAAGACTTGAGGATAAAACTGCAGTCTGTGTTTTGGGCTGTTGTTCTGGTTGGTTTGTTCTGCCAGCTGTGTACTCCCCGTCCCTAAATGGATTCAATTTTGTAAAATTAATCTAGCCTTTAAAAAGGGGGGTGTCTGTTGACTCAGTGAGATAAATCAGTATCCTGGTTAAACCATGAAAGTCAGGTTACAGTGCGCTGGACAACAACCAGATTTGTACTGTGAAGTGCATTCACTGCAGCTGGAGAGGCAAGACTCTGGGAGAGCTGAGACAGAGAAATGGTACAGGCTCAAGGGGGAGCAAGACTACTGCTTCTAGCTATTGAGCAGGCTTAACTTTATAATGAATTTAATCCCAACACTCACTATTCTGTGGTGAGCTTGTTTTTTGATCTTGCTGTATCGTTTCTTCATTTAGTTCACCCGCTCAGAATAGGTAGTTCAAAATGTGACAAATTCTTTTGGAAAAACAATGTTTTGGGTTTTTAAATTAATGCAGAAAATAGACAAGGGAAAAATGTTTTCATTCTGTGTTTTTAGATTATGTTAGTGAACAAGTGGAAGTGTAAATTCCAGTGGGGGGGTTTTGTATTTTAGTTGAAAAATGATGGCAGAAGGGGAGATTACTGCCAGAAATTCGTTCAGCGTGAATGGGTTTAAAAGGGTGCTGTAGGCCTTCCCACTGGCTAGACAGGACAGTATATCCTTAGGAATTTGTGTCTCCTTATCTGAATTGAATGGCCTGCCCTATAAATAATGCTTGGTGGTATGTGTAAGACTTTTGAAAGAATCAGTTTAGAATTTGATAAGGAGGGCTGAGAATGCTAGCATCAGGAAGCATTGTTGCTTGCAGAGTGATGTAGGCCTGCTGTTTTATAGTATAGGTTCAAATGTGTTTGGTAGTAAATGTATTCAAGTAATCCGTAATTAGCAAAATACTTTTAAAGGACAAATTAGTTGGTCTTGGTCTGTGTTCCAGTAGGTCCTATTACATTGCATATTACAGTGGAGATCAGTTAAAACAATGTCTGAGAAAAAGAAGAGGGAGAAGACCATTTGTCTTAGAGTTCAGAATAACTTGCAAATGTTTCGCTTTTCCTATGACTTCCCTTTTTGATAATAGTTAATTTGGCATTTGAAGATACCATGTAAAAAAAAAGCTCCGCATTTGTAGCTTTCAGATGTTGGTTTTCTCTGGAATAGTGTTATATGATCATAAAGTATAATAAGTTTTATGAGGCATTTTGTTTCAATTAAGGAAAATAAGATCATAATGTATCAAATCATCAAGTAATATCACACTCCAGTGAGTTTAGAAGTCAGAATTAATTTCCCTGGTTTTTGTTTTTCCCTGGCTTGATATTATTCAGCACACAGACAGTATCTATACAGTCTTTCAGATAATCCTTGTTTTCTTTAATCCTAAAAAGTAATGTCTCTTGTTTAAGTGAAAACAAATAAGTTGTGTCTTTTTAGAAAGCTCTACTGACAAGTTATCACAGAATGAAAGGGTATGGACCCAGAGGTTGCTTCAGAGGAACCCACTTTAATAAAGGAAAATTACCTACCTGTACACTCAATCTGTAGTGTTACAATTTCTTCTTTTTGATATCTCATTTGCCACTCAGGCAAAAAATAGAAAGTAAAGAGAAAAAATAACTTCCTATGCCTACTACATCAGCATGAACCTATAGTGGATATATTGCAAATAATTGGCTGTGTGTGACCAAGTACTGGGAAATCTTCTATGGACTTCCAAATGGAAAATCTTACAGATATTACCCTATTTAAAAGTTCTAGTAGGGAAAGTTATAGAGCTGTAAGTTAAAGAAATCGTACCTAAAAAAAGCTAATAGAAAAAGTTAAGCTATTGGTTATGGGCCTAAGGAAAACAGAGGACTGTGATGTTTTCTAGGCACTTCATTATGATTTCTGTGATATACAACAAACCTTAAAAAGTACACTGTAAATGAAACCTATTTTTGAATGTGGACTGTTCTGATAAGTGGGTCTCATTTCATGCATTTGAGAAGGAAATATTTTTATTTAGCATATATAAGCTCAAAGTAGAGTAAAGCAGAGTTTTGGTTATTTTCCCCCCGTTGCATGTTATTTCTAAACACAAAAAATTCTCATTATTTTTCTAATGTTTTTAAGTAATGCCAATCATGAAACTACTTAAAAGCTTCCTAATCAATTAAAACATTGGGAATATTTCTAAATCTTTGTAGATACTATACTATTTTATATCATGGTAGAAGACAATTTAATAAATTAATCTTTATATAACATTTTCTTTAGCTGCCAGTTATGCATAAAAATAAGCAGCTTCTTAATGTGTCTGGTACCTACCATCAGGTATAAATTTTGGAAGAAAAAAAAATCAATATATTTATCTTGTCAAGTTTACTACTCATTTTCTGTCTGTAGGATGAAAAAAATACTCTTTTGAGACAGCCAGGTTTCATCTTGGCAGCCTTAGCCACTACAGAGCTCAGGAGGCCAGGGCATTTACATGTATTTCCTTTGCCTCCTTTTTCCTCCAGCAGCTGCTTACATTTTTCTTTACCAACTCACTCCTGAGTAAAGGTAATGACTATTAAATTGAAAGCTCTATTTACCAATACTGTTTTCAAGTTATTTCTTAAAGCTCATTTTCTTACTTCTTTTCCTCTCTCCATCTTCTCTAAACTCTTTAGAGTCGGAGGTGTTAGATGGCTTACTGGGTGGCACGGATAGCTTTGAGGACACATTCGGCATGCCAGCTGAGTCCAGTGGAACTCTTCTGCTGATGCCACATGCTCTGGATGCAGTAGAGAAATATGAGATAAATCCAGATAAAATACAAGGAAAGGGGGATGTTCCCTCTCAGCAGCCTGATGGAAGAAAGAATGGCATTTCACAGGAAGTCAAAACAAATAGCTGGACTGAAAACAGCCACCGTACTCAAGTGAACGGTTCTTTACTCCAAAACACCAGTGAAGATACAGGGCATGGTAAAGATGGCTGTTCAATAGGACACAAAAAAGAATTGGAGTCTCTTAGGAATGCGGGCGATGTGCGTGATTATAGAACACACAAGTCCTTTGAGAACGAGAGGCCTGTCAAAGAAGGTGTGCAGTCTCCATCAAGCCAGTGGTCTCAACTGAGCTTATCTGATCTTGATGTAACTCACCTGGAGATGTCTGTCTGTAGCTCGCCACCCTCCAACTTACATAGGGAGGAAAATTTAGGAGAAAAGTCATTATTCCTGGTCAAGGATGATGCTGTGGAAATGTCTTTACTGAACTCTTCAGGCTTGATAAAAGCACAAAAGCTGTTAGGTGTCGATTTGTCAGAAAAATGCTGTGAAATGAAAAACACTGAAAACAACCCAATATCGGAAATAACTCCAGTAAAATCTGTGTCATTGAGTGTACAAGATCCTGAGTTAGTTAAAGGATGTGCAGCTGAGGTTTCCAAAATGAGCTTCTTAAATTGTAATTCTTTTTTAACTGAGCATGCAAATGTCACAGAGTATTCTGTAGTCTACAGCGGCAAATTTTCCAAGCATTTAAAAGCAACTTCTAAATCTGTTGAAACTGATGTTCTGTCTCACCCACTTGTGCGTAGTGCTACATCTCCAGATAACTGTGATGACCTACATTTAATAAATAGTGAAAATACTCTTACAAAATCTGGTTTTAAAAACGTGAAGATGTTACCCAGCTTGAGAAAGAGATCCAAGAAATTTATTTATAGGATAAATAATACTTTACTGTATCAAGAAGAAAAAATACAAAAAGAATTACCCTCTGAATCACCTACTTATACTGTATTACCACAATTGGAATCTGATTCATACAAATTTAGAGGCTGTCTGGTGGCCAGTGATGTTGAGCAAGGTATATTTTTAAGCTTTTCATCATTTGTGGAGGACTGATTATTTGTTGTGAAGGTTTCATGTAGATGTTTCAGATAAAATCATGTAAAATCTTGTGTTTGTGGAAAAATAGCTGGGCAATTGGAAATCAGCATATGGGATGGGTCTGTTATACAGTGATAAGGACAGCATCATTTTCAAGTAATCCTGTGCTAACTTTTTTCATAATAGGTTAGTTTCTGGAATAGAAAATTCCTCCCTGAGCCATTATTCTAACTGACAAGCTTAGTTACCTTTGTCAATGCTGGTTTTACATCCACAGTGTCAAGGGCCATTTTGTCTGAGTTGGTAACTTAGAAGCAATCATAAAGAATGTTATAGTTGTATAGTTATTTTTATAGGATTAGGTGCTTTAAGACTTTACATCCATTTCTTCCAAAAGCACAAAATATTTTAAAAAACAATGTAATGAAAACAGGCACATGCTTCTATTTTTAGAAGCTGTTGTTCTTGCTAGAAGAATTACTTTATATTAGGAGTTGAAGTACTTTAAATTTGAAACAAATCCTTATGTTGAGACACAAGGAGTTGAAGCTCATCTTTTCAAATTTCATTACAACTAAAAATTTATTTATTGTTTTTTACCTGGTAGCATTAACTGCAGCCAAATCTCTTGCCTCTGGCTGTTAGAATATAATTAGGTTAAACCTAAACTTCCAGCCTTGTCAAGGCATTTGCATTTGAAAACAAAAGTGATACTTTGGGTTCTGCTGTTAAGCTTATGTAGAAATGGTCTAATCAGCCAAAATTTTATAAAAACTTGAATCTACATTGGTTTGAGTAAATTTATTCACGTTTTTCTCTGGAATGTCTTGTCTTGTAGACCACTTTCTTCCCACTGAGAGAAAGCATCTGGAATCAAATATGAGGACAAAGAACTTCAGCACTTCAACTTTAAAAATGGATATAATGGATAACTCATCCAATAATTCCTTCAGTGACAGGCTGGAACAGCAAGACCTGAGAGACTTGGGGGAAAATGCAAGAGAGGATCAACCTGCTACATCAATAAAATGCTTAGAAGTATCTAATGCACTGAAAGAAGACACAACAAATTCTTTAAATAGTGAGATTACTTCAAATATAAAACGTAAAGTTCTGACTTCAGCATGCCTAATGGCAAGAAAGCATTCCAGATTTCTCCCTAAAAGCTGTGCTTTAGGGAAAGGTGAAGAAGATAAGGACATGAGTGCTAAGGTGAATGATGGAGCTGCTGTACCTCATAGCCTGAAAGAACTTGGGTCTTCTCACAGGGACAAGGAGTTCTTGGTTGATATTCAAGGTGACTCTACATCTATGACAAACAGGTCCCACAATACAATGTGTCAGATCAACTTGGGCATAACTGGAGTCAGTAGTGACTGTTGCAATAAATTATCACCCAGTAAAAGGCATGCTGCAGACCAGAGATCAGGAGTTGACTGCAGAGAAGTACACAGACCCTTGGGAATAAACTGCTTGGAAAATGACAGTACTGGGTTAAAACGAGGGGAGAAGACAGATGCAGCTGCCTTTTCACAGGATGTAGCCAACAATGAAGACCCAAAGCCAGCTGAAAACAACAAAAGTCCTCAAGCAGCTGCATTCAGTAATGTAGCTGTAGACACTTCTAAAGAATTATTAGATTGCATAGATAATAATTCTTTAAATGAAGTAATTTCTGCAGAAGTTAAACTAGTAGCACCTATGTATTCCAGCAAAAAGCCAAACGAGAACCTAAAGTGTAAAAGGGAATCATCATTGAATCTTAATGCATGCAGTTTGAATCTGGGCTTCAGTGGCTTTCAGACTGCTTCCAATAAGCAGATTAAATTCTCTGAAGCCAGTATAGCAAAAGGCAAAATGCTGTTCAAGGATATTGAAAATGAATGCTTTGAAGCCTCTTCCATGGAAAGAGTCAAAAACTTTTCACATCAAATTAAAAAGGAAAATACATTATTCTCAGATTCAAAAAGCAAGTTGGGCAGTAATTTCTCTGATTCTTCAGGTTCACAGGCAAGTTTTCTAGAGCCCAGGCATACACAGTTTACTCCATATAAAGCTGGCTTGTGTAAAAGCTTTCCTAGAACTCCACAGGCCTTGCAAGAAGCAAATCAAACCTTGACAGCAAGCCAAGAAGCTGAAATTGCTGAACTTTCCAGCATCTTGGAAGAAACAGGTAGTCAGTTTGAATTTACACAGTTTAGAAAGCAAAGTAACACAATACATAGTCACAGCTTGCAATTAGGAATTGTAGAAACACATGGAGTAAAGAATGTAGAAAATATTTCTGAAACAAGGAAAAATGTGGGGGTTTGTAGCACTTTTAAGTCAGAAAATCAAGTAAAAAATGACAAGTATTTTACTCAGGAGGAAGATGCAAATGAAGACACTGAATTGGTGGGAAATGAAAAAGAAAATGCAGTGGTTTTTCACAAAAATGACCAAAAGGTTACTTTTACTAACTTAAACATAAATGAAAGTAGAAGATCTGATGATAGCTTTCCTCTAGCTGAGCAGGACAGCTTTTCGAATTTCATAGGCTTTACTTCAGCTGGAGGTAAAAAAATAAATATTTCTAAGGCAGCTTTGAGTAGGTCTGCAGAGCTCTTCAGGGACTTGGATGATGATAATTATTTGTTCAAATCTTCTGAAACTGGTACTAGATGGCACAATTCAAATGGATCTATGTCTTCTGACAGTAATTTTTCCAGATTCCTGACAAAAGAAAACAAAGAAAGAACTGTTTGTGTTTCAGATTTTAAAAGCATGAATGCTGTTTCCCACACAGGTTCTGTTTCCTACCATGCACCAGATAAAAATGAGGAAAATACTAGTACAATATTCAAGGAAAATGTGGAAAATAAGACAAAAATATCAGTAAATAGTACTGACAGTGTTAGCTTCAGTAGTATTAACATTATCAACAGCCTATTATCCAGGAAAGATCATAAGCAGAATTATAAAACTTTCAAACAAATTTTAAAGCAAGGAGATGATGAAGGCAATTTGCAAGACAGCTCATTAGATGTAACATGTCTAGAAGATGCTGTTGTGACTGCAGGAGAACACAATTTAAATACATCATACAAAATGGAAAACCAGTCTCCTGAGCAGAAAGGAGAAGACAGAAAGGAAGATGAATGTTGGTCACCAAAACTTCAGACTCCAGCTGGTGGTGATACATCCATCCCTGATGCAGCTTTGGATCATTCTCTGCCCTTGTTCAGTGTACAGTGCGGAGAAGATGTGAATGTTTTGGAGAATTCTGATAAAGAAAAAACAAATTGTAAAAATACAAAAGAAGACACAGCTCATGATAAGGACCTGCTACTGAACGAAAGCAAAATAAAAATAGGTTCTTACCATCATTATCAAATACCTCTTGAACAAGAGGTAAATGTGGGGAAAAATGAAGTGGAAGGAAGTTACCTGACTGGTTTTCATACTGCTAGTGGCAAGAAAATAGCAATTGCTGATGGATTTTTGGCTAAAGCAGAACAATTTTTCGCAGATATTGATGTAGGAAAGGAACATAATGACAATTTTGAGAACCTCATCAAGAACAGGAAATGTGGCAAGAACTGTGTTAAAGACTGTGATTTATGTATTGAAAGCATTGCTCAGTGTGACTCAGAAAAACTAATTTTTAATGAAAAGCTTGTTCCTGAAAAGCCTGGAGATCAGTTTAATCAGGCAATAGAAAGCAGTCCTATTAAACATGCTGCGATTCTTGATCCTGCTAAAGTAGATACATTTGTTGATCTAGGTGAAGCTTGTGAAGGGAGTTTGGTAACTTCACATGTGCATAAAAAAGCTGATGTCAGACCTGGAAAGTCAGAATTGGAATCCCTTGCAGGACGGAAGAGTGATGCTTTCATTAGAACTCATTTGTCTGAAGATGGAAAATTCCTTGCAGAGAAAAAGATGGACCACTCACCAAGAAAGAGGGATGATTCAGAAAACACAGATGATTTTCCTGTGCACTCTGCTGCATCTCTGCATTTAATGAAGGTACCACATGACCTTGAAGATAACTGTGTGCCTGGAGGTACAAAAAATGCTTTATTTGTTGAGAGCAACAATAAAGCTGATCAATCACTCCTCTTAGATTCAAAAAATATCTGCTCTTACATGAATGAAGACACTAAGGAATTTGACTTGGAACATTTAAATGAATCTGCTGCTGATAAAAATTACTTCACAGATACTATAGCTAATGCTTGCCAAAACCAGTCACTAGTCAGTATTCCTGAAGAGGAAACTAATTTTAACAGGTTAAAAGAAACAACACTTAAGGTTGAAAACCAAAGAGGTGATCTGAAACAAACCATGTTTAGCACAGCCAAAGGGAAAGCTGTGTCTGTTTCAGAAAGTGCATTAGCACGAGTCAGAGAAATGTTTCAAGACTTCAGTGAAGCTGTAAAATATGAAATTGAGCCTAACTCAGAAACAAATCAAACAGTAATTGCTAGAAATTCATCTGCAGTCCTTCATGCTGAGTGTCCTAATTCTGCTAAATCTTTTCATGCCACAACAAGTGAAGAGGTTAATTCAGACACATCCCAATTTATTAAAGTAAATGCAAGTGCTGATGAAGATGGTCACCAAGAAAGAAACACATCTGCAGATACAAAGTCTGTTTCAAATTCTCAGAATCAATCCCTTGAGCAGAATATGAAGCTTTTAGGGCACTTTGTTCCAAATAAGCAGATAAAGCCATCAGATGCTTCTACAAGCAATTTTGGATTTTTTAGTACAGCAAGTGGAAAGCCTGTACAGCTTTCAGAAGAGTCACTCAGGAAAGCTAGACAACTCTTTTCTGAAATGGAAGGTAATCATTCACCACATGTACAAGAAGCATTTTTAGATGAAGATGTTGAAAAGTCTGAAATGCACACTGAAGTACTTCCTAGGAAAATGCAGGTAGTGTCATCAAAAGGGGAAGAAAATACCAGCCCTGAATTGATTTCAGATTCTGCCTTTGGCTTCAGCACTGCTAGTGGAAAGCATGTAAAAGTTTCTAAAGATGCCTATCAAAAAGCAAAGGCTATTTTAGAAGAATCTGATTATTTTTTGAGTAGTGGGCCTTGCACTGCAGATCAGCTTAGGTCAATTAATGACAGTGGTCAACATGTAAAATCTTTAACAGATAAGGTGATCTCAGAATTCAAAACTGAAAAAAGCTGCAGTCAAGACTCTGATTTTAAAAGCATCTGCCCTCAGGAAATAAAGTCTTTTCCAAGCACTTACCATGTCAAAATGCCTGATCACACACCATACAATCAAAAAAACAAGCAGTTAACATCATTTAAAAATAAATTTCAGCAAGAAGAAACTGAGTCTTTTGGAAAAGGGCAGCTGAATCTGGGGTCAAAACCAGAGTCTGAAGCAATTTCATGCAGTGCTACTGCTAAAGCAGAAATTAATACTAACCTCCAAAGTCCAAAAAATTACTTGGAAGTAGAGGCTGTAGAAAGTGCAAGAGCTTTTATGGAAGACAGTTTAGCCAGTGCTGGAGTACAGATTAACGCTGCACAGACCTTCAGTGGCAGACTGGATAAAACCTTCCAAAATAAGACCTTTGGGAAGAGGCACTTTGAAGAAAACAACTCACTTGGTAGGTGTTTTATCTTATATGTTCATATTTCTGCATAGTGGATTGGTTTAGGTTTTGGGGAATTTTTTGCATGTCACATTGATTTTTAGGTCACAGAAACATTCAAGTTCTTTCTCTAGGTGTCAGTGACAAAAACTCTACCTGCTGCAGGGTAGTTCATCCATCTTTCCAGTCTTAAATATGCACAGTAGAAGCTAAATTTGTGATTAATAATTTTGAAGGTGTACATGTTTGCTGTTTTACCACAGATTTACAGAAGAAAGCTGCTGCTCCTTTTCTCCCTGAGCAGACTTCCTTTTTTTTTCTCTCTGTGCAAATCTAGTGTTTTTTCATTGAAAAAATGAGTAGCAGTATTTTCATTTTCCCCTTTTTGTGCATTGTAGGTGAGGACAATGTTTTGCTTGTATCAAGATTGCTAGTCTGATATGAAAAATAGTTGTTGGTCTAAAAGCAGTTTCTTGCCTTCTGAAACTGATCTGTCTAGGGCTGAAGTGTTGGTACTTGATGCTTACACAGACACCCAGACCAGTTCAGGGGCCTGGGCTAGCTGAAAACTCCTTGTGGAAGGGGAGATGTCAGCAGAGCCCCTCCCTGGCTGCACAGTTTCAGGTACAAAGGTCAGGCAGGCTAGCGCTGGAAAGTTTGGGTAGGTGGCAGAAGCCAGGGAAAGACTCTTACCAATCCAGCTTGAAAAAGCTGTGCCACAGCTGAACCATGACCTCAGTTACAGCTTCTGTTAAAGATGAGTTACGCTTTGAAGTTTGGAGGGACTCTTTAGTTACTGAAAGTTCAAAGAGAGACGCAGGTGAAGTGCGCTGTGAGAGCTGTGCTGCTGGAGTGCACTGTGATGCACTTTCCGATGCAAATTCTGTTTGGTAACTTCAGACTTACAAACTTGATTTTGGGTGGAAAAGAATTACTGGTCACAAAAAACAGACTTCATTATGTGGGGTTTTGTTGTCACTCTTGGTAACACAATATGCAGTCATTTTGTACAGCAGAAACTTGTACAATTTGTGGTGAGGTGGCTCTGTGTTTGAAAAGGCCATTTAAGACGTGTGACCTGAAAACTTGCTAATTCTGCTGCTCTGACTTCAGTGTCTTATTTAGAAATTACAGCTATGTTGTGCCAATTGTTAAGAAACTGAACTCGAAAGGAACATCACTTTTGAAACTCTTATGTTTTTATTCTAGGTGAACCTCCAATTAAGAGGCAGCTTCTGCTTGAATTTAACAGAACAGAGAATTCCCCCAGGTCTTTGAAAGCTTCAAAAAGCACCCCTGATGGTAATTTTAGTCATCTTGTGTTCTAAGCAGTAATCCAGTGTCAGTTGTTATCTTAAGAATTCTTCAATTTCCAGTAACCTAACCTAAGTTTGCTTAACTACTGCATTTATGAATGTAGTCATGGAAATTCAGGAAAGCTGCTGTGGTCATGTCTCTGCAGACTTGAAATCATGTGATTCTTGATATGCCTTATTGCCTAGACTCTAAATATATTCTTTCTGCAAGAACTCTCGTTTAATTTATTGATTAACTTTGTGTAGATCCTCACTGGTAATATACTTAGTATATAATTACTTCTCTTATGAAACTTCCTCTTTGCTGCGTAAGGCCATAGCACAAATGGGTTTACATTCCAGACAGATATGATTTAGTTACGTTGATAATTCCAAGATAAGCACGTCCTTCAATAATGGAAGGAGGAGTTTGTGCAAATGTGCCTTTTTCTGTTGTAACTTCAAATAAAAGAATAAAAGTTGCTGCAAGAGTTCTAAATGGAATGGTGAGCCTACCTGGAGTTAAATACATGATAAACATTTCCCTTTCAGGAGCCTAAAAATATCTTGCTGGCTTACAAACACAAACTTTTGAGAGCTCAGCATTGTGAGCACTTTAGATCTCTCTGGGAAGATGTTTAAACAAACATTTTTGGGGGTGGGGAAGAATCAAAGTGTTTAAATCTACTCGGAAAACTTTTCTATATATCATTAATATAGATGAAAGATGTGCTGTAAATTTCCATCTGTCTATGTGACGTGACATTTCAAACATTTTTTTTTCTAATTATCTTACAGGTGTTTTTAAAGACAGAAGAAAATTTATGTACCATGTGCCTTTAAAACCCCTAACTTGTCAGCCTTTTGGGTGAGAAATTTTAGAGTTCTTCTTTGTAACTGTGTAAAAATATACAGTAATAATTTACTATTCCTACTTTATAAAAGACTAATAATTTTATGACAAAATAAATATTAAGTTACCATATAACACTTGCTGTTGCAGTAGACCAGTGAAATGTTAAACAAACTATGCCCTATTACACTGTGTCATTTCTCAATGGATAAAAATCAAATATTCTGGTTTTAAAATATCAAAGACTGATATTTTCTCTTTTTATTGATACAGAATTGAAATCTGTATTACTAAATTAAGAATACAAGACTCCTGATAAATATTTTGTCAGGAACATGAACCCTGTATGCTTAAATGTTTTCATTTCTGTAGGCCAGCTAAAGAACGTCAAGAAGTCAAGAATCCTACCCTTACTCTGCCAGATCAAGACTTCAGAGGATTCCAATCTAAACCTGCTATTTTTCAGCACTGTGCTCTCAGGCACTCTTCAGATGATGCTGCAGGGCTTTCCACTCCCTGTAAGGCCTCGGCAAAAGAGAGTGAAGAAACGAGAAGTTTGTACAAATCTAGCAAAGCTGCTAAAACTTTTATTCCACCCTTCAAAACTAAGCTGACATTTTCTACATGTGAACAAGGCAGCAGCAAAAGATGTGATTCACCCATCAGCAAAAACATGATCGAAGAGATGGACCTAAATCAGGTCAGAACTGAACAAAATACTGCTGACCCTCAAGATCACCAGTCTTGTATCCAGCATGCAGCAGACACTGACCTGGAAAACAGCAATTTAGGTATTTTCAGATTTTACTCACTTAACTGTTGTGAATACTAACTGTCAGAGTTGATTCTTTTAAGGCTTTTTTTTTTTATTTTGGCAGGAAAATTAGGAAATTACTACTTTCCTAATATTTTATATTGCACTCCTAAAAGAGCATATCCTGTTTATCTCCAAAGTTAATTGAGAAGATGAAAAATATTTCACACAGTGTTTAGAAACAAGATAGTTTATGTTTCATTTGATACTTGATTTTTCTTATATACCTCATACGTAAAATAATCTAAGAACCTTAGATTAGCCTTGCTATACTTAATTGTCTTTTACGAAAGCTTGTTTTCATTCTGTTCACTAATCACAATCTAGACTTAGCCATATGAATGGTTGATTGTGTAATTTTCAAAGAGGCAGACTTTAAATGCTCAACTGTTCAACTTAAGAGTGTGGCCGTATGCCTTTTAAGCTCTCTTGAATGCTCTGGTGTGTGTTATTTATATAATTTACAATCAAATCATCTGGATTTTTTCAGAAGTACTTGTGTGTATTTGAACAGGTGTATGAACATTTGCAGAATTAGAGCCTGCAGTAAAAGGCCAAAATTTCAGGATTATGGATTCTGTAGTCATCAACTAATTTCTTTCCATTTGGTGTTTTCTATGAAGACTAAGTTCAGTCTGATGAGAAAAATACATGGATGGAAGTTTAGTTCAGGGACTTATATAAAATTAATATGGATGTTTAATTTGTTTAATGTAAGTATTCAAATGCCTTCAGTAAACACAGCTTTCTAAATGCATTAAACTTTTAATATTTAGACTTTCAGTTTCTAAAAATCTGCCGAGTGGCACAGAAAAAATACTGCCGTGAATCTGCTACAGTGTGACTGTGTATCTTTATTTGATAATGCTTTTTAAAGGTTTTGATGTTTTGACTTTTTTTAATTTGCAGCTATGGCCAGGATGGTGACAAATCTCCGCTGTGCCAGAGATCTGCAGGAAATGAGAATTAAAAAGAAATGTAGGCAAAATATTCGTTCACAGCCAGGCACTCTTTATGTCATTAAAACATCTGCAAGCAATAGAATCTCTCTGAAAACTGCAGTAGAAGAGAAATCTCCTAGCTTTTATTCTACAGAAGAGGTATATAGATATCGTTTTATTTTCTGTCTCACATCTGTTTCTCAAGAGTAGCAAGTAAAAACTCAGTAGCTTTTGAATAGTATGTTGAATTTATTTTTAGGTAAGTATTTACAGCTCAGTTGCTACAGTACTTAAATATATCCCATTTTTAAGACTATTCCAAATAATAAAGGTCATAAATCTCTAGTGTTATAATCAAACAGGAAAAAAAAAGCCAGCAATTATAATGCATATGAAGAGCTAGTTTAACAGTTAAAATTTAAGCTTAGGTAAATCTACATGAAAATGCTCTTGCTTTTTTGCTACAGTGAAAGTACAAAACCTATTGAATTTTTTAAACACTTTCAAAAAGCACTGTGATGCTGTTCTGCAAAAACAGTTGTTGAGAATCCTTCATTCTCCATGGTTTACATATGAAATGGCAAGGTCAGACAAAAGCTGTCTCAACCTGAAGGAAATATTTAATCTGAATTTATAAGTTTGGATATTTAAACTCTCTGCTGAATTCTTCTGTATTGTCATTATTTTATCTTTTCCATCTGATTTTTTTCAGCTATACACATACGGTGTTTCAAAACAGTGCGTACAAGTTAACAGCACAAATGCAGAATCTTTCCAGTTTCTCATCAAAGACTTTTTCAGTAAGGAGTATTTGTTAGCTGGAAATGGAATGCAGCTTGCTGATGGAGGATGGCTAATACCTACAGATGAGGGAAAAGCTGGGAAAAAGGAGTTTTACAGGTACTGTTACTTATGAACTTGGGACAACTGTGGTATTTATTAGTTAGCAACTCTCTTGTCTCCTAGAATAAATCCAACACAGTGGTATTTTAAAGCCTCTGACTACTGGGTTTTTACAATGCATTTTTAGTGCACCACTGTTAGTGTAAATAAAGATATTGTAGGATTGTAAATTTGCTGTGTAGATTAACGTTGCTAGTGATTGATCTTCACTGACCATTAAAGAAAGCAAAGTCAACTTGGAAAATTTCTGGAAATTCTTCAATGGTGTAAATAGTCTAGAAAATAGGCAAGTTAAAATTTGTAGTGGATTCCAGGTTAATTTATTAACAATTTATCTGCAGAGCCCTGTGTGACACTCCTGGTGTGGATCCCAATCTAATAACAGAGGCCTGGGTTTACAATCACTACAGATGGATTGTATGGAAATTGGCAGCCATGGAAGTGTCTTTCCCACATGAATTTGCTAACAGATGTTTGACACCTGAAATGGTCCTGTTGCAGTTGAAATATAGGTATGTGTATAGCAATCTATTGGGAGGTGTAATTTGTGTTACTGTGTGCTTTCTGGTTTGTCAGTATTACGAAATAAGCACATCTACCTTGCATTCACTACTTAGCAGAATGCTTGTATTGTTAAACTTGCACAAAGCAGTATTAAAAACAGTGTGTTACTGGCAAAAATGTAGAAAACATTTGCTTTGCTACAGTGGTGCTTAATCATGTAGATTGAGTAACCAACAGTTTGCTACAATTGTGTTCAAAGAAAAAGAATGTGATGGATTTTGTTTGCTGTAACAAAGCACAAATTCTTTTTTGTAGGTATGATTTGGAAGTTGATAAAAGTAAACGATCAGCAATCAAAAAAATAATGGAAAGAGATGATGCAGCAGGTAAAACACTTGTACTGTGTATTTCCAAAATCATATCGCTGAACACAGTTGTGTCTCCTAGCAGTAGCAATAAGAACGTGGAAAGTAAAAAAGCCGCAGCTTTAATTGAAGTTACTGATGGCTGGTATGGCATCAGAGCTCTTCTGGATCCACCTCTCAAAGCTTTCTTAGACAGAAGAAGGCTGACTGTTGGTCAGAAGATCATAGTGCACGGAGCAGAACTTGTTGGTCCTCAAAACGGATGTACACCACTGGAAGCTCCAGATTCCCTTATGTTAAAGGTAAATAAAATATTAGTTCAGCTTGATTGGATGTGACTGAGAGATGTCATAAATGCTACTTGGTTGAGCCACATTTTGTAAACAGAAAAGGCTAGATGGAGCTTTACAAACAGATGGAGCTTTGCAGAAGTTTAATAACCAGATGTGTAAGACATGACACAAGGGTGTTACACAATATGGTTGGAAGAGAAGTTTGTAGTATAAAATTCTGCCAAGTTTTGCTATGTGTTTTGGCAGTTCCAGTTCCTTACTTCAGTTAAACACCAAGCTGCAAAAAAGTATTTATCCATCTCAGACAATATGGAGGTTGGAGGAAGAATGAGGGGTGAGGGAAAAAACAAGTCACAAGAGGGCGAACTGGTGGGGCAGGGCCTTGGCTCATTTGAGGTTAGTTAAAGAGCTTTAAAGAGGGTGAAGTTTTAGCATAATACTGAAATTGCTTCTCTGGCACAAATTTTTTCCTATAGATTCTCATTTCCCAGAGAATTTTAACTCATCAGATTTTTAGATTCTGTTTAAAATACATTCTTCAGTATGAAAGGAAACCCTTAAATTAACACATGATCTGCTCAAGTGCAAAAGTGATATATTCTTAGTGAGGTCCGTGTGAGAATAGATATGTAGATAATCCTGTAGATAAAATAACTTTGACTTAGCAGTGACAGTTTCTCATTAACCATTTCCCTTGCTCAGATCTCAGCGAACAGCACTCGCCGTGTGCGGTGGCACACAAAACTAGGATTTCATCGGGATCCCCGACCTTTCCCTTTGCCTTTGTCATCGCTTTACAGCGAGGGTGGTACAGTGGGGTGTATTGATGTGGTCATTCAAAGAACTTACCCTATGCAGGTATGGCGTAACTATTTTATGAATCTAACAGGGTTCTGTGAGATCTAAATTATATTAATTAATTGCTATATCATTACTCAAATCAGACACAATATAGAGAGCTATTTTTTTTTAAGGTACAATTATGTATAAAATAAACAGGAGTGGTTCTTGCATTGTACGTGTATTTAGTATTTTAAGACTGGTGTATCTTGCTGTAAGAAGATTTTGAGTTTGTGTTCAGTATCTTTTGGTTGGTTTTGCTTTCAGCTTCAAAAAGCCAGAAATAATTGAATTTCAATTCTGTACTCTAAAAAGTACAGCATTTGTTTTATTATTAACATATTAGCAAAAAGTTACACGTTTCTAAGCATTGGTAGGTTTACTTTTTCTTACATGTAGCTGACTGTGTTGTGTCAGTTATATATTACTGAAAATACAGTGTGTAATTACAGTGTAAAATAGAGTTAAGATCTTTTAAATAACACTTGATATCCAGACATTTTAAATACTGCAGTATTTAACTTCACTGCAGCTAATTAGTTTTATAACAATACCAGACACAAACAGAAACAATATTTCTGTTAGTAATCAATCCTTTTAACGTAAACAGTTTAACCAGAACACAACTTTCATATTTTATTAACTTTTCTCAGAGCAGATTATACTTGGCAGGTCTATCTAGGATTCTTTTTTCATTGCCTTCTTTCCAAGGTATTATGTTATTGTTAGTGGATGTCAAATGAATTCTGCAGAGGTACTAGTAACATTTGGTTTGGATCATTACTTTGCTATTTAGATGATTACTTTAATGGAGGAAATTGCAGCACTTATTATGTGAGCTGCCTGGTAGAACAAACATTTACTTAGGTCTCAGAAAGGAGAACGTAATCTGTAACTGCATCACAGTAAATGGTTTCCAGGCTGGGGAGGAAAGTGCTTCTTCATATCTGGCTATGCCAAGAGATTGATGTACTTTTTTCTTTTTTAAACACTGAGACTCTTGCTTAAATATTCCAAAATTACAGGAAGATTTGGACTGTCTGTCTCCTTTTACCTCAAGAGTCAAGGAGTATAGGAATCACAGTAGCCCTAGTTAAAAGTGTCAAACTGTGAATAATGCAGGAAATGCAGGGTGTGCAATTAATTAATGAGGTAGGCAGAGCCTATTTCAACAATTCACTGCCTCATAAGGATTAGTCCTCCAAGCTTCCCTTATCTTGCTTTCACTAGATGCTCCTGCTGCTTCACTGTTCTAAACCTAGAGCTCACGTGGTCCTGTTATTTAGGTAATTTAATTCATTAAACTAGGAAAAAGTAACTAATAATAATATTAAAAACACACAATGAACTTCTGTCTGTTGAATTACTAAACTGATACAGTCTGCTGAGGTCAGATATGTGCTAGAGCCAGTGCAAGGGAGAAGACAGAACTGTGCAGAAAATGGGAAGGGAAGGGACCACTCTCAGGAGCCATGGATCTCCTTGTTTAGCTCACTGACTCTTCAAATCAAGCCAGCCAGTTCTGGCAGGGTTGTGGACAAGGCTCTAGTCCTATGGAGCCATCTCAGCCAGAAAAGGTTTAGGAGCATCTGCAGAACTACATCATAGTTCTTTTATAGCATCTTATCTAGGGTGTTAAAACCACCAGTACAGCTGATGTGGAAAGGCAAGCTGAGTAGAATGCGGTCTGGTGTGTTTTTAAGCATTGAGTTTGATGATTTGTATCCTAATGTATCTACCAGTGAGATCCATTCATCATCTAAATTATAACACTGATATTGAAGCTATGTTTTCTTCAGCTGTTAAATCATCTGGTTTTGGATACTGCTCCATTCTGTGTGTCTTTGACAAGTTACCAACCAATGCTGTGGGGTTTTGCCTTTTATCTGTTATACTGGCAGAACTTAAGATCTGCTGCCTGTTCATTTTTAAAGCATTTTTGCTTAACAGTGAGTATGAAAGAGAAGCTAGATAGTGTTAAAAATAATTTTTAGGAAGTCTGGGTTTAGTTTTAATCTTTTTATTTCAGTGGATGGAAAAGACATCAGCTGGTTCCTACATTTTTCGTAACAGCCGAGCTGAAGAAAGAGAAGCTGCCAAGCATGCAGAGGATCAGCAAAAGAAACTGGAAGATCTGTTTGCAAAAATCCAAGCAGAATATGAAAAGCATGAAGGTAAAGCTTTCATTCTTTCAGAACATGTATTAAGAACAGAGAAACATTTTGATGTTTTCAGGAAAGTCTAAAGAAATTGTCAAAAATCTTCTCTTGTGATAGAAAAGCAGAGATGGGATTTTGGGTTGTTTTCTTTGTTGTTGTTTTTGTATTGTTTCAGGTTTTTGCTTCCTGTGTATCAAGATCTTTCGGTACAAAATTTTTTGTGCTTATTTGCATGGCTTTGGAGCTACCTAGGAAACACTTTTTGAACATATTGGTAGCCAGGCCACTAAAAAAATATCCTTGAGATGATTCTCAGGGAAATGCTACAAAATCGTAGAATTCATCATTTCATTCCCTTCAGGGCCGTGACACTATAAGATTTCACCCAGAGATGGGCACTGCTAGGATGTATGTCAGTAGACCTGAACACCAGGACTGAGCACTGAGCATCTTTCCTCAGGAATAATTGCATGATTGAGCAGGTACTGAGGTCTGTGGAGCTGCTCAGTGGGGCAGGGACTCTGGTGACATAGGCCATGGAGAGTGCTGAGTTACTGAATGCCCTTGGTTGGCAATCCCAGGCCACAGAGACCAGGGGAAATTCTGAAGCGAGGAAGACATCGCCTTGGTGGAAGAGGATCAAGTTAGAGAACACTCAGGCAAACTGGAGATATGTAAGTCCATGGCTGATGATGGGATTAACCCAGAAGTACTGAAGGAGCCTGACTGATGTCTGTGGGGCTGCTTTTGATCCTCTTTGAATGATCATTAGTTGATTGGTAGGGGTGCCTGGAGACTCTTAAGAAAGCAAATGTGTCTGCTGTATTCATAAAAGCCAGAAAGGAGCACCCAGAAAACTGCAGGTTGGTCAGCCTTACCTGATCCCTGAGAAGGTGATGGAATAAATAATCCTGGAAGCTTTTAACAGGCACATGAAGGACAAAAATATGATTTGGAGTATTCAGCAAGGATTCACTCAGGGGAGGTCATGTTTGACCCACCTGACAACGTTCTGTGATGAAATCACTGGCTTGAGCAGTTGAGGCGAGAGGAGTGCTGTTGTCTGCCTGGACTTTGGAAAGGCTTTTGACACAGAGAGAAGCTGATGGGCTGGATGAGCAGGCAGGCAGGTGGACTGACAAGTGTCTGAACAGTAGGGCCCAGAGGGTAGTGATCAGTGGCACAAAGTCTGTTTGGAGGCAGTAACTCCTGGTGTATGCCAGGGATGAGTACTGGGTCTAGTCTTGTTTTAACAAATTCCTTAATGCTCTGGGGAATGGGGTCGTGTACTTACAGCAGGTTTGATGCTGAAAATTAGGACAAGTGATGGATACACTAGAGGATTATGCTGCCTCCAGAGGGATCTTGGCAGCTGGAGAAGTAGACTGACAAGAACCTCATGAAGTTCAACAAAGCCGATTGCAAATCTTGCACCTGGGGAGGAGCAGTGCCATGCACCAGTACATGCTGGGGACCACCCATCTGGAAAGCAGCCCCTGGGAGTCCTGGTGGACAAGTGGAGGATTGTTGCCAGAAGGTCTAAGAAAGTGACCCTTCCCTTGTGTTTAGCACTGGTACGGCCACATGTGGAATGCTGTGCCCATTTCTGGGCTCCTCCCTACAAAAGAGGCATGGACACACTGGAGATACTACAGCAAAGGGCCATGAATGTGTTTAAGGAATTGGAGCATCTGACATAGGAAAAGCTGAGAGAGCTGGGACCACTGAGCTTGGAGAAGGCTCAGGGACATCTGATCAATGTACCTAAATACCTGAAAGGACAGTGGATATGCAGCAAGGCTTCTGTCAGTGCTGTCTAGTGATAGGTCCGGACCCAAATGGGCACAACCTGGAACATAGGAAGTTCCCTCTGGACATCAGGAAACACTTTTTCACTATGATGGTTGACTCACAGTGTTGCCTAGAGAGGCTGTGAAATCTCCATCCTTGGAGATAATCACAGCTCACTGGACATGGTCTTGGTCAGCCTTCTGTAGGGTGGCCCTGCTTGAGCAGGGGGTTTGGACCAGAGGATCCTTCCACTCCAGAGGTCCCTTCCACTTCAGCTGTATTCTAATTCTGGCTGCCACTGTCTACCTCTGCCAGTGGTTTCCAGCAGTAGTTCTAGAATGGAATTCCAAGTTGAAATCAGAGATGGCCTTGTAATTCTTAACTTCACTGCTGTGACATCTTGTGTGTTGTTTTATGTTTGGTAAATTTGTGTACATGGTAGTCTGCTATGCTGAAGGAATTCATCAAAATTCTGACAGTGAAGTGACTTACCTAAGGAGAGGGAAATGGTTCAATGTAAGTTAACTTGGTGGTCAGCTGATGTCCTGAGGAGCTTTCATGTGCAGGCCTTGGTCACCTGCTGTCCCACATCTTGATGTCTTTAGGATTTATCTGCTGCATGAGAGGAAGTGATGGGCATAAAGAAAATGTAGTCAAGTATCTATGAAGTTTCTTGGCAGCCCATCAAATCTCCCACCATCTCCTAAATGCAGACACTGATACTGGCTTCCCCAAAGTTTGTATAATATTCTAATCTATGTTGTATTTAAATGTGTAAGATTTTTTTTTTTCTGCTTGTATTTTCCTGATATGTACACATACACACACACATCAATTCTGATGCATGTGTTTTGTATTTTTATTCTGGCAAGGCCTACATACTACTGTGCTTCTTACATAATTATTTCTTCCTTCACTTTAAAGTGTATTGGTTGTACTCCACATAAAGGTTTTGTCTCAACAGAGAGAACCACTAGAGGAACACCAAGATCACGGATAGTCACAAGACAGCAAATCCATAATTTGCAAGATGGTGCAGAACTTTATGAAGCAATTCAGAATGCATCTGATCCTGGTTATATGGAGGTAACTAAATCCTACTGGGCTAATTTTGAAAAGCTTGTGGAATAAATTAAAATGTAATAATTCCTGCTAAAATCAACCATTAAATTACTCTTTGGTTTTGCTGCCTTTTGATATTTTCTACAGCATGCTTATTGCTAAATAAATTAATATTAAAAATTTTGAAAAAAACTTAATGAAGGCTTGTTGTAATTGATTAATATGATCTTGGATGGCAATTTGCTCTTGGTATAAAAATCCAGGATACAGCACAATTAAAAGTTAATGTTACTTGTAATTTTATTGCTTTGCTTTGTCTTGCATATATGAAAACTTAATGCATCTCATCAGTCTAGAGTTTCACAGACATATTTTTGCATGCTGTTCACGGAATTATTTGAATAATTATAGTGTCTTCATTCCCTGTTCCAGTTAAATCACAACTTTTAAGTGTTTATGCCTTTACTAATAACGATGCAGGTGATTAGTCCCTGCCAGTTGTTAAAAATTAAATACATGCCTTGCCTTTTGCAAGTGAGAGTCCTTGTCTGTCATAAAGCCATATGATCTGTTTATTTGATAAAATGGTATCCGTGTTTCTGGAGCTGCATGTACAGGCATCTGGGTCTTGAAGGCTTGGTCAGAAAAGTGATGGGTTTGATGCATTTTAGTGTAAATCATTGTGTCAGCTCAGAGACAGCAGCCTGAGGAGAAGTGCAACTCTTCCTTTATTCTTACAGAAATTTTTCCTACTATGTTTTCATATGAAACAGGCAAGCTTGCCTGTTATGTTAAATATTCACCTTAGTTATGCACTCTCAAGCAGGCTTTCCCACTAATTGTCACATAATAACAGCATGTAGTGTAATGCTCTGCACAGACCAGAGAGCACCAGCTGAGTTCCAGGTAAGACTGCTGCCTCCTGTTGTTTTAATGTACCTCATTTCAAGTCTTAGTAGTGTCTCAGCTGGAAATGAATTGATTCTAACAGATAAACACTCAAGAAACAGGCTATCTAAAAATCCTGACAATGTTTTTTTGATTAATAAAAAAGATACTGAATTCACTTTCTCTTGGTTGCAGGGATACCTCAGTGATGACCAGTTAAAAGCCTTGAAGGCTTACAGGCAGCTGATGAATGACAGAAAACAAACTCAGATACAGGAACAATTCAAGAAGGCTTTAGAATCAGCAGAACAGGAAGAAAACGGTTGTTACAAAAGAGATGTGTCTGCAGTATGGAGATTATATGTGGTAGACTACAGAAAACAAGAAAAACATAAAGGTTAGTGCTTGAAAAATTATAACAAATTTTTTAATGTGGTAACTGGCCAGCATAGGTAAATTTGAAGAGCTTCCCAAC
Source organism: Pycnonotus jocosus (assembly GCA_013400435.1). NCBI lineage: Eukaryota > Metazoa > Chordata > Aves > Passeriformes > Pycnonotidae > Pycnonotus > Pycnonotus jocosus. The sequence goes on along the minus strand of VWYP01030871.1, from coordinate 82,150 downwards.
AGTATTTTAGCTTGCATGTTAATATTTCCAGTTTGATTCTTGGTTTAGGGCTTTTGGGTAGGAGGGAGTATTGTAGGTTTATTTTGTTTAAAAGCCTTCAGATTATCACTGAGCAGGTAACTGAGCTCACTGTGCTGTTGTCAGGAGCAGTACTGAGTATCTGGCGCCCGCTGCCCGACGTGTGTTCCCTGCTGAAGGAAGGCGCTCGCTACAGGATCTTCCAGCTGGCAGCGTCCCAGTCCAGGGGCAGGGCAGACTCCTCCAACATCCAGTTAACAGCCACGAAGAAAACTCAGTATCTACAGCTATCAGTAAGTGCTTTGAGGGCATAAAGATGCATCATTAAAATGTGTCATACTCTGTAAGTCTTGTAAATACCGAAGCTCTGTGTTTCATCAGGTATCACAGGAGATGCTGGTACAGATTTTCTTTCCAAGAAAGGCTTTAGAATTCACCAGTTTGTTGGATCCTTCTTTCCAGCCACCATGTGCTGAAGTGGATTTAGTTGGAGTTGTAATTTCTGTTAGCAGAACAGGTATGTTGTGGACCACATTCATGTCCTCCCATTGAATAAGCACTGAATTCTTTATTTCAAAAGTCAAAGTTATCTTTGGTGTTGTACCTGCATCTCACAGGCCTATGAAAACCTGCTAATACAGCCCATCATGGTGACATGCTGGCAGATAAATGTATATTTTTGAAGAAAAACTGTCTCTGCTTCTTAGCTCAGGGAGTTAGAAAGGCAGGATTCAAGCTCAAAAGCAGCTTATATTTCAATATATTTATTTTTTCCATAAATGGTGGGCATAAGTTCCTACATCTGTGCTCAGCATCTGCAGAAACACCATTGTGCATGTACATAAACTCCCTCTTGTGTACAGTGTCATGGTATGAGAGGAATTCAGGCACTGGAGCTCATGGATAGGTAGAGGTGGATAATCTTCTGGATAAAAGGGAAAAGTTTCATAGGAGTATTGTTTTTAAAGACACAGACTTTGAGTTGTTTTCTGTAATCAGTAGTGAGCTGGTGTAGGTTATGAAAGAAGCATGAGATGCCTGTCACCATGCAGATGTGCTGCCATCTTTCAAGATGTGTGTAATTTTTTTTAGTAGATCCAAATCACAGTGCCTTTACTTAAAGAGATGAAAAGGTTTAATTCAGACTTTTTTCCTGCTTTTAGGTTTCACTACTGTGGTGTACTTATCTGATGAAAGCTATAATTTAGTGGCAGTAAAGATCTGGACAGATCTCAGACACTTGGCTATTGAAGATGTAGTTGTCCGCTGTTCACTCATTTCTGCAAGCAACCTTCAGTGGCAGTCTGAATTCAGATCAGAAATTCCCATGCTGCTGGCTGGAGACCTTTCTTTATTCTCAGCCAGTCCAAAGGAATGCTATCTTCAAGAGAAGGTTAATGAACTGAGAAGTGTGATAGAGGTAAACCTGTAGAAGTGTCATTTGATGGTTAGTTTTGGTTACTGCTGTGTTACATCATTCACCAAAAAGTCTGTTAGTATTGATAAATCTTTAAAGCAAGTAATGCACATAATGCTGAATTTGGGAGGGAGATGGAGTAAGAGGTTTCTGCAATTTTCCTGGAGGACTGAATGTCTTAATTTTTAATTTTTTTTTTCAATTCATCCAGCACTTAGGATGTGCCACAGAATCTCTGGCTGGTGAAAGATCTTGTACCTGTCAGTAGGCAATCTGCCATGGACAGAAAGTGCAGCAATCTTCTAGGTTGTTGTTTTGAGATAAAATACAATTCCAGTGGGATGAGAAAAGAGAGTCTTAAATGTAGTGTGTATGCTCCTTACATAGTTTGAAAGCCAACTATTCTGCGTTGCAAACTCTTTTCTCCCTTACAGAACGTGGCCTCCTTTTGCTCTGATGCAGAAAGTAAACTGATGAATTTGCTACGAAGAAATCCCTTGCTCACACCCAGTGTAACTAAAAGATGTGGCTTGGAAAGCCCCTCTCCTTCCTGCAGCTCTGCAGAGGATAAAAGTTTGGTAAGCTTCTGGTAATTAATGCTGTGTTTGTACTGGCAGTACATGCAGTTAGGATTTAAGCAAGTGTTATAGCTGTGATGAATGGTCTCACTTCTCAGTACACTTCATCCAGTCTTTTCAGGGCAGTGCAAACTGATTAGAAGCTTTCTCTGTGTGTGTGGGTTTAGGATTATTCCTAAGGAGGAGCCATGAGATAGATTATCCTTCCTCCAAAGAGTACATGAAAACTTTCCCTGTGGCCTGTGTTTCCACAACATACTTTAAGTATTTTGGATTTGATGTAAGTAAAATAAATCATCCTTTCTTTATAGATGATTTATTGCTTCTTTGGTCCCACTGTGAAGATTATCCAACGGGAATGTCACAGAAGGAAAAATCTTGATCTGTACATTTTTATTTCAAGGCATTCTGCAGTTCCTACCTCTGTTGAGAGAATTTACTTCCTGATCTTTTTCTTGATACTGTTTACTATTTCTAGGATTTAAAAGGGAAGAGGTATCACCTAGTAAACGTATTTTAGCAGCCTTGACAAAAGTTGATTTTAAAAGTACTCAAGTGTCCCATGAAAGCTGCTGGTGGTGAGTTGCTTCTGACGTGAAGTACTGAGAACAGTCAGAGCAAAAATTCTCCTGCTATGAGTTGCAAGGGAGGTGGAAACACCCTGGTGTGGTATCAGTTCCTGGGGACTAAGTTTAAGCTTATAAGGCATCCTTTCCCATTTCAGAGGGAGGACTAATTCTGAAGGTTTTGTTTTTATATTTTATAGACTAACTAGTTTATATTTTTATAGTTTATTAAATACATTAATCATCTTTTAAAAATTGAGACTTTATGTGTATTCTCAAGCCTGTGTTGGAAAGATTTGCTATGCAGCATCTGTCTTGTGTGTATTGTTATATTCAAATTTTTTGGTCTTATGTTCTATCCTGGTTTTTCTTCAATTTTTTTTCCTCCTTTTTACTTATTTAACCAACCATGTCTGGAGGACATAGCCAAGCCAAGGCAGTAGAAGACTTATGAGTGCTTTGATTTCTTACCATCTGGCATAGAAAAATTACCATACATTTTGCTTAGCTCTTAGAAACAAAATGTAAATGTACAGGTAAACAATGATTTATCAATCATCAGCACTTGGAGGAATAATATTAATCAGCATCAGGAGATGCCAAACTAAACTCAAATGGGATGTGAATGATGATGTAGTGTTTTGGGGTGGGGGGGTGTCCTCCATTTCTTCGTAGTCTTTGAGGAAATCCATGAAACAGAACATTCTATTCAACATAAAGTTCTTATTTTTACCCAGATCTTTTCTAGAACTGAAATGAAGCATCCAAGCCCTTTGTCAACTAGCACACCAAATATGAAACTTGTCACACCAGGGTCAGCAAAAACACCTTCACCTGCTACAGTTAATGAAGACCATCTCAAAACCAGCAAAAAGAGAAAAGCTATGGACTTCCTCAGCTGCATACCTGCCCCTCCACCACTGACCCCAATATGTTCAGTAATTTCTCCATCTGTTAAAAGAGCATTTCAGCCTCCACGAAGTTTGGGTTTACAGCACAGCAAATCACCTAAAGAGATGGATCAGCATATTGGCCATGTCACCACTTGCAGAAAAGTGAGAGAAACTGTCCATCTTCCTGAGAATGACCTGGTTGCTGATGAAGAACTGGCAATGATTAATACACAAGCACTTGTGAATAATTTACCAGAAGAAAAGAAGATGGATTATATAAATGAAAACAGCAGTGCAACAGCTACTAGTTTATCTGATGATCTTTCATCCAGAAATAGTTCCAGGTCTACTGGGGAAGCAAATAACTCATCAAAAGCAGTTCTGAAGTAGCTGAGGCTCTTCAGAAGAACCCAAAGGAACCTGGGGACTCATTACCAGCCCAAAGAATGCTACAAAGACAAAAATCCCAAAAATGCTGCTAATGTACAGTATTGTATATATTTCAAATTCAGATTATTTTTACACTTTGTACATTAAAACTTGATTGTATTTAATAAAGTTCTATTACACAAACAGCCTCATTAAATAACACTTCATTTGCAAAACTGTTTGAAATTTAGTATGTAAACACTTCTCACAAAGATGTATTGTACAATAGCATCAGTATGGCTGAGGGTTTGATGATACTTTGTAAGCCATTGATTCTGTGTTCTTATATTATATGAGTAGGATCTTTGTTTCAGTCTAAAACCATCAGTTTTGTTACCCTCTGCAACATTAGAATAGTTGTTTGGCTGTCCAAAGTGGCACAGGGCATAATAAAGAATTCTCTTATTTTCACCAAACAGAACACTTTAATTCTGAAATGTTGCTCTGCTATTCTGGCACAGGTCTTGTACTTTTCTCCTCAGGCTATACCAGTAATTTTTAGGAGCCTTTCCATCTTGGGATCAGTGAATTCCTATGTCTTGGCAAGATAAAGAGCTAAGTTTGCTCTGTTGAAGTGTTTTGCTTCCAGGCTGGAGAAGCTGTTTGTGCGTGAGGTAAGACCAGCATGAATCAAATCTTGCTACAATCTGTTGAGCTACTTTTGCCATCATTCTCTTTGCCTCTGAAAGTTACAATAACGCTGCAGGCAAGGTAGTAGATACAAAACGTTTATACTGTCAGATATAAGGCATTAAAATGGCAAGAAATGCCAATTGTGTGGGGAAAGAATTGGCCACAATGGCCTTAAGACAGAAATAAGTTAGGAATGTTTATTGCTAGCATCAGACTGTGATGCAGAAAAAAAAAACATCCAAAAAGTGGCATGTGGTAGTGCCAGCACATTTCACATATGCCTGGATGGATTTTCATGGAGGAAGAGAGATGAGAGGGAGTACAGTTTGTACTGAGTACAGTGGTCCTGTAGAGCTGTGAGATCAGAGTCCAATGCCATTTAAAGTTTTGTAAGAAATAGAAGTAATTTAGATATGTAGTAGAAAAAACACAAGAATAAAAAACAGTTTAGAAAAAAATGTAAAACTAGAGACTCTTGTACCCTGATAATGAAAACAGCAAGGAATGCACATCTTCACTTAAATGTCATATTTGTACGTGCCATGCCAGGTCTCCTCCTTGGGAAGGCAAAAGGCTGGATGGGATGAGGACCCGTGCCATAAGCTGCACTTGCTCCACTGTAGCTTCGCTCATCCCTGCTTGGCTTTTCAGACTGGAGAACACTGTGGAAGGTGACATTGTGCTCGTACTGTTCTTTCATCCGTTGTATCTTTTCCCGAGGGACATGATGAATATTTCGTCTGTAGGGTCAACAGGAACAGAAAATACAAGTATTTAGCTGCCTGTGTTATGAGAGGTTATCTTCTATTTGCTAAAGTTCCTGCTAGGTTCAGCATAATGGTTCGGGTCTCTACTGGTCTCTTTCTGGTCTTTTTTTTGCAAATTACTGTTCACTTCCACCTACTTCTTAGGAATATTATTGTGACTGCTGAAACACATAACACCATTATTTTGGGGAGGCAGACAGGACATAGGAAGTTGACAAATGTCCAAAATAAGAGTTGTGTAGAAGACCTGTGTGGTATTTTATACAAGTGTTGCTGTGTTTTAGCACTAACAGCTTGTTGGCCTCAGCGAGCTTTTGTACAGCAGGAGATTTGCAGCCAAGGGCTGCAGCCAGCCCAGACACTGATGTGGCAGCAAGGATCACAAACTGCTGTTGCTCAGAGAGCAAGTAAAGAAACCACACATGGTGTGGTCAGGCTCCAGGGCAGACTCCCAAATGACAAGTTTGAGAGGGAGGGGAACACAATGCTCAAACAATGCTTTCTGGATAGAGTAGCCAGAGTAGCCCCAGCCATGATCCCTCCATAACTTAGTGGGAATTGTCTTCCCAAAGACCACCAGGAACTTCTGTTCGTGAGTTTGCAAACCCTGAACATCTTTGGGGTTGCCATTTAGTGCTATTAAGGCACAGCTTGTGCCCTCATGCCTGTATGTGAATGAGCTTTACAATGCTGCTGTGAAAAGTCATTGTGTGTCAAATATTTAATAAAATTGCAACTTACTGAGTAGCTCTGCCTACAAGGAATGATCAGATTGTGCCCCTGCAGTGCTCCCCTATCAAATGCTAGTGCTGCTGAGGCCAGAGCTGGTTGACACCTCTGGCTGGTGGTGTCCTCACCTGTCCCCAGCCCTGAGCCATCATCTGCCATGTCCTGCCTCTCCCTGCAGCCATGAGCGCTCTGGGCCTTGGCCCTCTGCCATTTGTGTCCATCACACACAAGACAGCAGCAGCATTAATTTTTGACTAGAGCTTTTGGCTGGTAGAAAATAAATCCATCCATTGCAGTGAAGTTGCCCATGCCTTGTTTTCTCGCACTAACAAGTTAGCATGTGTTCTCATCTTCTGGATTTGGTAGCTGGGAGAGCACTATTCCCTGTAACTCACCTCACATCAGGCTGGCTAAAAGCTAGGAAGTCAGGCTGCAAGAATTTTTTCAGTGACTACAGCCATTAACCCCACAGTCACCGGTCAACATAACATTCTTAGAGCCACATTCAGCTGCCTCTATATCCTACCACACTGTGCAGAGTGAATACATTCTTTATATCCCTTTAGTGTGTGCATGTTAAGATCTTCACAAAGATCCTCTAGAACCCCATTTCTTAGCCCCACTTTATGTACCATCCCTCCATGCTGCAGCAGGACAGCATCTATTATTGTTAGATTCTTAAGGACAGAAGTCTGAATGTTGTCTGTAGTGCTTACATTTGGGTTTGTGCCCAAACAAAAGAGACTGCTGCTCAAAAGACAGAATGAAAATCAGGGTTCCTGTCCCATCAAGCTTGCAGCACAAAAACATGCTTCAGGGCGTATTGCTTTTTCTACTGCCTGACTCACTTCAGGCTCTCAGGGCTAAATTCACTACAGACCAGGTACTCAGTAATGGAAATTTTCCGCAACAATCCTTCTGTTGTCATTTACCAGGGTACTTACTTCCTTATATGAAGAGGAAGAAGGCTGACCTTCTCAGAGCATGTCAACAAAATGAGAAGCTGTCTGCTCCAGCAAAGAGAAAACTATGTACCTTGTCAATTCTTGAACATTGAACTTCCAGGGTGTATCCGGTTCTTGGAATGTAACTTCATATCTATTTTCACGTGCCTAAAGGACACAAAGGTAACATTATGAAAGTGCACTAAAAGAATTGCCACCCCTGCCAGAACTCCTGACAAGAGACACCAGTGCATCTTCCAAGACTCTGTATGGTGTGTTTTTCACAAGTCATGAACTACAATTATAAACCATATCTTGATATATTTGTCAACAAATAATTTGAGAACTGTTCAATTCATGTCACTACTGGGGAATGTGTGATGTCCTCATCACCAAGAAGTAGCAGGGCAGGTTCAAAGGCTGATAATCTTTTCAAGTTGTTTTGCCTTCACTGAGTTACAAAGCTGACCAGCTAAACAACTACATTGGCACCTCTGCCCCTACTTCATCACTATAATTAGAGAACTACAGGAAAACAGAAGTAAATATTTTTAGTGTGTAAAGAATGTTTTCGGTCAGATCACCTTGTAGATGTCATAGCTAGGCATATAAAATAAATCGGAGCTTTCCCTACCATCATCACATACGGCTTCATTTCCCAAGCATGGATGTTGGTATTATCAATAATAACCGGGCTCTTCCCATTCTTCATTGCTTTGCGTGCTGCAATGTAACACATTAAGTAAAGCTAAAATATATTAAATAACAGAGCTAGGCCCTGCTAGCCCTAAAGTGTCCTTTCTTTGCCCACTGCTCACACCCTCGGTTCCCCACCAGACCTGGGCTTGCAGCTACCATTCAAATGGGAGCCGAGGTCAGGGCTCAGCAGCTCTCCTGGAAGAGGTGGTGCAGCCTCTGGCTGATCTGAAGCTCTCATAGAACACACTTACAACAGCCAGAAATTACTGTCATTGGCAGGAGACCCCTGTTGCATGATCTCAAAGTATGTCTGCTATCACTACAACTTCCTCCAGAGCACAGCCACAAAGCATGGTACAGCAGTAGAGACCTAGATTGTTTAATTCTCAAACTTAAACTCTGCCTGCATGTTTTCTACTTGTCTGTCATTAAATTCCCACCCCCTTCCAGGTCAGGACAGACATTGAAGAAGTTAAAGGTGAAGGCTGCTGTGCATATACTGCAGGGAGCAGCTGCTGGGCTGGTGTCTGAAGGGTATCAAGATTCAGCAGTGCTTCTTCTAAAATAATATTAACCAACCTCCAAAATGTTTTTATTTACAAATTTCTCTTTTATAAGTCAGAAGAAATCAAATCAGAAGTGGTAAATGGTTTTTTTTAGCCAATGCCCCGTGAACTGCAGTGTATGACACCACCTTGAGATATTTTATTTTGAGGGCTAAGTTTGAAGACAGCCCGAAACCCAAAACTATTTTGCACAGCCCCTGGATCAAGTTTGGTTACCTCTTTTCTGATTCCACTTGTGTGCATCCTCTAGCAAGTCAGGCTCAAAGACGTAGACACCATTTTCAACAAAGAAGTCATCAGTACTAAGGACTACAGCACTGGGGTGGTCACGTTTCAGCTGTCTGCAGGGAAAAAAAAAAAATGAAAGAAAGATTAGTACCTGGTCACACCCTTTAACAGAGACCATTAAATCATGAGCTATTTGAGTGCTCTGCAAATATACACAGTGCTTCATTTGAAAAATCCCAATTTAAAGGATCTGGAAGTACTGCAATCAGTAGATGGACACGTAGGAAGAAAGGAATGGAGCTTGAAGGCATGGCCTTGATTTCTTTAATTCAACAGAGAAATCTACACTGGACTACCAACATCTGAGTCTTTAATCTTATATTCAGCTCTCCTTCTGAGTTATCTGAGAAAGCAGAATTGTAAAGAGAAGGGAAAAAAAAAAAAAAAAGCAACCCAAACCTGTTTATCCAGACATGGATGTTGGTGTTAGAAGACAATTTGACAATGGGAATTTTGCTACAGAGATTTCTGAAGATAACCTGGAGGAAGGATTTGTGGTTTAGTAAAGATGGCCCAGAGAACAATCAGTTTGGTTTAGGGGGCTTTTCTGGCCATAAAGCAGGTAGCACTTTTTAAAAATTTTAATTTGCAAACAAGTATCTGAATGATAAGTCAATATTTTGTGTTATTTTATGCAATTTTATGGTACTTATCACTTGTCCCTGTTCCACTTAATCCTCCTCTTGTAGAGTTGAGTAATTTTGATATCTTCAGCTTTTAAACAAATTTTATAAACAAATCTGAATTTATAAAAAAATATTTTATAGACAAATTTGCAGACCCATAGAGCAGGGAGTGAGTGGCACTGGGCAATGCCACTTCCCTTCACAGTGTCCCCCAGCAGTGCTCCTGCAGATCAGGCATGCCATGGAGAGCAGATGTGTCCTGCTGTCTCTCTCACACATGGTCTCCATCCCCCGTGACCCATTTCAGCTTTCCTAATAAAATGATTCTCCTTCCATCCCCACAAGCTGCAAAATAACGATTTCTCAGTGTCTTACCTATATGGGCAAGAGCAAGGGAAAAGTTGTCTCCAGGTTATCAGCAGAACAGGCATCCAGACAGAAAAACCTTAATTCTGTCATCCAGCTCTGTTCCAACCATTTACTTACCAGTTGTACCCTAATCTGCCTGCAAGCAGCAGCTCTTCATTAGGACTGCAGGGTGCATTTAGCAGAATAAAAGTCAGCTTCTGACTTTGCTCTGTCTCCACTGTAACTTCTACCATCTGCTGATTAATTAATACTATTTCGTGGTGGGGTCCACCCCAGTGAGCAGTGACTCGGTGCTGGTGGAGCCAGGACTGAGCCGTACCCCCTGTCAAGCATCATTCAGCACCTACCTGTCCTTGTCTTCTAGCCCCAAAGCAATGTTTTATTCACAAAAATACTGCTGGGCAAACTGATTTAAGAAAAGTCATGTTTTAAACTGTTAGCAAAGAGTAAAATTTTGTTGCTTTAATTTTGGCCTCAGGCAAAAAATTCTTATAATGAAAAGCACAGCAGCACCCGATGCTTAGCTGGTTACTGCTGTGGATAACCTGATATATTCAGGTCTCATCATGATTCAGCACCTCACCTTTCCCACTGCTTTAATAATTGCAATTTCTTCTCTAAAAATTAACTGCTATAATATGTGTTGTCCCTTTAGCCACTAGTAGGCACATAAAATTGTGCACAATAATAAAAGATCTCAAGACTTCTTGCTCAGTATTTTTTTAAATGTTCTTGATCAGTGCAAATTTTAAAATCCATTTTCTTAGCACATACCTTACTGAATTTTCAACACTGAGAGCTTTGATATTAACCCTTAAGCAATCTGAACTGTAGGTGAATATCTGTAAGCTCAGTCTACGGTCCTGACATCAATAATTAAAGTAGATAAAACTTCTATTTCAAAAGAGGAAAAATATGGGAAAAAATTGGCTGAGAGCTATGGATTACTGTCACATTTGCTATATTCATACCAAATGAGCTCCTGCTAACAGCAACATGAGAAAACATGAAATGGGAAAAAGATGATTTACCTTCTGTTTATTTTGCTGGTTTTAACTTTTAGCTTTCCAAAACAATCAAGCTGTCGCTGAATTTTCCCACTGTTTTCTGTAATCCCTTCCATATTGCCCATAAAGCTGACAAAACTCCTATTTCTTCTCTCCCTTATCACTCCAAACGGCACCAAGAACTCTTTTGTGTGTTCTTTACAAGATGAGCCTTCCACAATCTTCACAGGATCTCAAGTTGGTTTAGAAGAAAGGTCCTGCATAATCACATCAGGCTCTTAATCACTGTAAGCAATTAAAATGCCTATATTTTAGAAAAATACACCAGTTTTGCAAAATGGAAGGGCTTGTGACCACAGTTATGTATGAATAAATCTTGGACTGCCCTGTAAAAAGAAAATTACCCACAGCTGGTAGAGCAGTAAAGCTTACTAAGGAGAAAAAGAAAAATGCAATCTTTTTGCAAGATCAAAGGACACATTGGAGCTATGTTGGCATTTTTAAAAGAAGCCATTGAACTGGAAGCAGTGCATTGTGACAGACAGCATCTGTGAAAGGTTCAGTATTAATTTACATATCCACTGCAAGATGAAGAGATGCAGCACATCTCCAGTGGATATGGTACCTCTTTCTCCTTGTAGAGGGGTGAGGAGAAAAGGGTTTGAGATTAATTTTAAGCAGAGGAAACATTCCCTGTTCTCTTCTTACTTTCTTATCCTTCGTAGTTTCTGAAACAGCAGCAAACCTTTCTTTAGCAAAGGATAGAGCATAATGCATTTTGTATCCATAGGTTATCATGCTTTTCCATCAGAAAACTTGAAAATAAATTAATTTCTGATAGCAGATTGGAAGAAACTTTTTCAGTGCTCAGAAGGCCACAGAATGGTGTATCAGAGACCAGAACATGTACTGGCACCACATGCAACCACTTGCTCCCGCCTCTCCTCCCAAGTGTTCTGTGGTATTTAAAAGGTGTCTAAAAGCCTTTTGTTTCAGCAGGAAAGCAGGACTGTGAGATCTGGAGCACATGCCACTGTCTGTTGTGTTTGAACAACTCCTGGTGCCCTGAGGTGCTGCCGGCAGAGCACAGCCGTGCCATGGCTGTGTCTCCTAAAGCACCAGGCTCGAGTTGTGTCATATTTGATCAAGGCACGCAGGAGACTCACCTGAAGTGGTTTCAGACAAAGGTGAATGTTTACAGTGCAATGCTGCCTGGAGGCAGGAGCTGCAGAGCTGAAGCCCATGAACCCGTCAGAGTGGCAGTTCTGCAGCAGGGCCGGGTGCTGGGAGCGCTGGGAACAGCTGGCCCAGGAGGTGCTGAGATAAACGGGGCAACAGCAGCAGAGAGAGCTGGAGAAGACACAGGTAGCGCCAAGCAGTGATGCCTCAGTGCCAGTGCATTTTTTACCCTCCAGGACTGAAAGATTACCTGCTCTGTGCTTCACAAGGGAGTAGAAGAACAAGCTCATTTTGAGCAATAAATCAACAACTGTGGCTGAAAAGTTTGATCATGCCCAGCCCAGAGCACTCAAGTGAAACTGTTAGATAAAGGTTTAGGTGTAAGTTGAGTTGTGCAGCACAGCAATGTGCTGTTGAAGAGTTGGAAATGCAGCTACTGTGCAATTCAGTGTTTGCTGGGGAAGCAGGTACGAGCTTGTACATGGCTCACTTAAATTTTGGAGGCATTTGCAGAAGTACTGGTGCCACCACACCTCAGATAACCTTTCTCTTAGCTGTTGCCTCAGTGTGATCACAAAACCTGCAGTGTGAAGTCAAGGACCATGTGTTCAGCAGGAGCATGTCCAACACGCCTGAAGGAGGCTGATTGTGACTCCCAGCTGCCCCTTCTCCTTCACATTCCCATGACATTTGGTGAATGGTTACAGGGAGGTAGCTGGGACCACCTAAAATATGTGGTTCAGGGAAGTTCATCTTTAACAGTGAAGCTGCTGAAAAGCTGTGAAGCTTGGTGGTGAGCAGACCTACTCCTTATCCTGGCTTGACTACTCAATATACCTCATGTGGGTCCTTCAATGTCTTTACCAGAAACCAAAAACCAGACCTGAATTGATCCATGTCAATGTAAGGCCACTCTGAGCTGGGAGCAACCAGGATGAGGAAATAATTCTAATTAAAATGCCTTAACTAGAACTCACAAAGCTGTATCCAAACTTTGTTGAGTGACAGTGGAAAGTCAGAGAAAAAAGCCATGGGTCCAAGGCTGTCCCTAGGTCTGTGTGATGAATGGGAAATGGGCCTTTTGGCTGGAGTTATCACTGGGTTGCTGTATCACCAGTGATAACATTCACGGTTATGACTCATAAGCACTGTAAAGATGTAGATGTTGTGACAGAAATACTGGCTGATATGCAGAATAAATGAATGTAGATGTGTGCAAAACCACCAGAAGAAAGAACAGAGTAAAGGCTGAAACAATGGTACCCACTGACAGCCAAGATCATTAACAGCAATAAAACTGGGGCAACTGCTGTTTACAGCCCCCAAGGCCAGCACTCAGCTGAGGCCCAGCACTGGTGACCTGCCACAGGAAAACTCGTGCTCTGAGAGCAGGAGAATGGCTAGTAGGTCACACCATCCTCTCCACACCTGCCTCCTTCCCCTTGTTCCAAGAGGGGCAGAGGATGAAGACACCCAAAATGGGAAAATTAATACAATGGGGGAAAACCCCACCTAAGATTCATAGAGCACCAAGTAAGCAGAATTTGCAGGCAAAAAAAAGGCAGCATAGGAGCTCTTAGCTGGAGATGCCACAGCAGTCCTGGCCAAAAACCTACCCTGTCACCACCAACAGAGAGCAACCCCGCAGAGAAAGCGAGGATGGAACAGCTGACGGTCCTTGTCTGCTCTGATTTCAGGCAGACCACCTGTGCACATGCATCTTGATGCTTGCAAGTATTAAGTTGTGATATTATGAGTGAATAAAATCTGAGAAAATAAACTTGAAATTATAAAATTAGTTTACAGAGTGCTTTTGCAAATAAACCACCTTCCTCCTCCAGTGGGATCTTGCACTGAGATCTGTTGCAGTATTTTTTTGCAAACTTTCCCTTGTGTGGCACACAGCATTTACCAATACCAAAAGGTATGCAGTGTGAGAACAGCAAAATAATTCTCTTGGTACAGTCTTTCACAATCTGGACAGGGTTAAGGAGAGGTACTAAAGGCTGCCTTTTGATCTGTGTGCTGCTGAACAGCTGAATACAATGATGTAATTAACAGGGGCTAGAAACACTAAGATACTCAAATGTTCATCTCACAGAGGACTACTACAACAATACTTACAACTGATTTTGTAAATGTCATTAACCTTGTGTTTTGGCCTAGAAAGTACAGGTGAGTACAGTTACTTGCACTGCCTGTGAATATGCCCCCAAACCTTTATGTTCTTACTGTGCTATAAGAAGACCAAATCCCACTGAAGAAGCAGGCTCACACTTACACAGTCTCTCAAGGGAGAAGTATGTATTTTGGGTGTGAGCAAAACACAGCATTTGGCAAATCATAAAAGAATTTCGTTTGCCAAAGTGCAGTGAGGCAGAATGTCCAGTGGGACAGGGAAGTGTTGTACTGAGAAGAGGAAACTGTAGATGAACCCAGTGCATCACAGAGCTTTCTGCTGCCACCTCTCAGAGCAGAGCCCTCCCTGTGGCAGCCCATGATCCCAGCACGGGTTCCTCAGCCCAGCAGAGTAAGACAAGGGAACGTTCCTCTTTCGACAGAGTGTGGGTGGCACCGAGAGCTGCTTGACACCAGACTGAGATTTTGTGACACCAAACTACAGCTGCAGGGTCACTCCGACTGCAGTGGCGCTTCCCAGCACTCCTCACTGTGTTTTTCCACCTATTTACAAATCAGCCTTTGAGCTGTTGGAGAGTGCAGTGGTCTCCTCTGCTCATTTTATACACTGCTAGAGCTCTGACCAGGAGTGCAGGACATTAAAAAAACAGATGTCAGAGTTGTCAATTTTCAGCCACAGAGAGAAAGATTTTTACCATATTCGTGATTAAAAACAAAACAAAAAATACCCCCAAACACTAAAAAAACCCCCAAACAAACCACCCAACCCAACAAAACCAAACCAGTCAACAAAAAACGATTTTTAAAAAATAAGAAAAAAGAAAGCCACCATCAATCTGGCGTCTTTGAGAAAAGGAACAAGTACCGCCTTGGTGGGTGCGATCAGTCCATCTCACCAGAAGCATCCCTTTAGGTACCATTCGCTCGGAACAGGAGCTTGCACAGTCCCACGGCCAGGACACCCAGACACGGCCACAGGTGCCCAGGACAGCGCAGCCTGGAGCGGGCCGGGAGCCGGGAGGGTTCCCGGCGGCTGCGATCAGCCAAGGATCCCGCTTTCCCCCGACCCCCAGCCCAGCCCCGGGTATGCAGCGGGTGCGGGGCGGGCACACGGGCTCCCGAAGCCCTGCCCCGGAGCCGGGACGCGCTTACCTGGCCAGGGTGCTCTTGCCGGCGCCGGGCAGCCCCCGCAGCAGCACCAGCCTCCCGCCGCCGCCGCCCCGCGGGGGCCCNCCCCGCGGGCGGGGCCGGGCGGGAGCGCGCGTCCCTCCATGTCCCGGGCGGCCGGGACTTTGCCCCGCGAAACCGAAAGCTGCCAGGAGCAGACACGGGCAAGGACGGGCGGCTGCGGCTGCACAGCCAAAGCGCTCCGCTACGGCACTCGCCGCACACCCGGAACCTTGGGCCGAGATAACATCTCCGACTATTTAAAGTCAGGATTATTACCCAAATTCTCAAAGGCAGCAAAACACAAGGCAGCGCTGACAGCGTTCCAGTCCCATGTGCTGGCTCTCCGTATTGCGAAGTACAGGGCAGGCCCGAAAGGGACTGAATCATCAAAGCCCGAAAGAGAAGAGGGGCTGGTTACAGGACGCCAGGTATGCACAGAGACTTCGCCGCACGTCTCTTCCGAGCAACGAGCCATCAGAGTCCTCTTCAACTACAGAAGCAACAAGGATGCCAAGGGGATGCAGCTGAAGAACCGCCCAGCACGGAATAAATGACCCCGTGCATCACGCTCACTACACCACCCTAATTGTTTGAGGTTTTTTTCAAACAAATTATTATAAGAGAAAGTAAAGGAAGTTTTAAAGATTTCTCTCTTCTAAAGAAAACCTGATTTCCATTAACTTGCTCACCAAAGAAATTACAGTTTTCAGCAAAACCAAAAATAGTTGGAGTGGTTATCACACCCTCCGTTGCAGAGCTACACACAGCATCGTGCCCAGCTTGGTTAGGAGCCAGCCCCAGGCATGCCGCAAGCACACACCACCACCAAACCTCAACGCTGGAGCTTTAGGTTCTGAGGTTACAAATAGTGCTAAAGTGAGTGTGCACACACAGGGAGAGAGCTTAGCTACCCAGAGACATGGCACACCAATGCTAACTGAATCAAGTGGGAAAATGTGGCAGGAAAGAAGAGACAGAAAATTTTAAATTCATAGATGCTGGGGAGGGGGTTAAAGTAAACTTAAACTGGCAACACTCTACTAAGAGATGAAACGTGACTTGTCCATACAAGAGTACTGTGAGATTTTGAAAACTACTTTTATTTCAAGCATTCTGGAAGGCCAGGATTCAGTAACAGAAAACAGAGGCTTTCAGATTTCTCACTCAATAAATAGAAGTAGGAAGACAGTATTAATCCTTGAGTGACATGTTCCTGAAATCAAACTAACTTGTCTGCTGCCACCAGTACAACAAAGAGGTCTGAAGCTGTGGTTATGGCGGGTATGAACTCCCTTTCTCCTCCCCTTATATTTTGTATAGTGTTCTGCTGGTAGGAGAGCAGGACATTTCCAGTCAAGGAAGACACACACATACACATGGGAGATGCATTCAAACAGTGCAGCCAGAAAATTTTGCCAGTGGTACACCATTAATTTAGAAATACATACATTGTGAACTGCTTTCATGTAGATGCAGTATTTAAGTAGAAACTGGAGACACATCAGCAAATTCAACCATGGTGGAGCTTCAGCATGAGTTCAGTCAAGCCCTACCTCTTCAGCTGATGTACAAGCACATGCAGGGAAAGGTGAGGAAGAGGAAATGAAAGAAGAAATGGAGAAGTATTATGGATCTGCAAGCTGCACAAGTGGGAAATATTACTTCTGACAAGTAGACACAGCCAAGTTTCCTGCTTCTCCTCAATCTTTTCTCACAGTTTTATAGTTACGTGAGGTGACAGTTGTCTTTTCTGTCACTCCCTCTCCCTACAAGGAAATGTCCAGTCTTATGCATGCCTCATAATTGACAGAGGTTGCTCTTTATAATTAACTATAATTTGTCTATCTCTACATAAATAAATATTTCCAACACCACTAACAGAAACTCAAATCACTGGTTACCAGTGTTAGTTATACATCTTCTCAGTCTACCACAAACCATACACACCCTTCCTCCAGCATATTTGAATCAGTCCCATAGTGAAATGTCCTTGTTTCTGTAGTCTCAAATTCCCAAGTGAGTCTAGCTGAGGGGAAGCATAAAGCCTGGTTTCAGGAGAAAAGAAGGGAAGTTGTGCACCCCTGGATGAGTGAATAGGAATGACAGATGAAGATCTTTGCCATTTGAGGTTGTAAAGGGACTGGGTGCAATTATGACTGAAGGTGAAGGTAGAAGTAGGCGAAGACATGCAACAAGCACCATTCCCTGCAGGTGAGCATCACTGCCTGCTTCTGTGGCAATATCCTGGATCTTGACACAAGTGAATTAAATACCACAGCCTGAAGCTCACATCCCATAGTGACAAATGCCTCTGGTCTCCACTCTCAATCTCCACACTTAAAGACGTACTGAGAAAGTGCAAATCCCAAATGGCTTCAGGAAATGACCTTTTTTCCATACACAAAGTTTTCTCAATTTTGATCATTATTACATGGACAGAGAGGTTGATATTGGGGGGCAGCGTTGGGGGAAGGTGGCCAAAGACGTACACGAAAAAATCTACAGTGGTTTCTTTCTTCCAGGTTATCCCTCACATTTAAAATCCTTGATGGCCAACTGAAGTCCTTCCATGGTGGAATCAAAGCGAGAAGTTTCTGAAATAGAAAAAGAAGAGGGTCTGCTGAAGTTCCACAACAGCAAAAAGATTTAACAGATAATCCAGCCCTGAGACTGAGAAGAATCTGTCCCATTTTTTTTAAAGTTTATGATAGTCAACTGTTGGTTATTTCTTTAAAAAGTTAGAATGGAGAGGAAGCAGACAATGGAAAGCAAAGGAAAAATAAAAATGCAAGGAGAGTGGGAAAGGAAGATAAGAACTTGGATGTCAAAACGAGAGGCAGTAAGGACCTTACCACGTCAAAGATGAAAAATACAGTGGATTTTTTTTCTCTACATGTCACAAACCCTATATAATGAACAGCTGTTCAACCAATACCACCATAGTACAGTTACATCTCTCTTTTTTTTTTT